>JAPQWV010000753.1:0-241000 GCA_027422505.1 Craterostigma plantagineum | reverse complement strand
AAGCGACTTTTATTATTTAAGTTGCATAAATCAATCACACTCTAATTGATTGTGAATAATAGAACTCATTTCAATATAATATACTTTTTGCATTTGACATGGTTCATGTGAATGTAAGTATAATATTTCTCTTGCTATTTACTTTGTACATAGTCATCTATTTATACAACTATTCTATACTCTATCCAATAATAATAAATACAATCCCGTAATCATAGGCGTAATTAACGAGAGCATATCAAGCCTTGATTTACTCCATTAGCCCCCCTCAAGCAAGATGTGGGATGAGACCAACTCGTAGCTTGTCTCGAAAAAATTCAAATTGTGGACGGTGGAGAGCTTTTGTAAAAATATCTGCAATCTGTAGGTCGGAAGGCATGTACTGCGTGCGTAGCTGCTTACTTGAAACAAGTTCACGAACAAAGTGAAAATCAATATCGATGTGTTTCGCTCGCTTGTGAGAACTCGGATTTTGACTTAGAAAAAGCGCACTTTTGGTGTCCCAATATAAAGTGGGACACGTCATAGGTTTGATGCGAAGCTCTCGAAGAAGCTGAAGCACACATACAATTCCAAGGCTGCATTGGCTAGAGCACGATATTCGGATTTACAACTTGAACGAGAAACTGTGGGTTGTTTCTTAGCACTCCAAGAGACTAGATTTCCACCAAGAAAAATAGAGTATCCGTACGTAGATCGCCTTGTTTCCACACAACGAGCCCAATCAGCACCGGAATACGCAGTGACAGTAAGTGAAGAGCCACGAGTAAGAGATAGACCATATGATGGTGTGCCCTTCACGTAGCGAAGAATTCGCTTCACAGCCTGGAAATGTTCAACAGTGGGATTCTGCAAGTGTTGACTAACCAAGTTCACCGCGAAAGATAAATCTGGTCGTGTAACCGTGAGATATTGCAGAGCTCCGACTAATGATCGATATAAAGTAGGATCATCATACAGCTTTCCATCAGTAGAAAACTGACAGCCTACAGGTAATGGAGTAGAAACGGGTTTTGCATCTTCCAAAGATGCTCGCCGAAGAATGTCACGAGCATATTTCGCCCGATTAAGAAAAATGCCTGAAGAAGTATAAGAAACCTCAACACCCAAGAAATAATTAAGCTTTCCTAGGTCCTTAATGGCGAACTCCTTACAAAGGCGGGCGATGAAGGATTGCAAGCTATCTGTCGAATTCCCTGTGAGGATAAAGTCATCAACATAAACCAAAAGGTATAAAATTGATGGCACACGAAGATAGATGAATAACGATGAATCAGTCCGACTGCATATAAATCCGATACTCAAGAGAAAGTCACTGAGCCTCTGAAACCAAGCACGTGGAGCGTGATTTAGACCATATAATGCCTTTTTAAGGCGACAAACGCGATTTGGGAAATTGGCGTCTACAAATCCAGGTGGCTGCTTCATGAATACCGGTTTAGATAAAACACCGTTTAGAAACGCATTTTTAACGTCTAGCTGATGAAGAGGCCAATTATTTAGTACAACAATAGAGAGCACAACTCGAACGGTAGAAGCCCGAATCACAAGACTAAAAGTGTGAGAGTAATCAAACCCTGACAGCTGTGTGAAACCTTGAGCAACAAGACGGGCTTTATGACGATCTATTGATCCATCAGCTAAAAATTTGGTTCGAAAAACCCATTTTGACCCTACAATGTTTGTATTTGTAGGACGTGGAACAAGATCCCAAGTATTATTAGAATGCAACGCAGAAAGTTCGTCGTTCATAGCTGCAACCCATTCTGGCCGTTTTAAAGCAGTTTTCACCCCACGAGGTTCACTGACCGTAACAAGAGCATTGAACAAGCTAGTGCAAGCATAATAAGTCAAATGCTTCGGTTTAAAGATACCTGACCGAGCCCGAGTTTGCATAGGGTGCGTTGAGACGATAGGCAATGGCTCATCAAGAGGAGGCATTTGAGCAGATGCACCAAGTTGTGTCGAGCCGATGATACATGATCGATAGCATGATCCTGAGTAGTAAGCGAAACATGATGATGTTGCGACTGAGGCTGATCATCACATAAAGTACAACGTCGATGTTGAGAACTTTCGACTAAAGTATCCGATGAACTCGAGGGCTTGGGTAGTGAATAGCCGCTCTTGCGGGTTCAAAAATTCCTGAACAGGTACGGAGTATATGCTTGACCTGTTACAAGGTTTAGCAAACGGAAAAGAAGATTCCACAAACTTAGCATGACGAGATATATAAACGCGGGAGGATGTAGGATCGTAGCAACGAAACCCTTTATGCGAGCTACTGTAACCCATAAAGATACAGCCGGTGCTTCGTGGCTCGAATTTGTTTGCCGTAAAATCTCGAAGACATGGATATACTTGGCAACCAAATGGGTGAAATTCTCAAAATTCGAAGCAGTGGAGAATAATACCTCGAATGGCGATTTTTCGGCTAACACTTCGATGGCAGACGGTTTATTATATACACGGCGCTACTAAATGCCTCGACCCAAAATTTCATAGGGGTGTGAGAGTGAAAGAGCATCGCAAGACCTGTTTCCATAACATGTCTATGTTTTCGTTCTGCCCGTCCATTTTGAGCTGGAGTATACGGACAAGAGAGAATATGACGGATGCCAAAATCCCGAAAATGTTTTTGCACCTTATTGTTAGTGAACTCTGTTCCTCCGTCACTATGAAAAGTCTTAATACGACAAGAAAACTGATTTTCAACGAATGTACTAAACTGAAGCAATACCTCATAAAAATCTTATTTGTGCCTCATCGGATAAAACCACGTGAATCTAGAGAAATCATCCACAAAAATAACATAGTTTCGAAAGCCAGAGTCAGAACTGATAGGTGCAGGCCCCACAGTTCACAATGAATAATATCCAAAACAGAGGACAATCTTTTATCATCTACAGTGTAGGGCAAACGCTTACTCTTAGCTTTTTCACAAGAGTCACAAATCACTGGTTTGGGTAACAAAGAAGTAACAGATATGCTCCCAACCTTATTTAAGTAGGAAAGTGTATCATAAGAGACGTGGCCAAGACGAGAATGCCACAATTCGAATGATGCTTTCGGTGTCTGAGTTGCCATCAAAGCCATATAGGAATATCCAACCGATAAAGGCCTTGACTGCGCCTGCCACGTGCCATAATTTCCTGACTGCCACGATGTTGAATCCAAACCCGTATCCAAACCCGTGTACGCCAAAGAAAAATCCAAGTCTGACGTA
This sequence comes from Craterostigma plantagineum, assembly GCA_027422505.1. Lineage (NCBI taxonomy): Eukaryota > Viridiplantae > Streptophyta > Magnoliopsida > Lamiales > Linderniaceae > Craterostigma > Craterostigma plantagineum. The sequence goes on along the minus strand of JAPQWV010000753.1, from coordinate 237,774 downwards.
TTTGGAGTCATATGGGACGATGCACCCGTATCCAAGTACCAAACATAGGTTGGAGTATTAGGAGATGAGAAATTCGAAGAAGCCATAGTCGTTAGGACAATACGGTTGAGAGATTTGGAGAAAAGGTTTACGTTGCTTAGTCTGATACCATGTGAATGTAAGTATAATATGTCTCTTGCTGTTTACTTTGTACATAGTCATCTATTTATACAACTATTCTAAACTCTATCCAATAATAATAAATACAATCCCATAATCATAGGCGTAATTAACGAGAGCATATCAAGCCTTGATTTACTCCATTCGTTCATATTTGAAATAATGTAGAACGATTCATTACAACATGCAAAGATATAATGGATCATATATTAATGTATGTTTTGCCAAGTCAAAGCAGTAAGCAACTACAAAATAATTTAAAATTGCAACAGTGTGCAATGAGCAGCCTATCTAACAAATGGTGCGCACAAGAATCTTCAAGAAACATTATTATCATAAAATACTTATTTTAATGAAAAAGGGAAGAATCATACAAGGAGAAGAGAAGACGGTCTTGCCCACACCTGCAGATGGAATCTTCATGATGACTTGAATTGAATGAGTGGGACTAAGTTAGGTTTATGTTCTTGGGCTTAGTGGGCTTTATTTTAGGATAATAAGTATTGGGCCTTTTTAAGTTGCTAGAAAATAAACTTCGCTATATTCTTCCATGAGGCGATCACCCCACAGCTCAACGCCTTACATTGAGGTCAGCTTGGAGCCGCCTCCGAGAAGGTTGCCGCCTCTAATCATTCACCGCTTAGGCGCTTCCCAAGTAACACTGATCAAGACTCTAGCCCAGATACGATGCGGTTGATCTGTCCACAACCCTTGCAATAACGATTGGTTGATTACGACGAAAGCGCTTGGTGCAGATAGGGGCGGGCAACCGGGTTCGGGTTTCGGTTACCCGATCCGATCGGGTATTAACCCGAATGTATGGAAAAATCGGGGGTATTAATCGCGTATCGGGTTGAAACACGATACCCGACTGCTTTGAATGGGTCGGGTATCGGGTAGCTTTGAGCTACCTGTTTTACCAGATCTTGTACCGATCTTTTCAGCCCAAAAGATAATAATATTATTAAAATTCGGCCCAAAAGAAATAAATGTTGATATTAAGAATTGGCCCAAAAGGAACATGAAATGCTATTAAAATGAAAGGTCCAGCCCAGCCCAATACAAAAGAAATAAAAAAAGAAAAATATGAAGAAGCTCACACACAGCACTACGCATCGGCATCGCAGGCATCGGCACAGTACACCCAGCCCAATGTTTAAGATTATTTTATTGTTTTGAAGGAACTGAATTTAATTTAAATTTATCTATTTTTGCAAAATAAAAAAATTTAAAAAAATAAAGAAAAGGGAAAAATTAGAAAATAAAAATTATACCCAGACCCGACCCGACCCGACCCGACGCGATGGGTTTCAGGTACCCGACTATCGGATACCCGCATTTGATCGGATCGGATTCGGGTATCAAAATAAATACCCGATGAAATCGAGTACCCGACCCGATCCCACCCCTAGGTGCAGATATTGTTCAAATGGGATTTGTTAGGTGGTATTGAGTTTAATGGGAGGATTGTTGGTTGTTAAACCAAAGTTCCACATTGGATAAATAGAAGTATGATGAGCTCATTATAAGCTTGTGGGATAACGTCCTCTGTTGTCAATTGGTTTTAAAGAGGAACCCACAAGCTTATATGAGCTTGGCTTAGGCTAGAACTGGGCTTCAAAAATTTCCTACATGGTGCGGAGAGCCTAACACGTGAGGGTAACCTTTAGATAGATCGAGGTTCTAGCCCAGTAAGATGTGGATGATGTGTCCTCGACCCTTGCAATACAATTGGTTGATTGCGCGGGAAGCGCTTGGTGCAGATGATTGCGATGTAAGTGTTTGTTTCTGATAATCGTTAAATGGTAGGCATGTTACGTACATATCATTACTATTATGGTTGATCTAGGAAAGAAAAACAGGACGGGAATTTCACCAACGACTTGGAGACATGGCTAAGCAGAGCGCTCACCAACCAAGGAACATGCAGAGAAGGCTTAAACGACACCGTAGGCCTTTTCCAGCTAAAGAAGAGCCTAATAGCCACTAGCCTAGACAAGGCCGTCTCACTAGTCAATGACCTCCTAAAATTGTCAAACCACCAACACCACCGCCCAAGGTTCGCGGAAGAAGGCTTATCGCCGGTGTCGAAAAATTCCCAAGATGGCTAAAAACTCGCGATCGAAAACAAATTATGGCTTTCGACTCGAGAGACGCGGGCGCTGTCATTGCTCGGAACGGGGGAAGATCAAGGATTCCCCGCCCCCGAGCATAGTGGCGGGAGGTACGTCGTCTACATGAAGAGAGTCGTTTATTACGACGAGTAGGTCGAGATAGGTAAGGAAAGTGGAATGTTGTGCTGATTGGAGATAGGATCGACACTACCGTTGGGCAATCGTCCGGTGAAAACCTATCGTTCCACGATGTTCGGTAAGTTCCGTCGTGTAACATTTGATCACAAATAAATATTTGTGTTTGATTGATGGTTTCATCCTAAAATTATTTGTTAACAAATAACTTTCAGAATGTATCAAATACAGACACAAGCAAAAAAGTTGATAAACCAAAAGTCATTACAAAACAAGAGTTCAACAACAAAAGCAGATGTATCAAATAGAGACACAAACAATGATTTTAATGAGTCATCAAAATCCAACTTGACTTCGCAATGAAATCCAACACCCCGGCTAGTATGTTGGCCCTGTAGTCAGAGATGTCACTAGTCGTGTTAACTTCATCCCATAAAATAGCACCTGATCTCGCATAACTGCTCCCAATACATACATACCCACACCCCAGTCCAAGCCATCATCTTTCTATCGTCTATAGACCATATTTGTCACTTTCTGATCGGGGATGATATGCACATTATAGTGTAGCATGTCCTGTCGAATGGCTGAGGCATATATTTTCAACCTCAAGTAAATAAATTTTATTATTATCACATAAAGCATAATTAAATAAGTATAATGGGTTTGAACAGAATGGACTTACACAACGCTGCGGTCGAGTGGGATTCGGTAGAAGGCATCGAATTGTAATGAGTGAAGGATTTGCTCTTCACATCGAGAACAAGCAGACTGTGGCAGCCCCGCCTTCCACCACTACTTTCTTAACTAGGTTTACGTAACTAGTGTCGTAGAAAAGAAATAAATAGTACGAAATTTTGAATAAAATTTTTCTTTTCATAAAAGGGAATCATAACTGTTCCTACAAAAATTATCATGGGTCCTATTCACATAGGAAAGCGTGCATGCGGGTCAAAATAAATTTATCTACTGGGCCTCCACGAGGTCGCATCCATGCACACACTTCCATCTCAAAAGCCGGAAGCTTCAAAAGTTGGCCTCGCCGTGGAAATGATCACGTACCGTGATCGCGGGGTCCTACAACACATAAAAACGTGGAATGAGCTTATAAAGCTCAGTAAGTGAAAATCATGCATGCAATGCACGTACCGTGATCGGCAAATATACATATCGCTTTCAAGCGATCTTATACTCATGCACGCTATCTCCCTGACTCTCATACTACTCGTGCGTGCACATGCTCATGCCATGACTATGCGTGTCATGTCATCGTATAACGTAATTAAATCACGTAAGATTCACATAAAGTCATATAAACACATAGACACGTCACATAAAATCATAACATCATATAACACATAATTTCATGCACATAAAAATTATGTGTTGTAGTTGCGATTTCCACTTACCTGGTATCCTTAGCTATATCGTACGGTAAATTGCTAATCTTCAAACCCTAAGTATAGAGACATACAAAATTAGGGTTTGTTAGTCTAGTTATTATTTCACAAAATTGGCTTAATTTGAAAACCCTAATTTCGACTTTCATGATTTTCGAAACCCTAAAGTTTCGAATTTTGATTTAAATTGAAAAATACCACTTTGAAATTCCTAAGGACCTCGACATGGTTAACGAAATGGGTTTTGAGCTTGATCTCGACATAATATAAGGGTTCGACATTTTATTACTATACAAAGTCTCGATATGATATCTACATAGGCTCGACATTGATTAAACAAGACACGAACTTCAACATGGATCTCAATATAAATTATAAGATAGGATCTCGAGCTAGTTGTCGACATTCTAATCTAAATGTCGAGTGATATGTTAGGCTTATAAGCAAGGATATCGAGACTAATTATGGGATTTCGATATGTGTCTTGGAAATTATATTCGACATTATAATCCTAAATCACGAAATATCCTATGCAACGATATGTGTTTTGATATTGTAAACAAATGTCGAGATACCGTTATAATTAACATCTCGAGATTATATATCGAAATGATAACAACATGTCGAGATTACATATTAATATCCGCATAACTCGAGATTCATCCTATAAATTAACTTGACTTCGAAATTCATAAGCTGGGGGAAGTCATATCACCCTAAAGCATCTAATTTTTGATCAAAAACCCTTTTATACTAAAATTATAAACCTTAAAACATGTTTTTACTAACTGAAATATAGCTAAATCTAACGAAACTCTTAGGTATGAATTTACACCCTAAACTAGGGTTTTTGCCGTCACTGTTACACCAAAATTCTTTATGTTCCTTTAATTCCTTTCCCTGAATTCTTACTCCTTTCCCTACATAAGATTTAGACAATTAATGTTAGGGTTAGTCGCATGCTAGAACTTAGAGTTTTTTTTTTGTCTATGGTTCATGTCCAAATATTTCTATAAACCGTATGAATTAAATACAATATACGTATAACTGAATTTAGGTGTTACAAGTACACTTCTTACCCTCCTTATGTCCGATTTCTGAGTTGCTAAAAATTATTTTCTGGTCTGACTTTGCTTCGTGTTGGAGTTTATTAGACTTCAATCCTTCGTTCTCCTTATCTTCTACTTGTTATGCTATTACTTTTATGGGGGTATTTTCTTGTACGGGTATAAATGATAAGTATAAGGTATTGAAAACAACAATTGAGTTGACAACTACGTGACTAAGCTCATATTTTCCCTCCTAGGTTAAGAAACTCCTTATGTGTCCTTTTCTTAATTAACTCCTTTTAATTTATGATTGGTCTATTTTAATTCTAGCGGTACATGTATTGATTGCACCTATATACTATATACATAAATCGTCCGATCCTAATGGTTGTACGAAATGGGTCGATTCTAACTTCTAAAGGTTCAACACATTTATGCTAAAATCGCTCGATCAAATCCTAGCTGCTCGGCGATTGTTAGAGACATTTATATACATATCTATATATTCATTTATATCTTATATCGGCCAATTGTTATTCTTGTCACAATCAATCGATCGATTCTTGGCCTTTTACTTCAATCGACCGAACTAGCCTATGCTATATATATAATTGTCCAAAATTCTCCTAGTCTTATTATCACTATATAAGTCACATAACATATATGTAACATACACAGCACATAGTCATATAAACACATGTAACATCACAAAACATGTACCCAAAATATTATCAGTAGATAAGTCCGCAAAATATTTACGTATTGATTTTCTTATAGTCCCTGCTTCTTTATTTAATTAATCCAACGAAATCTCTAATTCACTGCTACTTAAATCGTAAATCCCGTAATTAGATTTTACAGGTATTACATTCTCCCCCCTTAAAAGAATTTCGCCCCCGAAATTCCGTCAGCTGGAATAATTTCGGGTGACAATTGGTAGGGAGTTGAACTAGCTTGGTTAGGTGATAGAAAAGTCACCCTAGGTAATTATCAAGGAATCTCAAATAATTTTCCGAGGATCGAAAGGAATCGGATCCTGGTGAAGTAAACATGAAGATTGTTCCAGTTAGTGGAACCTGTACTACCTCGAAGAGTTAACGAGAATAAATATAAACTTAGACAGAAATCGAAGATCCTAAGTACCCATCACGCTTCCGCTGCGCAACTCTGATATCGAACAAATACGTTTCTTAGGGTGAGCAAAAGATTAGGGCTTAGGAATATACCCCGGTATTATTGGTTTCAGGAATTCAGCAAAAGATTTCAGCTTCCTATTTCGAACGCTTATCTACTACGATCACGACTCAGGTCGACACTCGAACTAGTATCAACCAAGTCAGCTAAAAGAATTCCCGAGTCTTACCACATAATTGATGGATAGAAAAGAAAATGTGGCTCATGAGTCCACTAGAATGCATGTTGAAGTTTAATCGATTAGAAGGGTACCTTCCGTCTCAGATGGGTTGTTTTCAGCTTCTTCCGCCGTAAGCATATATACCCGAGCGGGGGCCATCAGCGGCTTAGCTTGGTTTGCTCCCTGACTTCCAGATGCATTCTCTGGGCAGGCTACGGAGTAGTGGCCTGTCTTGCCACATTTAAAGCAGGTGGCGTTTTGGGAGAAACAGACAAGATGACGTCGTGCACATTTCGGACATACGGGTGCATTCGGTTGACTTGAAGCAATCTTGGGATGGGTGACCCCCTGGGAAGTTTGCCCAGGGTGCGTGTGAGCGAGGACGAAGCACGCTGAAAGGTTAAATGGTGGTACAGTGGGGCCAGACTATCTGTCGGAGTGTGGTGGGCCCAACCCCACAACCTGTAACATCCCGTCCCATACCGGGTGTCACTGTAGCATCCGTCCCTACCGGGACCTCTGGGGTTGGGCCCACCACACTCCGGCTAATAGTCTGGCCCCACTGTACCACCATTTAACCTTTCAGCATGCTTTGTCCTCACTCACACGCACCCTGGGCAAACTTCCCAGGGGGTCACCCATCCTAAGATTGCTTCAAGTCAAGCACGCTTAACTTCGAAGTTCTTTCGGATGGACTCCCGAAAAGGAAGGTTGACCATGGTGATATGAGTAGTACTATGAATTCTCTTATACGATTCTTAGCCTGACACGCCCATACATTGTCAGTCTCAGGATCCCCTCTCATTCGGGTGTCGGATCGGTTCGTTCATGTACCCCTTCGTCTAGAAGCCTGCCAGGAGCCGCTCCTTGTCCGTGCACCTATCTGGCACCGGCGATCACTCCCCGCCCTCATCGGCCCCGGGCGTCACATGCCCACCAGCTTCCGCCTGGTTCGTCCCCGAACCAACACCGTACTGTGAGAGGTTGTGCTCTGATACCACCTGTGGCAGCCCCGCCTTCCACCACTACTTTCTTAACTAGTCTACGTAACTAGTGTCGTAGAAAAGAAATAAATAGTATGAAATTTTGAATAAAATTTTTCTTTTCATTAAAGGGAATCGTAACTGTTCCTACTAAAATTATCATGGGTCCTATTCACATAGGAAAGCGTGCATGCGGGTCAAAATAAATTTATCTACTGGGCCTCCACGAGGTCGCATCCATGCACACACTTCCATCTCAAAAGCCCCCGAAAGCTTCAAAAGTTGGCCTCGCCGTGGAAATGATCACGTACCGTGATCGCGGGGTCCTACAACACATAAACACGTGGAATGAGCTTATAAAGCTCAGTAAGTGAAAATCATGCGTGCAATGCACGTGACCTAAATAGCGAAGGCATCCGCGCCAATGCTATCTACTTGTCACATTCTTCCTGACCTTTCTCACATTCTTCTCGACTTTTCATAACATATTTGGGCCCTCGGCTTTCAATCTTATTATGCACCATATAGAGCTCAAACCCCTAAGGGTACAAGTGGCAGTACACACACTGGGAGGCTAAACCCGTGTACTCAATCTGTGCGTAACCCTATGGTGCCTTTCAATCCCAATGCGGTACACACTGAGAGGCTACTAGTGCCTTTCAATCCCAATGCCATCCACACTGAGAGGCTACTAGTGCCTTTCAATCCCAATGTGATGCACACTGAGAGGCTACTAGTGCCTTTTAATCCCAATGCAGTCCCATTGAGAGGCTAACCCGGGCACACAAATTTTGTTTAACCCTAAGGCGCCTTTCCATCCCAATGCGGTCTGACACGCGGGCGCTTCTCACTGGTAGCTTACTACGAGGTCGCCAACACTCGAGGTTCCCTCGGTGCCGCTCATACCCTCGAGTCGCATCCTACAGGTTGCATCTCCCGCTACGGGGTGTTCCCCCCACCTTTCGTGAATCAGGTAGTTCGGCTTCGTGAGTCGCCGTGGTAGCATAGAAGAGCCGAGACTCATCATTGAGTCGGCACAAATGCTCATATCGGCAAATATACATATCGCTTTCAAGCGATCTTATACTCATGCACGCTATCTCCCTGACTCTCATACTACTCGTGCGTGCACATGCTCATGCCATGAGTATGCGTGTCATGTCATCGTATAACGTAATTAAATCACGTAAGAATTCACATAAAGTCATATAAACACATAGACACGTCACATAAAATCATAACATCATATAACACATAATTTCATGCACATAAAAATTATGTGTTGTAGTTGCGATTTCCACTTACCTGGTATCCTTAGCTATATCGTACGGTAAATTGCTAATCTTCAAACCCTAAGTATAGAGACATACAAAATTAGGGTTTGTTAGTCTAGTTATTATTTCACAAAATTGGCTTAATTTGAAAACCCTAATTTCGACTTTCATGATTTTCGAAACCCTAAAGTTTCGAATTTTGATTTAAATTGAAAAATACCACTTTGAAATTCCTAAGGACCTCGACATGGTTAACGAAATGGGTTTTGAGCTTGATCTCGACATAATATAAGGGTTCGACATTTTATTACTATACAAAGTCTCGATATGATATCTACAAAGGCTCGACATTGATTAAACAAGACACGAACTTCAACATGGATCTCGATATAAATTATAAGATAGGATCTCGAGCTAGTTGTCGACATTCTAATCTAAATGTCGAGTGATATGTTAGGCTTATAAGCAAGGATATCGAGACTAATTATGGGATTTCGATATGTGTCTTGGAAATTATATTCGACATTATAATCCTAAATCACGAAATATCCTATGCAACGAGATGTGTTTTGATATTGTAAACAAATGTTGAGATACCGTTATAATTAAGATCTCGAGATTATATATCGAAATGATAACAACATGTCGAGATTACATATTAATATCCGCATAACTCGAGATTCATCCTATAAATTAACTTGACTTCGAAATTCATAAGCTGGGGGAAGTCATATCACCCTAAAGCATCTAATTTTTGATCAAAACCCTTTTATACTAAAATTATAAACCTTAAAACATGTTTTTACTAACTGAAATATAGCTAAATCTAACGAAACTCTTAGGTATGAATTTACACCCTAAACTAGGGTTTTTGCCGTCACTGTTACACCAAAATTCTTTATGTTCCTTTAATTCCTTTCCCTGAATTCTTACACCTTTACCTACATAAGATTTAGACAATTAATGTTAGGGTTAGTCGCATCCTAGAACTTAGAGTTTTTTTTTTGTCTATGGTTCATGTCCAAATATTCCTATAAACCGTATGAATTAAATACAATATACGTATAACTGAATTTAGGTGTTACAAGTACACTTCTTACCCTCCTTATGTCCGATTTCTGAGTTGCTAAAAATTATTTCCTGGTCTGACTTTGCTTCGTGTTGGAGTTTATTAGACTTCAATCCTTCGTTCTCCTTATCTTCTACTTGTTATGCTATTACTTTTATGGGGGTATTTTCTTGTACGGGTATAAATGATAAGTATAAGGTATTGAAAACAGCAATTGAGTTGACAACTAGGTGACTAAGTGTTGGGCTTAGGCCCATGTTTGTGCCTTTGTTGTTTATCCCACACCTGATAGAACAAGAAGGCATGAGGGTTCCCTCTCCTATATAAGGAGGGCTATACCCTGATTTATAGGTACGCCAACACATTAGAAAGTTATTTGTGTTAACAATTAACTCCAGGAAAATTCCCTTTGGGTGAGAGTTTGGGTTTGCGGGTGAAATAACTTTCGGGTCGTTGTTGTCGGGTTTGGGTGTAGGCGAGCGTAGAAGAATTGTGTGATTGTAATATTCACATCGTGGATTTTCTGCGGCCTTGTTGCCCGGGTGGTTTTTCCCTCTTCGTTAACAGAGGGTTTTCCACGTTAAATCTTTGTGTTCTCCTGTTTATTATTTCCGGCGGATCTTGGCGGAATTTCGGTACGACCGGATTTTCCCAACAAGTGGTATCAGAGCGAGGTTAAACCTAGTTTGTTAGTGCGGTGGAGCTAGCGACGGGTGGAGCTTGAGTGCAGAAGGGTTTTCGACATACGAGTAGCTGTTCCGTTTTCTGCAAAGTTCTTGTTTGCTAATCCACAAGGATGTCCGGAAGTAGATTTTCAAATCTGGCGAGGTTTGATGTGGAGAAGTTCGACGGAAGAATCAATTTTGGCTTGTGGCAAGTGCAAGTCAAGGATGTGTTGATTCATTCGGGGTTACACAAGGCTTTGAAGGGCAAGGAAGTTCCTAAAGGCGGTGATACCAGCAGCACTGAGGAAACAGCTGGGAGCAAATCTGGAATGAGCAACGACGATTGGGAGGAACTGAATTTGAGAGCGGCAAGTGCGATACGACTGTGTCTGGCCAAGAATGTTCTTGCAAACGTGCATGGAATTTCGGCGGCAAAAGCATTGTGGGAGAAGCTTGAGGAGTTGTATCAGACTAAAGGCGTCTCGAATAGGGTGTATCTGAAGGAGCAATTTCACACATTGCGGATGACTGAAGGTCAGAGTATTTCAGATCACTTAAGCGTTCTCAATGGAATCGTCTCGGAGCTGGAATCCATTGGAGTGAAGATTGACGATGAGGATCAGGCGTTGAGACTCATCTGGTCTCTTCCACCTTCTTATGAACACATGAAGCCGATCTTGATTCATGGGAAGGAGAAGATTGTATTTTCTGAAGTCACCGGTAAACTTCTTGCGGAGGAGAGAAGGCTAGATGGTGGACGGAACAATTCACCGGAAGATCAAGCTTTGTTCGTCGGTGGCGGAAAGAAGAGGAACTCCAAGGGGAAGCAAGCTGCAATTTGCTGGATGTGTGGACAATCTGGGCACGTGAAAAGAAATTGTCTGAAAGGTGGAGCAGGTTCGGCAAGCGGCTCCAAGTCGGTAAGTGGAGATACCGAGAAAGACGCTAATTTTGTCTCTCTCTCCACGGATGAGTTTTTCTGATAGAGACAAGGGCGTCCTTATGGCATGTCGCTAAGTGTCATGAGAGAGTGCGCGTTCCTATTAGCGGGTCCACAATTTACACACGGGCATTGGTTTGGCGTTGATGCAAGGTGTGTGGTGGAAATTTCGTGTCGAGGGCTGATGAACTTCCTGGCAAGCCAAGCGTGGAAGTTGCACCATAGATTTCAGCAAGGTTATTTCGACATGGGCCGAAAAAATGTTTGGATGTGATTCCAAGTGGATATGCTTTTATGGTGGAGCATGGTAGCGGAAGCTATGTGGATCTTCGCCAAGTGAAGGTGTCAAGGCGGACAAAGTCACAAGGTGGAGGTTGTTGGGCTTAGGCCCATGTTTGTGCCTTTGTTGTTTATCCCACACCGGATAGAACAAGAAGGCATGAGGGTTCCCTCTCCTATATAAGGAGGGCTATACCCTGATTTATAGGTACACTAACACATTAGAAAGTTATTTGTGTTAACAATTAACTCTAGGAAAATTCCCTTTGGGTGAGAGTTTGGGTTAGCGGGTGAAATAACTTTCGGGTCGTTGTTGTCGGGTTTGGGTGTAGGCGAGCGTAGAAGAATTGTGTGATTGTAATATTCACATCGTGGATTTTCTGCGGCCTTGTTGCCCGGGTGGTTTTTCCCTCTTCGTTAACAGAGGGTTTTCCACGTTAAATCTTTGTGTTCTCCTGTTTATTATTTCCGGCGGATCTTGGGCGGAATTTCGGTACGACCGGATTTTCCCAACACTAAGCTCATATTTTTCCCTCCTAGGTTAAGAAACTCCTTACGTGTCCTTTTCTTAATTAACTCCTTTGAATTTATGATTGGTCTATTTTAATTCTAGCGGTACATGTATTGATTGCACCTATATACTATATACATAAATCGTCCGATCCTAATGGTTGTACGAAATGGGTCGATTCTAACTTCTAAAGGTTCAACACAATTTATGCTAAAATCGCTCGATCAAATCCTAGCTGCTCGGCGATTGTTAGAGACATTTATATACATATCTATATATTCATTTATATCTTATATCGGCCAATTGTTATTCTTGTCACAATCAATCGATCGATTCTTGGCCTTTTACTTCAATCGACCGAACTAGCCTATGCTATATATATAATTGTTATCCAAAATTCTCCTAGTCTTACTAGCACATAGTCATATAAACACATGTAACATCACAAAACATGTACCAAAATATTATCAGTAGAGAAGTCCGCAAAATATTTACGTATTGATTTTCTTATAGTCCTTGCTTCTTTATTTAATTAATCCAACGAAATCTCTAATTCACTGCTACTTAAATCGTAAATCCCGTAATTAGATTTTACAGGTATTACATCATCCCCCCTTAAAAGAATTTCGCCCCCGAAATTCCGTCAGCTGGAATAATTTCGGGTGACAATTGTTAGGGAGTTGAACTAGCTTGGTTAGGTGATAGAAATTCACCCTAGGTAATTATCAAGGAATCTCAAATAATTTTCCGAGGATCGAAAGGAATAGTATCCTGGTGAAGTAAACATGAAGATTGTTCCAGTTAGTGGAACATGTACTACCTCGAAGAGTTAACGAGAATAAATATAAACATAGACAAAAATCGAAGATCCTAAGTACCCATCACGCTTCCGCTGCGCAACTCTGATATCGAACAAATACGTTTCTTAGGGTGGCAAAGATTAGGGCTTAGGAATATACCCCGGTATTATTGGTTTCAGGAATTCAGCAAAAGATTTCAGCTTCCTATTTCGAACGCTTATCTACTACGATCACGACTCAGGTCGACACTCGAACTAGTATCAACCAAGTCAGCTAAAAGAATTCCCGAGTCTTACCACATAAGTGGTGGATAGAAAAGAAAATGTGGCTCATGAGTCCACTAGAATGCATGTTGAAGTTTAATCGATTAGAAGGGTACCTTCCGTCTCAGATGGGTTGTTTTCAGCTTCTTCCGCCGTAAGCATATATACCCGAGCGGGGGCCGTCAGCGGCTTAGCTTGGTTTGCTCCCTGACTTCCAGATGCATTCTCTGGACAGGCTACGGAGTAGTGGCCTGTCTTGCCACATTTAAAGCAGGTGGCGTTTTGGGAGAAACAGACAAGATGACGTCGTGCACATTTCGGACATACGGGTGCATTCGGTTGACTTGAAGCAATCTTGGGATGGGTGACCCCCTGGGAAGTTTGCCCAGGGTGCGTGTGAGCGAGGACGAAGCACGCTGAAAGGTTAAATGGTGGTACAGTGGGGCCAGACTATCTGTCGGAGTGTGGTGGGCCCAACCCCACAACCTGTAACATCCCGTCCCATACCGGGTGTCACTGTAGCATCCGTCCCTACCGGGACCTCTGGGGTTGGGCCCACCACACTCCGGCTAATAGTCTGGCCCCACTGTACCACCATTTAACCTTTCAGCATGCTTTGTCCTCACTCACACGCACCCTGGGCAAACTTCTCAGGGGGTCACCCATCCTAAGATTGCTTCAAGTCAAGCACGCTTAACTTCGAAGTTCTTTCGGATGGACTCCCGAAAAGGAAGGTTGACCTTGGTGATATGAGTAGTACTATGAATTCTCTTATACGATTCTTAGCCTGACACGCCCATACATTGTCAGTCTCAGGATCCCCTCTCATTCGGGTGTCGGATCGGTTCGTTCATGTACCCCTTCGTTTAGAAGCCTGCCAGGAGCCGCTCCTTGTCCGTGCACCTATCTGGCACCGGCGATCACTCCCCGCCCTCATCGGCCCCGGGCGTCACATGCCCACCAGCTTCCGCCTGGTTCGTCCCCGAACCAACACCGTACTGTGAGAGGTTGTGCTCTGATACCACCTGTGGCAGCCCCGCCTTCCACCACTACTTTCTTAACTAGTCTACGTAACTAGTGTCGTAGAAAAGAAATAAATAGTATGAAATTTTGAATAAAATTTTTCTTTTCATTAAAGGGAATCGTAACTGTTCCTACAAAAATTATCATGGGTCCTATTCACATCGGAAAGCGTGCATGCGGGTCAAAATAAATTTATCTACTGGGCCTCCACGAGGTCGCATCCATGCACACACTTCCATCTCAAAAGCCCCCGAAAGCTTCAAAAGTTGGCCTCGCCGTGGAAATGATCACGTACCGTGATCGCGGGGTCCTACAACACATAAAAACGTGGAATGAGCTTATAAAGCTCAGTAAGTGAAAATCATGCGTGCAATGCACGTGACCTAAATAGCGAAGGCATCCGCGCCAATGCTATCTACTTCTCACATTCTTCCTGACCTTTCTCACATTCTTCTTGACTTTTCATAACATATTTGGGCCCTCGGCTTTCAATCTTATTATGCACCATATAGAGCTCAAACCCCTAAGGGTACAAGTGGCAGTACACACACTGGAAGGCTAAACCCGTGTACTCAATCTGTGCGTAACCCTATGGTGCCTTTCAATCCCAATGCGGTACACACTGAGAGGCTACTAGTGCCTTTCAATCCCAATGCCATCCACACTGAGAGGCTACTAGTGCCTTTCAATCCCAATGTGATGCACACTGAGAGGCTACTAGTGCCTTTTAATCCCAATGCAGTCCCATTGAGAGGCTAACCCGGGCACACAAATTTCGTTTAACCCTAAGGCGCCTTTCCATCCCAATGCGGTCTGACACGTGGGCGCTTCTCACTGGTAGCTTACTACGAGGTCGCCAACACTCGAGGTTCCCTCGGTGCCGCTCATACCCTCGAGTCGCATCCTCCAGGTTGCATCTCCCGCTACGGGGTGTTCCCCCTACCTTTCGTGAATCAGGTAATTCGGCTTCGTGAGTCGCCGTGGTAGCATAGAAGAGCCGAGACTCATCATTGAGTCGACACAAATGCTCATATCGGCAAATATACATATCGCTTTCAAGCGATCTTATACTCATGCACGCTATCTCCCTGACTCTCATACTACTCGTGCGTGCACATGCTCATGCCATGAGTATGCGTGTCATGTCATCGTATAACGTAATTAAATCACGTAAGAATTCACATAAAGTCATATAAACACATAGGCACGTCACATAAAATCATAACATCATATAACACATAATTTCATGCACATAAAAATTATGTGTTGTAGTTGCGATTTCCACTTACCTGGTATCCTTAGCTATATCGTACGGTAAATTGCTAATCTTCAAACCCTAAGTATAGAGACATACAAAATTAGGGTTTGTTAGTCTAGTTATTATTTCACAAAATTGGCTTAATTTGAAAACCCTAATTTCGACTTTCATGATTTTCGAAACCCTAAAGTTTCGAATTTTGATTTAAATTGAAAAATACCACTTTGAAATTCCTAAGGACCTCGACATGGTTAACGAAATGGGTTTTGAGCTTGATCTCGACATAATATAAGGGTTCGACATTTTATTACTATACAAAGTCTCGATATGATATCTACAAAGGCTCGACATTGATTAAACAAGACACGAACTTCAACATGGATCTCGATATAAATTATAAGATAGGATCTCGAGCTAGTTGTCGACATTCTAATCTAAATGTCGAGTGATATGTTAGGCTTATAAGCAAGGATATCGAGACTAATTATGGGATTTCGATATGTGTCTTGGAAATTATATTCGACATTATAATCCTAAATCACGAAATATCCTATGCAACGAGATGTGTTTTGATATTGTAAACAAATGTTGAGATACCGTTATAATTAAGATCTCGAGATTATATATCGAAATGATAACAACATGTCGAGATTACATATTAATATCCGCATAACTCGAGATTCATCCTATAAATTAACTTGACTTCGAAATTCATAAGCTGGGGGAAGTCATATCACCCTAAAGCATCTAATTTTTTATCAAAAACCCTTTTATACTAAAATTATAAACCTTAAAACATGTTTTTACTAACTGAAATATAGCTAAATCTAACGAAACTCTTAGGTATGAATTTACACCCTAAACTAGGGTTTTTGCCGTCACTGTTACACCAAAATTCTTTATGTTCCTTTAATTCCTTTCTCTGAATTCTTACACCTTTCCCTACATAAGATTTAGACAATTAATGTTAGGGTTAGTCGCATCCTAGAACTTAGAGTTTTTTTTTTTGTCTATGGTTCATGTCCAAATATTCCTATAAACCGTATGAATTAAATACAATATACGTATAACTATGGGTGGGGTCGGGTCGGGTTTTTCGGGTTTCGGGTTTTTCGGGTCGGGTACCCGATAATATAGGGTAGTGAGTTTGATACCCGATCCCGACCCGATCAAATGCGGGTACCCGATTTTCGGGTACCCGAAACCCGTCGGGTACCCGCGGGTCGGGTTCGGGTTTTTTATTTTTATTTTTATTTTTTTTTAATTAGTTAAAATAAACGGAATGTGGGATTCGAACCCACACCATTTGGGTGGCAAGCATTCATGACTTTTGTTCCTACCACTGGGCCAAACGATTTTTGTTTAAAAATTCCATGTAAAGTTTACTAGTACTATATGTGCGTGAGTTTCTGTTGAAATTCCTTGTCCCACATCGGATGTTCACCCAAGTTGGTGAAAATTTTCTATATAAACGCATATATACTCTACTTGGATACCCATGTTGAATTAGACATCTAGCCATTTAATTTCAGTGGCATCGGCGAACTGAATTTCTTATAAGTTAAAGTTTTATATAAATAAATAATATTAACTAATTATTTTTTATATGTCGGGTACCCGATCGGGTAAATCGGGTAGCATATTGCTACCCGATACCCGACCCGATATACATGATCGGGTATCGGGTTAACCCGATACCCGACATTTAACCCGATTTTTATTCCGATCGGGTTAAAACCCGATTGGGTCGGGTCGGATACCCGAAACCCGAATCCGAATGCCCACCCCTACGTATAACTGAATTTAGGTGTTACAAGTACACTTCTTACCCTCCTTATGTCCGATTTCTGAGTTGCTAAAAATTATTTCCTGGTCTGACTTTGCTTCGTGTTGGAGTTTATTAGACTTCAATCCTTCGTTCTCCTTATCTTCTACTTGTTATGCTATTACTTTTATGGGGGTATTTTCTTGTACGGGTATAAATGATAAGTATAAGGTATTGAAAACAGCAATTGAGTTGACAACTAGGTGACTAAGCTCATATTTTTCCCTCCTAGGTTAAGAAACTCCTTACGTGTCCTTTTCTTAATTAACTCCTTTGAATTTATGATTGGTCTATTTTAATTCTAGCGGTACATGTATTGATTGCACCTATATACTATATACATAAATCGTCCGATCCTAATGGTTGTACGAAATGGGTCGATTCTAACTTCTAAAGGTTCAACACAATTTATGCTAAAATCGCTCGATCAAATCCTAGCTGCTCGGCGATTGTTAGAGACATTTATATACATATCTATATATTCATTTATATCTTATATCGGCCAATTGTTATTCTTGTCACAATCAATCGATCGATTCTTTGCCTTTTACTTCAATCGACCGTACTAGCCTATGCTATATATATATAATTGTTATCCAAAATTCTCCTAGTCTTACTATCACTATATAAGTCACATAACATATATGTAACATACACAACACATAGTCATATAAACACATGTAACATCACAAAACATGTACCCAAAATATTATCAGTAGAGAAGTCCGCAAAATATTTACGTATTGATTTTCTTATAGTCCTTGCTTCTTTATTTAATTAATCCAACGAAATCTCTAATTCACTGCTACTTAAATCGTAAATCCCGTAATTAGATTTTACAGGTATTACACAGACAGTGATAGTTGTGGTGAAACAGCAATGCTATGTACTTAAACGACGTGAATAAAGTCCTACGTATCTTGTCGCTCGACGATCGCATTCTCTGATAGTTTTTCGAGAAATTTATCCATACCTCTCTTCGTCGACATATTGATCGACCTGCCACTGCTCAACACAACTTCGATATTTTGCTTAGCACAAACACGCAGATATTTAAACATTTGTTACTACAAATAAATTGCATAACTACATAATAACTCTCCGCTATATGCGAGGCACAAAGAATGTCTCGACAGGCGAAGTTGAACGTGATATGTTATATGGCGAAGTCAAGTACTTGAACCATACGTCCATGTCATGGCATACAACCCTGCCATTCATCATCTCCGCCAAATGAAAGCACGCAGAATAGACAAATTGTCCTCTCAAATAAATGACCTACGTGTACAACGAATATTAGCAACTAACAGTACATCAATATAACTAACCTCAGAATATTAACAAAACATCAGAATATAAATCTGCAGTAATAGTTAACCTGTAGTCGCCTTTCTCTATGAAGCGATCAGTGAGCTCTCGTTCTTCGTCAGAGAGATATGCCTTACCCGTAAAGTCTTTGTCAAGAACCCCGAAGTATTCAACAACTTTCGGCTGGCTTGTTGACTCCATCTCTTCAAGATCTAGAACGAGCCCTTTCGCTGCAACTTTCGTTGGCTTCTTCGGAGGAGGAGTTGTCGTTCCTGTAGGCATAACAAAGTCTTCGTTCTGTTTCTTCTGTCTATTCCTCTATGTCTCCCTCTCATTTGCTGCAGCCACGTATTGTTTGAACTCCGCATCTACCGGCGTCGAAAAATTCCCAAGATGACTAAAAACTCGCAATCGACGAGGTGAGCGGCTATGCCTGGGGTCCGGCAGTCCACTCATTGCTCTTGAAGTCAATTGTGAAGAAGAGTCGATATAGATGTACCATCGGTTTGTTGGTAAGTACTGATTTGTTATTTAACTGTTGATATTCATTTGTGCATTGTTTTATGCTCGATGTTTTCATGGTATTTTCAGGTAAGGGTCTATGAGCATGCCCCATCGTTGGGTAAGGCTCGATCGGCGAGTCGCATTCCTCGATTCATGAGATGGGAAGGAAGCACGCCTACTTCTAAAGAAAAATCGAAGAGGAAATTGAAAACTTGAAGGAGAAAGATGTAATCCATCCAATGCTCATGTGGAAGAGGGAGCATGAACTGTTCTGCTCCCCGCCAAGCAATGGTATGTTTTTTGATTAAGTGGTAGCGAAGAACCCTGAGGTGGGAAAGAAAGCTGAGGATGAGGTGGGAAAGATTGTTGAGTCTGAGTTGGAAGGTGAAGTGGATGAGGATGCGAAGGAAGGTGCTGTGTATGAGAAGGAAGTTGAGGCGGATGATGCTGAGTTGGAAGTTAAGGTGGCTAAGAATGAGGTGAGGTGGATGAGGATGAGAAAGATGTTGAGGTGTATGATAATGAGATGGAAGTTGAGGTGGCTAAGAATGAATGTGAGGTGGATGAGGATGAGAAGAATGTTGCGGTGGATGAGGATGAGAAGGTTGTTGTGCCTGAGAAGGTAGGTGATGTGGATGATGATCAGAATAAACAATGAGGACTATTTTGGGAAACATTGGGGACTAAATTGGTCAATGGAATAAACAATGAGGACTATTTTGGGTTTTCCCCCAATTAAACATAAAAAATGGGTAAAAATCCAAAAAAAAAAGGAAAAAAATTCAAAAAATAGATTGAAAATTGTAAAAGAAAGTACTAATAAGTTAAATATAAATAAGTAAAAATAAAATATAAACATAGTAAATTAAAATCAAACAAAAAAAGAAAGAGAGAATGGAAATATATTAAAAATAAAACAAAGAAAATAGTACAAGAGAAAAAAAGTAATAACAAATAGGGAGAGCACATTAAAATAAAAAATGATAAATAAAAATTTCAGATTTAAAAAAAGTTAATATATTTATTTTTT
The DNA here is from genome assembly GCA_027422505.1 of Craterostigma plantagineum. Lineage (NCBI taxonomy): Eukaryota > Viridiplantae > Streptophyta > Magnoliopsida > Lamiales > Linderniaceae > Craterostigma > Craterostigma plantagineum. The sequence goes on along the minus strand of JAPQWV010000753.1, from coordinate 217,831 downwards.
AGAAACTAAATAAAAAGGAAAAACAAAATTAAGGATAAAAAATGCCTCTAAAAGTTTTACGAAGACCGTCCCTGCCAATTTAATGAAGACATAATCATTCCAGACCTCGAATGTTTTTAACAAATATTCTGGGAGGATTGCATCCTCGTTAACTGGACAGAGACGAGATCGAGAGTTCTCGTCAACTTTCAGTGCATTTTTATCCTATTTTATTTTTTTTACTTATTTTTAGTTGTTAACAGAAAATTATTTTTTCTTTTTTATTTTTCTTATTTATTAGTTTTTTACTTTTAACATTTTCACTCTCTTTTTTATTTATTTTTTAATTAAGTTATTTTAATTTTGTCTTTTTTTCTAACTTAAATTATTATTTTAATACATTTTTATTATCTTTTTATTTTTTAGTTGAATTTAATTTATTGGTAATTTAATTTAATTCTCTCTTTATTTTTATTTTATTTTAGTTTATTAAGAATTTGGTTCTTTTTTTTTTTTGGATTTTTTGATTTAATAGTTTTCTTTTTTTTTTTTTATTTTTTTCCTTTTTTTAGATTTTTCTCTTATTTAATGTTTAATTTATTAATTTTAATGTATTTTCATACTCTCTTTCTTATTTATTTGATTTTAGTTTCTTATTTTAAATTTTATTTTTTATTATTAATTTAGTTTTTTATTATAGTAATTTTCTCTCTTTTTTGAATTTTTACTCTATTTTTTCATTTGTTTTCCCATTTCTGGAGTTTAATTTATTATTTTTTAAGTCTAGTCAATCGCATGTCGACACGTGTCAACTTCCATCCAAATTAACGGCTATTGAACGTGGGGACCAATTAGGTTCAAATTCGATAACATCAGTGACTAAATTGGTCCTTGCGAAACATCGGGAACTAAATTGGTCTAGAGGGTAAACACTGGGGACCATTTAGGTTTTTGCCCAGTTAAAAATAGTTCAACATTGATTAATAGCTGATATAATGTGAGAATTGCATAAATAGTTTACTTTTAAATTTTGAACGGCAAACTAGTTAACTTTTCAATACTAGCGCAAAACTAATCAACTTTTTAAGTTAATATTTTTTATCCACAAATTTTTAAAATTCTACTTTTCACCCCATCTTACATTAGCATACAAACTGATAATAATTTTCTTTTTCAAATAATTTCAAGCCCTCAAAATATGTAAACCTTGTCGTATTCAATCGGTTTCGGTTCCCGGAGTGGAACTGTCGGTTCGTGCTGGACCAAACCTCGGGCGTTAATCGAGTTGTGATAAATATAGTTTTGCTCACGATTTGGAATCGGCTGAGCCGGTTTTGGTTTCGATCCCAAACCGATTTTGATTTTCTCATGAATTTTATCTATTTTTCCAATCAGTTGAAAAATAAAAGGATTTTTGAAATTTCAAATGCAGAAATTTGAGGGATATTTGGAAGGGTTTAGATTCGAAAGCAAAAAGTGCGAAAAGAAAACAAATCCTCGATATTTACAATAAAAAATAAAACATTCATGTGATTGTTGAATAAAAAACAACACGAGAACAAAATATATTAAAACAAACGATCATGTGACCGTTGGTTTTCAGTTTATGAAATGAAAAAACCATTATAAACAACTCTCTAATTTTGGTTTAAATCGGAAGCGTGGCCATCAGTTTGTTTATGATTTTTCAAACCGAATGAACACGTCTATACATATGCGGTAATTAATTGAACGTAAGAAAATTGAAGTTCGACATCGTTGAGATGGACGAAGAAGGTTTAAATGATCGATTCCCTACATATAATAAAACATTATTATTCACATGGTAATAAAGAAGATTAAATGTGCTATTTGGATAACAATTATTAAAAATTAATTTGGGTTAATAATACATTCATAATTTATAGGCTAACGTGATGTAATAGTAATACATTATTGTGGTGAAAAAGAAAGTAACAATTAAAAAAGTCATTAGTTTTGCACTGTTAAAAAGTTTAACTAGTTTTTCAATTATCGTTTAAAAAGTTAACTATTTATGCCATTCTCTCCTTATATAATAACCTCACGCATATTCGACATATATTTATAATTAGCTCAGTTTCAATATCACGTCGCATCGAACTATCGAACATTCACTAAACTGCGACACCACATGAGATCTACGGTAAGAGAACGAAATCCAATACGTACAAATTACAAAGATAACATTTTTTTCATCGAAGAGTCTAAAAAATCCCTAATGTAATACAACTATGGATAAATTCCATTACATCACTCCATCATCCATTGCTTCATCTGCGCAAACAATGCCAAGAAAACAACCCCATAAAAAATAATGTTCGCAACTCAGAAAAAAATCAAGAAATCGTAAATCTTGAACATGTTTTTTTCCCGAAAAGAAAGGAAAAATGAAAATTTGATATCTATCAATCTAACCTCCATTATGTTGAATATTTTCAAATAAAGAAAATAAAATATTAAAATATTATATGACTTAGTCGAAGAGTCGTATCCCTTCGTAGGAAATAATTAATGAATTGTTATATCACTTCAATGAAACATTATATCTGTTAAGTTATCTTTTTTGGCGAATAGTACCAATTCAGAAGGAACCTCTCTGCAACTATAAATACTTGCGTTCTTTCTTCTGCAGAGAATTAACTCAAGCAATCAAATCTGCTCAAACACACCAAAAGAATTCAGTGCATACTTCGCTGAAGCAAAAGCGCAGTACGTGTTCTTTGTATCCTGAAGGTATTCGATTATTCTATCGTTTGCTTTGTAGAGAGCGAAAATCACCTTTAGGAAAGTGGCTTATAGATACACGCCTAGAAACAGATTATCCTCAAGTTCCTGCAGAATTCCAAACTTGAAAGAAGACGACGTCTTTGATCATACAGACCTCATATTCACAAGAATCTAAAGGTGATTTTTTGAATGTGTTTTCATGGCGTCACTCAAAGAATTAGCAAGCAATTTAATAAAGCTCGATCGCTTCGATGGTGGGAGCTTTATACGCTGGCAAAAGAGAATTCATTTTCTCTTAATTTCGCTCCAAGTAAGCTATGTTCTCAACACCCCAAGGCCCGAAGAAAATCCTGAAGAAACTATCGCCGACGCAAGGAGAAGGCAAAAATGGGATACCGATGACGAGATATGTCGGGGACATATCTTGAATGCTATGAGCGATGCGCTCTTCGACGTTTATCATACTGTAGCGACGGCAAAAGAATTATGGGAAAGATTAGAGACAAAGTATCTTCAGGAAGACGCTACAAGTAAGAAATTTATTGTCTCACGTTTTAATAATTTTAAGATGGATGATAACAGACCAATTATGGAGCAATTCCATGAGATTGAGCGTATGTTGAATAATTTTAATCAACATAAAATGGTCATGGACGAGACAATTATCATGTCTAATGTCATCGACAAGTTGCCCCCTTCGTGGAGAGACTTTAAACGAAATCTAAAGCATACGAAGGAAGATATCTCCCTTGAACAGCTTGCAAATTCTCTTCGAATCGAAGAGGAATTTCGCAAGGAATTGAAAACACAAGAAAATGAGAAGGAACAGACCAACTCGAAACTGCTCGTAGTTGAGGATGGTAATCGGACCAAACCTTCAAAGAGAAGGCAATTCCAAGGCAAAAATGCACAGAAGTTCAATAGCAACAAGCGAAAGAAAGGAAGTTGCTATCACTGTGGAAAACCAGGCCATTACAAAAATGAATGTCGTCTCTTGAAGAAGGAAAAAGCGAATGGCGCATCCTCTAAAGCAATAGATAACCTAGTTGCAGTCATATCAGAAGTAAATATGATCGAAGATGACGATGAATGGTGGATCGATTCAGGAGCCACCCGCCATGTTTGCAAGAATAAACAAATGTTCAAAAACATGGAAGCAGTGCCTGAAGAAACCGTCCTCTACATGGGAAATGCTACGGAAGTCCCCGTTCTTGGAATAGGGAGCATAGAGATGGAATTTACATCCGGGAAAAAGTTGACACTAAATAATGTGTATTATGCGCCGGAAGTAAGGAAGAATCTAGTATCGGGTAGTGTTCTGAATAAATTTGGCTTCAAACTAGTATTCGAAGCAAATAATTTTGTACTCTCGAAGGGAGGATTGTTTGTAGGGAAGGGTTACTTGTGTAACGGAATGTTCAAGTTGAACATTTCCAGTAATAATAAAATTAGTTCTGCTTATATCGTCGATTCTCCTGACTTATGGCATAATAGATTAGGACATGTTCATTATGGAAGAATTCGTTGCATGTCAAAACTAAATATGATTCCGCATGTCAAAACTGAAAATAACATTTGTCGAACATGCATGCTAACAAAAATAACTCGAAGTTCTTTTCCAAAAGTAGAAAAAACTTCAAAATTATTAGATTTAATTCATTCAGATGTATGTGATTTGCATAGTACTCCTACAATCGGAAATAAAAAATATTTTATTACTTTTATAGACGACTGCAGTAGATATTGTGTTGTCTATTTATTGCATTCTAAAGACGAAGCTCTTGAAAAGTTTAAGATTTTCAAGAATGAATCGGAATTACAATGTGAAACGTTTATAAAACGTTTAAGAACTGATAGAGGTGGAGAATACTACAGTCCATCATATTTTGAGACAACGGGTATAGTCCATGAGACTACTGCTCCATATACTCCACAACAAAACGGAGTGGCAGAACGCAAAAATCGTGTTCTAACGGAGATGATAAATTCTATGATGTCAGCATCCGGATTAAATTCTGGGTTTTGGGGAGAAGCATTGCTAACGACATGTCACATCCTCAATCGAGTTCCTAATAAACGGAACAAAGTAACTCCTTACGAAATTTGGAACAAAAGAAAACCTAACTTGAGTTATTTCAAGGTTTGGGGTTGTCGAGCAATCGTTAAGGTTCCAGGACCCAAAAGAAAGAAACTGGGTGAAAGAGGTATTGAGTGCATATTTATTGGCTATGCACAAAATAGCAAAGCATATAGATTTTATGTTATGGAACCTAATGACTATATATCGGTTAATACCGTAATGGAGTCATGTGATGCCATTTTCAATGAGCAACGGTTTAAGTCAATACCTCAGATTAAGGACACGGGTATACATAAAAATATCTCACTAGATGACACAATTGAACGAACCGATGGACAACAAGATGTTGAAATTCGTCGAAGCAAACGTGCTCGAAAAGCTCGTGATTTCGGTTCTGATTTCTTTATGTTTCTTGTGGAAGGAACAAGAGAAAGCGTTACCCAAGAAGTCCCATTCTGTTATAACACAGAAGATGATCCTCAATCATTTGAGGAAGCCATGAAATCACGGGACGTCGCTTTCTGGAAAGAAGCGATAAATGATGAAATGGATTCAATTATGGGAAATCAAACGTGGATTTTGGTTGACCCACCACTGGGCTCGAAACCTATTGGGTGTAAATGGATATTCAAAAAGAAAACTAAACTCGATGGTACGATCGAGAAGTTTAAAGCTCGATTAGTAGCTAAGGGTTTCAGTCAGAAATCAGAAATCGATTACTTCGATACTTATTCTCCAGTGGCGAGAATGACTACAATATGATTGTTAATAGCAATGGCATCCATATATAAACTTATTATTCATCAAATGGATGTGAAGACGGCCTTTCTAAACGGAGAGCTAGATGAAGAAGTTTACATGAAACAACCAGAAGGGTTTGTTATGCAAGGCCAAGAGCACAAAGTATGTAAACTTATAAAATCGTTATATGGTCTGAAACAAGCGCCAAAACAATGGCATCAAAAGTTTGACCAAACGGTACTTGCTATGGTTTCAAAATAAACCAAGCGGACAAATGTGTCTATAGTAAGTTTAATGGAGATAAAGGAGTTATAATATGCCTTTATGTTGATGATATGTTAATATTTGGTACTGATTTAGATCAAATCAGAGAAACCAAAGAATTCCTATGGAATAACTTTGCCATGAAAGATATGGGTGAAGCAGATGTTATTCTTGGGATAAAAATCCTAAGAGGAGATGAAGGGATAACACTTACTCAATCTCATTATATTGAGAAAGTATTGAGAAAATTTAATCACTCTGATTGCGTTCCCGCATCTAGTCCGTTTGATCCAAATATAAAGTTGATCAAACATACCGGAAAACCAGTATCACAGATGGTATATTCCAAAGTGATAGGTTGTCTGATGTATGCGATGACATGCACAAGACCAGATATAGCTTTTGCGGTTGGAAAGCTAAGTAGATACACTAGTAACCCGAGTGATGCACATTGGCATGCAATCACGGGAATTTTTAAATATCTAAAGAAAACTAAGGAATATGGCATATGCTATGGTGGATATCCTTCAGTTGTAGAAGGATATTCTGATGCTAGTTGGATAACCGGCAGCGGCGATCATGCAAGTACTACCGGTTGGATCTTTATGCTTGGCGGAGGTGCGATTTCTTGGGGATCTAAGAAACAGACCTGCATAACAGATTCAACTATGGCATCTGAATTTGTTGCCCTTGCTTCTGCAAGCAAGGAAGCAGAATGGCTACGCGATTTACTATTTGAGTTGCCAATATTGGAAAAACCAATTGCACCTATTTCGATTCATTGTGATAGTGAAGCAACTCTTGCGAGAGCATACAATCATGTTTACAACGGAAAATCAAGACATATCGGAGTACGACATAGTTATGTAAGAGATTTAATCTCTAATGGTGTGATTACCATCGATTACGTACGATCTAGCAATAATCTCGCAGATCCATTAACAAAAGCTTTATCACGAGACGTAGTCAACAAGACGTCTAAGGGGATGGATCTCATGCTCATTAAATCGAAGTCACCCATGGTGGAACCTCAACCCGACACTTGATATACCGTCTAAGTCTCGAGTTCAATGAGTCAAAGTACATCATCAGCGTGATTTGGAGTGCTACAATATATTATGCATCCCAAGTTTAAGTAGCACTTGTTGCCCGTTAGTAAAAAGGTAGGTTGAGATTTGATCTCTTCATAGGTCTATAGGCTATATTTTAATTTTGTCGGATATCGAACGACGGGGATATCTTGATAGGTCTACCTATGTGAGTGTAAAAGTTTGACCGCTTAAAAGAAGTTCAAGAGCTTGACTTCGACACACTCATGAAGGATACTGGACACAAGGTCTATAATGTGTCGCTATAAATGAATGTCTGGCGGTGTGAGAAAATCAAATGTGTGACCGACTCTACAGGTTGTCAGTATGAATAATTGGTTCAAGGCTGTATCCACCATTTTATTCGGACCTCTTGTATCGAGCCTTCACTAAGTGACGGTTCAAATCTTTTGGAATACCATTATCTATGCATGAGATTTGCAGATTTGTTTATCGTTTAGGAGAGTTTCCTTTATATTGAAAATGGCGGGGGATTGTTGAATATTTTCAAATAAAGAAAATAAAATATTAAAATATTATATGACTTAGTCGAAGAGTCGTATCCCTTCGTAGGAAATAATTAATGAATTGTTATATCACTTCAATGAAACATTATATCTGTTAAGTTATCTTTTTTGGCGAATAGAAGTACCAATTCAGAAGGAACCTCTCTGCAACAATAAATACTTGTGTTCTTTCTTCTGCAGAGAATTAACTCAAGCAATCAAATCTGCTCAAACACACCAAAAGAATTCAGTGCATACTTCGCTAAAGCAAAAGCGCAGTACATGTTCTTTGTATCCTGAAGGTATTTGATTATTCTATCGTTTGCTTTGTAGAGCGAAAATCACCTTTAGGAAAGTGGCTTATAGATACACGCCTAGAAACAGATTATCTCAAGTTCCTGCAGAATTCCAAACTTGAAAGAAGACGACGTCTTTGATCACTACAGACCTCATATTCACAAGACATTATCGACTATATGATCACCTCGTTGATCTCTCTGGTGATTCTCCATGCAATGCAATAAGTACTTAAACGTCTCAACCTCGCAAGGAATCGCTAAAGCTCCTCCATGGTCGAACCCAAACTCTTCCTCGACTTTCTCAAGAAGAACCTTAAACAGTGGATCGCCGAGATAGCTAGTCGGTATAATGAACCTTCGTTGCTCGGGGCCCACGTACACAGCCAAGTACCCTTTGGGCACGCCGTGTGATGGTTCTGGGCTGTGACAGCTGTCGTCGTCTGATTCGTGGGCGCTGCTCATCGTCCTAAGGCTACGGTTGATCTGAGGGGATATTCCATTATTACAAGATCTATGGTTATTGTTTGAACAGCTGTCTTTTATTGGACTGAGAGCTGCAGTTTGCCATTTCTGTAGGTACTCTTTCAGGCGAATGATCTGCCTTATTCCCGCCACCTTAGCTCTTCCTTCGTTAATGCTATTGTCATCCATGATTTGCTTTTCTTTTTTTCCCTGGATTTCTAAGACCAAGATAAGTCAGAAGATCATATGATAATGTATGGTGCGAGTTTATATAGGTTGAGCAGAAGAAGTTAAAGGAGATGAACGATATATGAACCAAGCGGAAACAAGTTTAGGTTAAGAAATGATTAATCAGAAAGCAATGTCGCCGAAAAAGCTTTTCTTTCCTAGAAATAAAGCTACCCAATTCTGTAATAAAATAGTAGAAGACCAATCAATAAAGGGGCATAACTCATAAGCATGTAAACTTTCGTTGGCATTTCATCATACACCTTTCCTTCCATCCATGTGATTGCTGAACTTTCTTGAATGGTACGGTGAAGAAACCTTCACATGGAGATTGTCGTGATAGCTTACTATAAATCCCTTTCGGCGATTAATTAATGATTCATATGTCAGAATACTAATCGTCCAACCTATCATCACGTTACCCATCATATCGTCAAATGTATTAAACTAACAAATAAATAAAGGGTTAATTACGGTTCAGGTCCTAGTAACATTTTTAACTTTTGGTTCAGTCCCCATTCTAATTTCATTTAGGATAAAGGACCAACTTTTCGAAAAACTAAGCTGTCAGGCCCTAAAATGACGCAAAAAGACATGTTTAACCCTGACATATGTCCAAATTACGATGTATACCTAAATAATCCGTTCCAGCCAATTATAACAGTTCGGCGCTGAAAAAGAACACTTTCTTTCACTTGGATAACAACAGTCTTGTATTGAGTACCATATGTCGTCTATTTAGTAACAAATGACGTCACAGAAGTAACACAACATTCAAAAATAATACCACTTCCTGCAACATCATTTGTTAATGTGTTACTGCAGGAATCGGTATTATTTTTGAATGATGTGGTACTTATGCGACTTCGTTTGTTACTGAATAGATGCCAGATGGTACTCAATACAAGACTGTTGTTATCCAAATGAGAGAAAGTGTTTTTTTTCAGTGCAAAACTGTTATAATTGTTCTTGAACCCTCCACCCGACCATCCCCCTGTTTTCCTAGACAAAAAAATCATCATTATAGGGAGCAATGCTCGATCAGTGGGAAAAATAGGGTTCGATAGTCCGATGTAATAAATATGTCTGTTAATAACATTTTACTGTCGATAAGTAACGTCTTATGACGTTAAAATAACACTTACGATTTTTACAGTAACAAATCAGTATAATTGTGTAACAGTTATAATTGTTCTTGAACCCTCCACCCGACCATCCTCCCCCAGTTTTCCTAGACAGAAAATTCATCATTATAGGGAGCAATGCTCCTATAATGGGTTACAATTTTTAATCTCGAAACGTATAATAATATCGAAACGCTAATGATTCGATCTTTTATAGGAGAACGCTAATGGTCGTCACGTCGAGTTTAGGGTTTACGGTTTAGAATTTATGGTGTAATACCGCATGATGGAAAACAAAACAAGGTGTTAACAATCGACTGTGCTCGATCAGTGTGAAAAATGGGATTCGATAATTCGATTTAATAAATATGTCTGTTAAATAACATTTTACTGTCGATAAGTAACGTCTTATGACGTTAAAGTAACACTTCCGGTTGTTATGGTAACAAATCAGTATAACTGTGTAACATAAAACTGACGTCAAATACCCTTCAAAAATCACTTTTATTAAGGGTAATTTCGTCAAATCACAATTTTGGGTCCTTTTCACTTAATTTTTCAAAAAAGAGGTCCTTAAAACTAAAAAAATGTCTGACAGGGCCTGATCCCTAATTTTAAAAGAGGCCTGACACAATTCCCCATTAAGAACATACACATAAATGTCAGGCTCGGGCCTCGGCTAGAGTATCCGACAAGATCAAAAGTCAAGAATTAATTAAGGCGTACGTTTAAGGTTCTGAAACCGGGTTTTCGAACCGGACCGGAAAATTTAGTGGTTTAACCGAAATAAAACCGGGACAAAACCGATAGAAAATCGGTGTATTTAAAATTAAAAAATATATTTAAACCAGTATGATTTTTTATTTTTTTAGTAGTGAATATTGATATCATACATAGCTGAAATATGGCTGTTATACACCTTTAAAAAATATTTTTAACCTTAAATTTGATTGTATTTTTTCGAAATTAAGTTTAATTTAATAAACAATTAAAAGTAATTTGGGCTAAATTTATACATAAAAACAAAAAATAAAATTTGGGCCGAGAATTTTTCGGCCCATTAGCTTACTTTTAAATGGATTAAGCTTTCCATTCACCTTTTCATATTATTTCTTTTATTTTTAATTAAACTATTGGACCGGACCGGACCCGAACCGGATTTTGGGCCAGTCCGCGGTTTTCCGGCCCAAACCGGCGGTCTGGTCCGGTCCGGTTATTAAAACCCTGGTTTCAGTTACAGTTCATGGTTTCCCCATACCTCTTCATTGTTCTGCAGTACAACTTTATAGGTCTGTGATACCACTTCATGAATCTGTAATATCACTTCATGAGACTGCGGTACCACTTCATGGGTCTGCGGTACCACTTCGTGTGTCTGTGGTACCACATGAGTCCTTATCTCTAAACAAAAGTTAAATTGATCCTTATCTCTAAACAAAACTTACATAGGTCCTTACCTTTAATTGAAAATATGTTTTGGGGTCTGACTCGTAATTTGCACAATTAATTAACATAGATGCACATGAATACGACGAGCATGCACGTGTCTAATAGTACACGACTGTAAAACTTTACGCATATTGCTCCTATTATCATGATGAACATACCCATTCTTCCATTAATGCCGATTAAGTAGATCGGTCAAGGATTTACATCGAAACCATGCAAAAAATCAATCGACTTACGAGCAAAACAAAAGAGAAGGCAAAGCAGCGACAATTTTGAGATCATTCAGCACATGAATACGCGAATTGCGATCACAAAGAGGAGCATTCGTGTTACTGAAAATTGGGGAGGATTTGACCTAAATCGGAAGCGAAGGAAGGGCCCTTTTAATAATAATTAATACCCAGGTTGATCGTCTATCGACTAAATTCCCCTTTAAAAACTAAAAAGGAAAGAGTATTCAACGATATCGATTTCTTTTTCAGAATTCTGATAAGATTTTTTACATGGATTTTGAAAGCGTACATTTTCTTGCGTTGCGTACATTGTCTTTCGTTGTTCTCTAATATATACTCTAGTAGTAAGTGTAGGGCTGATATAAACCGTATGCTTGGTCTTAGTTAAAATTAAAAATAATAATATTTAATTAAAAGAAAACGACCCACTAACATTTATTTTTATATTGTCATATTTACCCTTCTATTTTTGGTAATTATTATTTAATAATTAATATTATAGATTATATAGCACACACGTATGAGTGTGCAATTTAAACTAGTATTATGGATTTCAATTCTCTTTTGTCTCCCCGACATCTTAGGAAAGATGACATAGCTTGGCATTAGCTTCGTTATATCAAATCATGTTATCATTTTTAACTCAAATAGTCTAAAATAATTGTGGGTATTTTGAGTGTTGCGAATAATTCGTACACGTAGTGTACGTATCGTTCTAACTAGAGCTGTCAAACCGCCCGACCCGACGGGCTCGGCCCATTTTGACAACTCTAGTTCTAACAAGTAATAGTGTACGTAAGTACGGATATCGAGCCCAAAGGACTGTGTTACTAAGTACCGAAATTATATTAATTGTAATTTATTTGAACTATCAAAAGTTGGTAGTTGATGAAACTATCTCTAGCTTACGATAACCTATTCTAATATGTGAACCTTACATCTCTGTCAAGATTTCTACGCGTAGAACACATTAAGCGCAGAAAATCATAGTCATCGCACTAGTCACGTAACTATCTCTAGCTAACGAATGTTCCAATGGTATCATAATCAACGGACACGCTCAGATAATCACCTCTCAGTCTCATATCTAAACACCTATTCATACGAAAGTTGATCAGAAATTCGTAAGTATTAATAACGGATTATAATACTCAACACAGCGTAAAAGTCTTAATATCATACAAGCTGAAAATCAATAGCAATCATGTCTGGCTACATCGTAACCCCAGATAACGAAACTAGAATACATTATAATTCAACAAAAGCATCAAAATAAACATGTTCATAATAAGAGATAAACGGAGAACAGAAAACGTATCGAATATGTAGTCGGGTCGTGTTTTGCTCGCCCTATCTCTGGGTTGCCGTCTTTCACCTTTTTATTTGTCTCCAAGGTTCCAGCCTGCTCTTCTCACGTTCGCTGCCACGGTCCAAACGTCTCTGCTGTTCGTGCGTAAGGATGTCTGCTCGAGGGTGTATATGATATATCCTTCGTTGAGCCCTTTTGCCGAACAGGTGGTGTGCATGTGAGGATGGTGCAGCTATGTGCTTGAGGGTTTGTTGCGTGGGTGAAATGTGAGAGGTGCGTGCTTGGTTTCCTGCCGTGAAAGGTGAGAGGTGTGTGCTTGCTTCGAGTGAGAGAGACGAGAGGTGATCTATGCTGTGTGAGGCAAGTGAATGAGCAGCTGAGTCTGAAATTTTTTATGGGCGAGAGATGTGGAAAGAAAATTGAAGAAGATGATCCCTGCTCTCTAGCTTATACCGTGACACCTCCTCGTGTGTGGCGTGTGTGCGTAGGCCTCGATGACGAGTATTACCGGAGGCCCAGTCCGAATTTCCACATGGTATCAGAGCGGGAAGATCCGACTTAATTTAAAAGATATGGCGGGTTCGAAAAGAACGGCGTTCCCGTCCCATTAAAAAACAACAAAAGAGAGAAATTGGCTCATACGTGAGGGAGAGTGTTGAATATCACGTGTGAGGAACGGTTTGTCCCACACCGAAACTTATAATGAAAATTATATGGTATATAAGCTTGACGGGCCACTCATCTTAACACCAATTAGTTTTAGGAAGGAACCCCATCAAGCTTATATCGGGACCTCTCCTCATGTGTGGCGTGTGTGCGTGGGCCTCGATGATGGATATTACCGTAGGCCCGGCCCAAATTTCTACAATAAGTTTTCGAACAGCTACAATAATGATTAGAGCTGTCAAATGGGCCCACGACCGTGGGCGGGCCGTATTTTAGCAAGCATACCCGCGCGGGCCACAGGTGCCCGCCAAAATAAAATATTATATAATTATTTTACATAATCATATTTATAAATAAATTATAATATTTTTATATTTTTTGGCTTTAATTAGTACTTAATAACATAAATAAATTAATATGATTTTTTTTACTAAAAATTAGATATTTTCCAACTTGAATTCTTCATTTTTGAATTATTTCCTATATTTATATTATTTTTCCTATTATTTATTATTTTTTTTTTACTTTTCCTATTTTTATTATTTTTTGTTATTTATGTTTTACAAAATAATGGCGGGCTAAGCCCGCCAGGCCCGCCACCCGCCTGTGGGCAGGGCGGGCCTTCATTTTCCATGCCCGCCAACTGGCGGGCTTGCTCGTGCCCGCCCCGGAAGTTGCGGGCTTTGGCGGGCTACGGGCTGGCCCGCCCCGTCTACCCGTTCTGACAGTACTAATAATGATGAACTTATTTATGCATGCTTTCGAATTTGAATATGAATTCGAACACGACAATCATTTACTCAGGTTTAGTCTTGCTGAGCCGACTCATCAAATTAGTGAGCTAACTTAACTCATATTTCACTTTGAGGCGATGATCTCAGTCCTTCGATTATCTCAATGATGCGCCGATATTTAGGTGATCTTTCGGGGGTTTATTTCGAGTCAATTGGGGTTGTAAGTCCTTATTTCAGCTATGTGGGCATATTGAGTTATTATGATAGTTTTTCTATTTTGGGTCTTTCTGCAATTTTAGCATAAATTAGGGGCTATTATGCAATTTACTCAATTTTGGTCAAATTAGTAAGTACTTGAACGAGCTGAGATCACCTTGAAACATGGGTCAGCAAAAGAAGAAAAGAAGTGGAAATTTTTAGGTTGAAATCAGGAATTCAGGAGAAAAAAAAGGAAGCGTGTTTTGTCGGGAGAGAAATAAAAGCATCAAGAGAGAGAGAGAGAGAGAGAGAGCAGGGATCATCTTCTTCAATTTCCTTTCCTATCTCTCTCCCATGAAAAATTTCAGACTCAGCTGCTCATTCACTTGCCTCACATAGCAAACATCACCTCTCGTCTCTCTCACTCGAAGCAAGCACACACCTCTCACCTTTCACCCACGGCAGAAAACCAAGCACGCACCTCTCACCTTTCACCCACGCAACAAACCCTCAAGCACATATGCACCATCCTCACATGCACACCTCCTGTTCAGCAAAAAGGCTCAACAAAGGATATACCATATACACACTCGAGCAGACATCCTTACGCACGAACAGCAGAGAGGTTTGGACCGGGGCAGCGAACGTGAGAGGAGCAGCCTGGGACCTTGGAGACAAATAAAAAGGCTAAAGACGGCAATCGAGAGACGGGGCGAGCAAACACGACCCGACTACATATTCGATACGTTCTCCAGTTCTTCGTTTATCTCTTATTACGAACATGTTTATTTTGATGCTTATGTTGAATTATAATATGTTCTAGTTTCGTTATCTGGGGTACGATGTGGTCAGACATGATTGCTATTGATTTTCAACTTTGTATGATATTAAGACTTGTACTACTACTGCTGCTACTACTACTGCTGCTACTACTGCTGCTACTACTGCTGCTACTACTGCTGCTACTCCTGCTGCTACTCCTGCTGCTACTACTACTACTACTACTACTACTGCCACTACTACTACTACTACTGCTACTACTACTGCTGCTACTACTACTGCTGCTACTACTACTGCTGCTACTACTGCTGCTACTACTGCTGCTACTACTGCTGCTACTCCTGCTGCTACTCCTGCTGCTACTACTACTACTACTACTACTACTACTACTCCTACTACTACTACTACTACTACTACTACCACCACTACTACCACCACCTACCACCACCACCACCACCACTAGCACTACCGCTACCGCTACCACTACCACTACCACTACTACTATTTTATTATAATTATTATTATTATTTATATTATTAGAGCATTAAGGTGTTTAACAGTTTATGAGAAAGTTTGGGAGCGCTAACTTACTTCCTTTAAATTCGGAGATCGATCGAGCTTGTCTGGAAAATCGAAAAAAGAAGAAGCAAGCAATCAACCAAACACAAATAGCCATGGCTGACAAGGAAACCAAACAGCGGTTCCTCCAAATAACTGAGCTTAAGCCGATAACATTTCTAATGATTTAACAATTTCCATTTTATGGATTACCCAGCGAAGATCCAAACACCCATATCGACAACTTCTTGAAAATCTGTGATACTATCAAATATAATGGAGTTTCTGACGATGCATTACAGCTGCAACTGTTCCAATTAATGCTACGTGATAAAGGCATGGCTAAATTCTTTGCCAACCAATTCAATTACAACAGGGGACATGTTGGCTAGTGCTACTAAATTCGTCGCCCGATTCTTTCCCCCTGCAAAAGAAAAAAACAACAGATACTCAAGGAGATCACTCATTTTACTCTAATAGATGGCGAATCACTTTATGAATCTTGAGATAGATTTAAGGAGCTGATGAGAAAGTGTCCGCACCACAGTATACCTAAATCGCAACAAGTCTTGAGCTTCTACAACACTATAGGTAGTGCTGAAAGAGCCGTCATTGACGCTTCCGCTGGAGGGACAATCATGACGAACAAGCGTACGAGTTGATAGATAGTGTCGCCAATAACAATTATCAATGGCCAATGGAGTGAGCAAGGAACACAACAACAATTGTTAAAAATGATCTGATTGCTCAACTGGTTGCTCAAGTGGCGAATCTGACGAAGCAACTGCAAACAAATCAAGCTTCAGTCAATTTCGTTCACTTGCCTAGTGTTGAATGCAATGTTTCTGGCGGACCACATCAGAGTTCTGAATGTCAAGCACATAACAACTATCATTGGAGCAAGCACAATATGTTGGAAACTACATTCGTCAACCAAACAATCCTTATTCAAACAACTACAATCCAGGATGACGCAATCATCCAAACTTTCCATGGAATAATAATCAGAATTCTCTACAACCAGACCGTAACCATCAACCAAATGAGAAGAAGGCAAACTGGGAAGAAGCTTTGGCGAAAATGACTATTTCACAGACACAACTTATCAACGAAATGAGAACTAACATGCATAATCATTCAGCGCAAATCCGCAACTTAGAAGTTCAAATGAGTCAAATGGCGGAGATGTTAGGTGAGAGGCCATTACGTTCTTTGCCAAGTAACTTGGAGGCTAATCCCAAGCGAGAAGGAAAACAATATTGCAAAGCGATAACACTGAGGAGTGGAAAAGAATTGGAGCCACTGGTCAAGAATAAGAAAGTGAACTCGTCCGAAGTAGAAAATGATACATCTAAAGAAATGAATGTTGAAAATGTGGAGCATAAGTGGCTACCTTCTGAAGACCTCGGCCTCGAATTCCGTTCCCACAACGTCGCAAGAATAATAAACTTGATGAACAATTTTCTAAATTTCTTGAAATATTCAAAAAGGTGCACATCAACATTGCTTTGTAGATGCTCTTAAACTGATGCCCAGCTATACGAAGTTCATGAAGGATATATCGTCGAAGAAGAGAAAGTTCGGAGAATAAGAAACTGTAGCGCTTACTTAAGAATGTAGTGCTATTATACAAAAGAAGTTACCACCAAAACTCAATGACCCAGGGAGCTTTACATGTTATTAATCTAATGCCCTTATCCATTTTTAGAAAACTTGGATTAGGTGAAGCGAGCCCGACAACTGTGACACTACAACTGGCAGATCGATCATTGCAACGTCCACGAGGTATAATTGAAGATGTTTTAGTCAAGGTCGATAAGTTTATATTCCCTGCAAATTTTATAGTGCTTGACATGGAAGAAGACAAGGACATACCTATAATCTTCGGTAGACCTTTCCTAGCAACTAGGAGATCATTAATTGATGTTCATGATCGCGTGCGTGTACTTTAATATATTAAACAGATGTTCATGCAAATACGTCAAGTAATAATTAAAACGAATATGTTATAACTAGTACCACGCGCGATAGGCACTGTACCTATCGTTTGTAGAATATCTATAGCGAATATCCAAGTATCGAACACGAGGAATAAATTGATTGCTAGTATTGACCTATCGACTCGATATTTAACCTAAATAAAATGCAGGATTTGTTTTTGCTACGGACAAATTTAGTAGAGCAACCTAAAGGATTGGAAGACTAAGGAAGTACAACTAGAAATAACACGAGTGACTTAAGATGACAAATATGTGTTCGGGATTCGAATCCCGCTGGGTGCTGTCGGCTAAGGCTACGGAATATCGCTCCTACGTGATTATCGACTAAATCCAAGTAATTTCCTACCCACTAACGGATTTTCTGTCGCCCTAAATCCTCGTGGCAATCTAAGTTTAGCAATTACTAGACGGCGAGGATCGAGTATTTGCTGTCGTCCTATACTTGAATCCTAACGTCTACTAATGGCCTAGTCGTTATTTAGCTGTCGCCCTAAACGATGTACCACACATTCATATCAACACATAGACATATTGAGACAAATAAGCAATATCATAGAACGATAAATAGTCGAATACACGTGTTCACGATTATCCTACGCCTTAACTATGACATAACCCAACGTTCATCTACTCCCAAACACATAAGAGGATTAGCTACTCATATTAGACAAAACAACAACGAGATTCAAAGGAAGCGAGGCTAGAGAACTCATTAAATCTTCCCTAAGAAGTGAGTATGGCGTTTCTGAGGTGGATCTCTCGTTCCTCGATCAAATGAGCATGGCTGCGTTGTTGGATCGTCCCTTACGTGTCTCCGAATGAAAGAGCAGCTTCTAGTGTTCTTCCTCCTCTCATTTTCTCTAAGTTTTCGTCTCTATGGGTTTTTTTTGAGTTCTGAGATGAACTCCCCTTTTATGCTTCGAATTTGGGCCATAACCCTGAAATTTGACACGTTCACGACCACTTAACGGGCCCTCACGGCCGTGACATATGCATTTAGGCTGACTTTTCGTCTTTCTTAAACACTTCACGGCCTCGTGCACGAGGTGTCACGGCCGTGACGGCGGCTTAAACCCTAAAACTTGACTTTCTGGCGTGAGTCACGGCCTCTTGCATATAGGTTCACGGCAGTGACAGTGAACAGCAATGCGATTGTTTAGTCCCTGCCGCGAGTCACGACTTTTGGCATGAGGACTCACGGCCGTGACACATAAGCTCTTTCCTCCTTATACTCTCTGTCCACGTTCACGGCTTCGTGCATGAGGATTCACGGCCGTGACACTTAAGGTTTATGTCTTTGAAGCTCACTGCCCACGTTCACGGCCTCCTGCGAGATGATTCACGGCCGTGAACGTTGCTTGGCAGCTTCATACTTAGTCCTTTTCACATCGTTTCCGCCTCGTTTTCATTCCTTTTCGCTCGATAACCATTCGAAGGTCCTACAATATTTAAATTGGTGTAAATAGAGCCAATAAATGCATGAAATGACCAATAATTTCCTATTATAACCCAAATAAATAAACAATAAACGTATTAAAATACGTTCATCAGTTCATGCAGGTGAACTTCGTCTGAGTGTACATGGAGAGGAAGTTATACTTAATGTGTTTAATTCCATTAAGCATCCCAATGAAAGCGATAACTATTTTCGTGTAGAAAATGTAGAACATCTACTGCCTAAGCATATTACTAGGGAAGATCCACTGGAACTAGTGTGGTGCGAGACGATATACATGAGATCGATGAACAAGATATTAATGAGTGTGTGAAATGGTTGGACTCGTTCAAACCAAATAGAAGAAAATACATTGAAGCTCTCGGCGAAATCCCTTCACGATCCATATCATCTATGGAGAAGCCACCACTACTTGAACTTAAATCGACCTCCCATCTTCGTTATGCATTTCACCTAACATCTGACTCATTTGAACTTCTAAGTTGCGGATTTGCGCTGAAGGGTTCTGCATGTTAGTTCTCATTCCTTTGATAAGTTGTGTCTGTGAAGTGGACATTTTCGCAAAGCTTCTTCCCAGTTTGCCTTCTTCTCATTTGGTTGATGGTTACGGTCTGGTTGTAGAGAATTCTGATTATTATTCCACGGAAAGTTTGGATGATTGCGCCACCCTGGATTGTAGGTGTTTGAATAAGGATTGTTTGGTTGACGATTGTAGTTTCCAACATATTGTGCTTGCTCCAATGATAGTTGTTCTGTTGCTTGACATTCAAAACTCTGATGTGGTCCGCCACAAATATTGCATTCAACACTAGGCAAGTGAACGGAATTGACTGAAGCCTGATTTGTTTGAAGTTGCTTCATCAGATTCGCCACTTGAGAAACCAATTGAGCAATCGGATCATTTTTAACAATTGTTTTTGTGTTCCTTGCTCGCTCCACTGGTCATTGGTAATTGTTATTTGCAACACTATCAATCAACTCGTACGCTTGATCAGTGGTCTTCTTCATGATTGTCCCTCCAGCGGAAGCGTCGAAGACGGCTCTTTCAGCACTACCTATAGCATTGTAGAAACTCAAGACTTTGTTGCGATTTAGGTATACCGTGGTGCGGACACTTTCTCATCAGCTCCTTAAATCTATCCCAAGATTCATAAAGTGATTCGCCATCTATTAGAGTAAAATGAGTGATCTCCTTGAGTATATGTTGTTGTTTTGGAGGTGGAAAGAATCGGGCGACGGATTTACTAGCCAACATGACCCATGTTGTAATTGAATTGGTTGGCAAAGAATCTAGCCATGCCTTCCCTTTATCACGTAGCATGAATGGGAACAATCGCAGCCGTAATGCATCGTCAGAAACTCCATTATATTGAAAGTATCACAAATTTTCAAGAAGTTGTCGATATGGGTGTTTGGATCTTCGCTGGGTAATCCATGAAATGGAAATTGTTGAATCATTTGAAATGTTATCGGCTTAAGCTCAAAGTTATTCGGAGGAAGCGCTGCTCGCCTAATAGCAGATTGAGTACCAACAAAGGGAGTTGCGTATTCGTGGAGCGGCACATCATGATTCTCGTTATCTCCATTAGTGTTTTCGATGTCAGCCATGGCTGTTTGTGTTTGTTGATTGCTTGCTTCTTCTTTTTTCGATTTTCCCAACAAGCAAGCTCGATCTCAGAATTTAAAGGAAGTAACCGTTAAACACCTTAATGCGCTAATAATAATAATAATAATAATAATAATAATAATAATAATAATAAGAACAATAGTAATAATAATAGTAGTAGTAGTAGTAGTAGCATTAATCTAATAATAATAATAATAATAATACTAATAATAATAATAAGTTCAAAAGTAAGACTAGCATTATTTGGTATAGATATTAGTAAAAAGCACAGTCCGCGACAACGGGGCCAAAAACTTGTTACGAGTAATTCATAAATACGCAAGTGTATGTATCGTTCTAACAATTAATAGTATACGTAAGTACGGATATCGAACAAAGGACTGTGTTACTAAGTACCAAATTATAATTATATTAATTTTAGTTTTGTTTGAACTATCGAACGTTGGTAGTTGACGAAACGACAAAGGAAAATGTGCAAATAAATAATAAAACACTACTAAAAGATAAGTGACCAAATAAATAACGATGCACGTCGACACGAATTCAATCAAGGATAAATCCGGGAACTCCGACGTCACCGAGGACAATCATGCTATTGATTTCAGTTCACAAAGGAATACTTAATATTATGTTGACGATGGATTTATCAATCTGTCTCTAGCATCGATAACCTATTCTAACATGCGAACCATACATCTCTGTCAAGATTTCTTCACGTAGAACGCATTAAACGCAGAAAATCGTAGATCATCGCACTAGTCACGTAACTATCTCTAGCTTACGAATGTTCTAATGCTATCATAATCAACGGACACGTTCAGATAATCACCTCTCAGTCTCATATCTAAACACCTATTCATACGAAAGTTGATCAGAAATTTGTAAGTATTAATAACGGATTATGATACTCAACATAGCGTAAAAGTCTTAATATCATACAAGCTGAAAATCAATAGCAATCATGTCTGACTACATCGTAACCCCAGATAACGAAACTAGAACATATTACAATTCAACAAAAGCATCAACGTTCATAATAAGAGATAACCGACGAAACAGAGGACGCGCCGGTCACAGCGGTGACGCCGCCAACCCTACCATTGAGCAATCGAACGATAACACGAATTGCAGTAATGTTCGTTCTCATAATCGTGGTGGTTCAACTGTGGACTCGAAAGTTATTGTTCCATTGGGGAACACTTCTGTAGATCGCCAATTTTCCATCGATAAGGGTTCAGATGGCGAATTGGAGAAGGAATGACCTAAGCTGGCAGGTTCGTCTGGTCGGATACCTGCGCAATCCATGGAATGCAGTCCATGGCTCGATTTCAATGCTAAATTGCTGAGAAACCAGGATAATCGTCTGGACTATCGTACTCCTAATACTGATTCTGGACAGGAAATAGGAGTAATAGAACTAGATGAAATCCAGGAGGCTGTTGATCACTGGATCAACGATTATGTGCTATGTGCTTGGGGTTAACCCTCCTTATAGAGTTATGGCTGGTTTTCTGAATAGAAAATGGGGCAAACTTGGCATGATCAATGTATGGCAAGTGCGGCAAGACCTCTTCCTGGCGAGGTTTGCCAGTGTGGAAGCTCGGGATAGAATTCTACAAATAGATATAATTCACTTTGACAAAAAGAACCGGTTGTATTAGCCCTTGGACTGAGGATACACAACTGAACAAAGTAGGGGTGGATAGTGTCCCAATATGGGTGCAATTACCTCAAGTTGAGCTGAAATACTGAGGAGCCAAGACACTTACTAAGCTATCTAGTTTGATTGGAAATCCAATCATGACAGATGGCATTACTAGGAAAAAAGAGAGAATCCATTATGCTAGGGTACTGGTGGAAATTAATCTTACCAAACCTCTCAAGGAGTCAATAATTTCTGAATGACAAGGGGCAACTGTTGGAGCAGAAGATAACCTATGAATGGAAGCATGTACTGTGCCATTAGTGTCAGGGGTATGGTGAGGAATCTGTCTGTAGAAAGGAGGAGAAAAGAGAGTGGCATCTTGTCCGAAAGAGCAACCCAGAGCCTGTGATAGCTGCTCTTGCAACAGAGGAATCTGTCCCAGAGAAATCTGTTGTAGGAGATGGGGGGACTAGGAAAATCGAAAGACAAAGATATAAGGAAGTCTTGGGCTGATTTGGTCCAGCAAGAAGAAACTAGGAAATAGCTGGAACAAGATACTAACCCTTCCAAGCACAGGGTCCATGGCCATGGTCATGGATAGGTGGGTATCTTGGAATGTTAGGGGCGTTAATGGCCCTTCAAAGCAGAGAGAGGTTGTTCACTTCAGCTGTAAATAAGGAATTAACCTCCTATGCCTTCTTGAAACTGAACTGAAATAAGGACATGTGAGAGAAGTGATGAATAACACCTTTTGTGGCTGGGATTTCTGTCACAATTTGAGTGAGCACCCAAATGGTAGGATTGTAGCGGTATGGAGGGGAGGTATTGAACTGGAACTACTGTCAAAGTCTGCACAGCTGATGCATTTTAAAGTCCTTAAGGGAGGGTACTTTGTTACCTTTCTTATTGTGGTCTATGGGCACAATGAACAATATGCGAGAGAGAGACTATAGGAATCCATACAACAGATTCGAAATGGGATCAGGACGAGGAGCTGCCACTCACTTCAACTAGTAATTCTCTTCGGGTTTGACCCGCCCTATTATGTGTCTATGTGTTACTATTCTGATCCGAGCAACAAGGGCAATCGGGAAACCCGGAAAAGTTTTGTTCCGCACCGTACCCGGGGACGTGGCGTCTCTGGGAGACACCTAGTAACCCAATAGTGGTATCAGAGCGAGCGCTCGTGATCGGAATCATAACGTGTTTGAATTGAAACGAGGCGCGTGGGAGACGATTGAAACGCTGACGCGGTTCGACCGTTGTTGGGCTGCCCGATGTGTCGTTTGCCAACCCACAGCCACCAACTCGTGCGGTACGAACTGACGAGGAACCACGAACTGAACCGGGACACACACGATAGCGGGATCCAGGCAGCCGCATGTTGTGCACGGGCTGTGAGCGGTACAGCAAAGCTGCAGTCGCTAGATCGGGCTGCTTCAAGCAGACCCGATCCGCCCGCACTCTGATGCCAGCAATGGTGGCTTAGGCACCGGGCCTGGGCAGAGCCGCCGCAAGGGGCGGCGGCACGGGAGAGATCGTCCGCGGCTTTGGCTGCAGGCTGCGATGGCGCGCACGGTGCGCGCTGCACAAGACAGCGGCAGCGACTCCGGCTCGGCCGAAACGCTGCGGCGGTGATCTCTCCCAGCGAGGCTATGACTCCGGCACAGAGGGGCTGAGGCGACGAAGGAGTTGCATCAGTTTTCTTCCACGAGCTGAACATGCACGTTGCGCATCGTGTCGTCGCCGACGGCAGCGGTCCCGGCTCCGGCCGGGACTGCGCCGGCGGCATTCTCCATTGTCGCTCTCTGGTGTGTTTTGACGGCTAAGTGATTTGACTCGCGACAGCTGCGTTAGGGCTTCGCGCTCAAAGCCTTAACGGGCCTTCTAATGGGCTTGCTCGTTTGAGGCCCAATTTTTGTTTCTTTTTAAAATCATGAAATTGTCAACGTGATCGTTATGAATGTGATTTAAGGTGCACTTGAGGGTTCAGGAATTTGGTTTCTGGATCATTATTTAAGGGTTACATCCCCAGGGGTTGTATTTGTTTTATACGGATTATTCGGGACTTATGATCCCCCTGTGTGTAATTTTCCGTTTTAGTAGATTAGCTTAAATACGAACACGAGGGCCCGTTTGATGGATGGCAACCCCCCGGCGGTGAAAAGGTGGTGGACGTTTGGTGACTTTGAGGCCGTTCGAGTGACGAAGGACGTTTGACGACTTCAAGACCGTGCGACGACCCAAAGTCTTCTGAAGACGCACGTAATAGGGGTAGACTAAAAAATAACCCGTTTGTGCTGTCTTGTAGTTTATTTTCCTAGGGTTAATTTACTACCTACGTGCATGTTGGTTTTTGAAATATGCATATTTTATGTGCTCTTATGTGAGATGGTTTATTCTCCCGTTTGATAAATACTAAGTGGGTAAAGTAATTAGATTACTGTCTTCTATCATGCTCGAGATGTCTAGCATTGGGGAGTTTTGTGATTTGTTCCGAATAAATTGGCGTCGTATATACCGCCCCTGTGTTAGCGTCTCGGGTGCATCTTGGACGCCGCTCGTCATACCTGTCCGCCCCCCACGAAGCGTATGCAGCAAGGGGCGGTAAATTCTGTGCGATTTGAGCATAAGTTTATAGGTCACACTTAGGCAGTTATACCAAATAAGCAGGGTTAGCCGTGAGGGCCAATGACCGAGACAAAGATAGTTAAAACTCTTATTGGATAAGTTCAGGTTTGACGTGACTTCGTAAGATTAGATGAGCCAAATACTGCATTAAAGGCTGAGGCAAGTCTAGTCGAGTCGGGGACATCAACTCCACTATGAAACAAAGAGGTTTCCGAAACTCTTCTCGGGAGGATAGATTTCCGAAAAAAATAGTGGGAGTCAAGCGAAACGAAAAGTCTTTGTTTGTGCTTGATGAATGATAAGATAAACCTAATTAGATCTTATTTTATGCAGCTTTACGTTTATTTCTATTTAGTGCGATGACGAAAATTATTATTATGCTGCTTGAGAGAAACAGTTTGGTGGGACCAAACTACGTGGAATGGCTCCGTAACCTAAGGATAGTCCTAGGTGTGGATTCGGTAACTTATGTCCTCGATTCCCCCCACGGTCCCGGGGGCTGATGAGAGTGACGAAGACCGGGCTGCATATGCCAAGTGGCAGATAGACAAGCCAAAGGTCAAGGCTATATACTTCTTGCCATGAGCAATGAGTTGCAGCGGACTCACTCGGAAATGGAAGTGAGCGCCATTTTGCTACACCTGACGGAGAACTGTTTCATTGCAAAATGGCTGAGGGTAGTGACGTTGGAGCGCATGCTCAAGATGATCGATTGGATTGAAAGACTCGAGGTACTGGACTCTACATGGATAACGAGCTCCAGAATGATCTCATACTTCAGTCGCTCCCACCTTCCTTCAATTCGCTCATTGTGAACTTTAATCTGAACAAGGGCGAGATGACATTGACTGGGTTGGTGAACCAGTTGTCGGCTGTGCAGACACAGATGAAGAAGGTGAAAGGAAAGGAAGTTGTTCTTGCCGCGAATGCTAAGACTCGAGGGTTGAGTAGAAAAAAAAGTCGACAGGCCCACGAAGCCCAAAGGACGAATTTCGAAAGGCAAGGCCAAAAAGAACGTGTTCAAATGTGCCAAGCCGACGGACAATGAGCTTGGCCATTGGAAGCGCGATTGTCCAGAGCTAGCAGCCTCAGGTAAAGAACTTACGTTTCAGAAACAAATTATTCTATGACAGTCAGTGTTTTAAAATGCGTATTGCGTAATGCGTTGCGTTTTAGTCTCGATACCGCGTAGCGCAGATAGCGTAGCGTATTGCGTGAGTTTTTCGAGCAAGCATTTATAATGCCAAAAAAAAATAATATGTCATAAAATAAGAAGCTAAACATGTTTACATTCAAACAAGGTATCGAAAAAAATTAAATAGTGGTAAAATAGATCTTTTATATATAAATGTGAAGTGAATAATCAAACGACAAAATACAAAAGAAAAATAAATGATTCTGCTCACATTGAATTTCCATTTTCGTACGACATATTGAGCATCACATTTAATAGAAAAAACTTTGGGCCTGATTTAATTAACTCAGTATTTGTTTTCTGACCAAATATCTTCAATCGAGGTCCACTGAAAAATAGATTATTAAAATTGCAGACATAAAAAGTAATAAAATAACAAAAAAAAGAAAAGAAAACTAACGCTATATATGTAACGCTTTGACGTGTTTTCCAAAAATATAATGCAAAATCGCGCTTCGTAACGCGCTCCGTCACGCCTTTTAAAACACTGATGACAGTATATTCCGCTTTGTGGATCTTAGACTCGGGAGCCAGTGCTCACATCAGTGTTTCGAACCAAGGTCTGGAACGAAGTAGGAAGCTGGCGGACCGAGAGATCATGATCAACGTAGGAAGCGGACATAGTGTACCTGACCCACATTGGATCAAGAACTCTCGTTTTTATCTACTAGACATAGTTTACTGCTTTTTGATTGTTTAGTTTTTCCCAAGGGGCTAAGAATATTGTTTCTATTCCCGTTTTGAGAGGAAATGGTTACGAGTTCCGTTTAGTAATAATATATGCAATATTTATTTTGGAAGTAATTGCGTCATAAATGCAAGTTTACTAAATGGAATGTATTATCTAAATGTCGAAGATAAAACAAAAACTGTTAATGCAATCACCAACAAACAAAAATTGGAGTCGAACTGAGACTGTTGTGGCATCTTCGACTCGGTCACACTGGAGAACAAAAGATTCTTGAGTTGGAGAAAACCGGCGTTATAAAGCCGCTTGGGTCTGATCCCTATCTGACTTGTGATTCTTGTATCCTTGGAACGATGACCAAGTCGCCCTTCACAAGGACTTTTACGAGAGCCGCAGTACTTCTCGGTTTGATCCACACGGATGTTTGCGGACCGTTCGGGGTAGCTCGGTAACTTCCATTATTTCATTACCTTCACTGATGATCACTCTGGCTTCGGCAAGGTGTATCTCATAAAGCACAAGTCTGATACTTTTGAATGGTTCAAAGAGTACAAGACTTTGGTGTAAAATCAGACTGGAAAGAGCATTAAAGCCGTTCGATCATATCGAGGCAGCGAGTACATGAGCCTCGAGTTTGACGAGTTCTTGAAAGAGAACGGAATCATTTCACAAATGATACCGCCTGGCACTGGCAGTTGAACGGTGTGTCCGAATGCAGAAATCGAACTCTGTTGGATAAAGTTCGATCTATGCTGAGCTATACAGACCTGCTCATATCGTTTTAGGGTCATGCCCTGTTGACAGCAGCACACATTCTGCATAGATGTCCTACAAAGTCCGTCGATCGTATTCTGTGTCAGATATGGGCAGGACGAAAACCGAGTTTGAATCACATTAGAATTTGGGGTTGCCCCGCATTTGTGAAAAAGCTCAAGACAGATAAACTGGAATCGAAGGCTGTGAAATAATGTTTTGTCGTTTATCCTGAGGATTCCATGGAATACCATTTTTACTTCCACGACGATTAGAAAATTGTTGTAGCCCTTTAGGCTCACTTTCTCGAAGAGTTCGTCTGAGGAGGTGGAGCGGGTCGCAAAGTAACTCTTGGAGAGTCGTCAGAACCGCTTTCACAGACTCAAGTGTCGGATGACACCGTAGAGCAATCTGAGATGCATCCTGAGTTGCGCAGGTCAGATAGTGTATCTTGCCAGCCTGAGAGATAAGGGATGGTCCACATCGAGCACGAGGTTGCTGCAATGAAAGGGGACGTCGGAGACGATCCCACTACCTATGACCAGGCAATCAAGGATAAAGATTCGGAGAAATGGCTTATAGCTATGCAAGCCGAAATGGATTCTATGCATGAAAACCAAGTCTGGACTCTAGTAGGCCTACCAGATGGATTTAGACCCATTGGGTGTAAATGGATCTACAAGAGAAAGATTGGATCTGACGGATTGGCCGACACATGCAAAGCTAGGCTTGTGGCGAAAGGGTATAGTCAAAAAGAGGGAATTGACTATGAGGAGATCTTTCCGCCTGTCGCTATGATGAAGTCCATTTCGAACATTACTTGCGATAGCTGTGCACTATGACTATGAGATCTGGCAGATAGATGTGAAAACTGCGTTCCTAAATGGATACCTCAAGGAGGAAATATATATGTAGCAGCCTAAGGGTTTTACATCGCAAGGAGATTATGCAAAGTGAACAAGTCAATTTATGGACTGAAACAAGCCTCAAGACGCTGGAATCTTCGGTTCGATGAAGTGGTCAAGGGCCACGGATTCTTAAAGATCGAAGACGAACCTTGTAACTACAAGAAAAGCAGTGGGAGCAGGATATCTTTCCTCGTATTGTACGTGGACGACATCCTTTTGATAGGAAATGATACTGGAATGCTCTCGATGGTGAAAGCGTGACTTCCGACCGAATTCTCCATGAAAGACTTGGGAGAAGCTACCTACATCTTGGGGATCCGCCTTTATAGAGATCGAGCAAATCGTATGTTAGGACTCTCCTAGGCCCTTTACTTAGAGAAGGTCATGAAGCGATATAATATGGGCAACTCTAAGAAATGGTTACTGCCTATGCAACATGAGATTCACCTTTCCAAGACTATGAGCCCTCAAAGTGAGTTGGAGCAGAAATAGGTGAATGGAATCCCATATGCATCCGCAGTGGGTAGCTTGATGTACGCGATGCTTTGTACACAACCTGACTTGGCGTTCACTGTGAGCGTAGTCAGTCGGTTTCGGGCCGACCCTGGTAAGAAACATTGGACAGTAGTCAAGACTATCCTCAAGTACCTCAGATGGACTAAGGATATGATGATGGTCTATGGTAATGGAGAACTAAAAGTGAAAGGGTATACGGATTCGGATTTCCAGTCTGACGTGGACGACCGAAATCCACTTTAGGATTCGTTTTTACGCTCAACGGTGGAACGGTGTCTTGGTAAAGTTCCAAATAGAGCACTACGGCAGATTCCACCTACGAAGCAGAGTATATAGCAGTCTCAGAGGCAGCGAAGGAAGGTGTTTGAATGAGAAAGTTCTTGGAAGAACTTGGTGTCGTTCTTGTAGCAGATAGGCCATTAACATTGTGGTGTGACAATATTGGCGCTATTGCTCAGGCGAAAGAACCGAGCTCTCATAGCAGGTCCATACATATAGAAAGAAAGTACCACGTGCTACGTGGATTCATTGAGAATGGCTGCGTAGTCGTGCAGACGATTGCAACCGCCGAGAACATGGCCGACCCGTTCACTAAGCCTTTATAACAGGCAGTGCTGACTAGACATCTCGAAAAGATCGGTATTAGATAATGCAGTGCATGACATTGACTGCAAGTGGGAGATTGTTAGGAATATGCCCTCGAATGCTATACGAGGATTAGATTGTATAGGGTATTAGCTTATTTATCATTCGACTTCTTATGTAATATGATTTTTCGTGTGTTTAGGCGTTGTTCGTTTATTGATATATAAGTTCTTTACGTAGCATCCGGTAAAGCAATAGGTGAACAAATTCAAATGTGTCGAGTTGAACAAATCCGGTAAAGCTAATTTTCGAATATACCTTGGGAAATAATTTCGAAAAATTAAATATATGGAAATAATATATTTGGAATATTATTTGTTTTAAGTTAGAAATTTCGAAATTAATCTAGGATTAAGTTTTGAGTTTTATTTCATATTTAGATATACTTAGTTTGACTTGGTATTTAAGTTGGTTTTCTAATAATAACAAGTTCCTTAAGTTTGGATTTGGAATTCAAAAGAGAGAAAAATATAGCAAAAGAATCTCTCCACTTAAGGAGTAAAAATCAAAAATCATATCTTTGAAATATTCTTGGGATTTTCGATTCTGACTTAGTATAAATAGGGCAACCCTATTTCATAATTCAAGAGAGAAATTTCGTGCTCCATATGAGTGATTTTTGAAATTACTAAAGGCACAAAACACACAACGAACGCATACACGTTTCTCCCATGCGACGGCTCGGTTCTCTCTAGCCATCTTTAGAGAACTGATTTCGTGGTACAATGCGAGGTCGGCGTGTCGATCTAGTGCCATCCACCACGACCGACGCAGCGTTGAAGACAAGGTCAAGGAGCCGCCACTCACTTCAACTGGTAATTCTCTTCTGGTTCGACTCGCCCTATTACGTGTCTATGTGTTACTGTTGTGATCCGAGCAACGAGGGCAATAGGAGAACCCGGAAAAGTTTTGTCCGCACCGTACCCGGGGACGTGGCGTCTCCGGGAGACACCGGGTAACCGACACCAAGAACTGCTCCCACTGCATAATCACTTGCGCCGCACATCAACTCGAACGGTAAGTCCCAGTCCGGAGCAATCACGATCGGTGCCGACGCTAGTTTCTCTTTTATAGTAGAGAACGCCTCCTCACATGCTCCATCAAAGATAAAGGGTGATCCTTGAATTAAGAGGCTCGATAATGGCTTTGATATCTTGGAGAAGTCCTTAATAAATTGTCGATAAAACCCTGGGTGTCCTAAGAAACTCCTAATTCCTTTGACGGATGAAGGTGGTGGAAGTTTTTCTATTGTCTCAATCTTTGTCCGTCAATTTGTTTGCGAGAAATCTTGTGACCTAAGACAATACCTCCTCGAACCATAAAATGGCATTTCTTCCAGTTTAAAACAAGGTTAGTTTCTTCATAATATTTCAATACTAAAACAAGATTATCTAGGCAATTATCGAAAGAACTTCCAACACTAGAAAAATCATCCATGAGTACCTCAATTGTTTTCTCTAACATATCCGAAAAAATTGCCATCATACATCTTTGGAATGTACCCGGTGCATTGCATAGTCCAAATGGCATTCTACGAAAAGCAAACGTACCGCACGAGCATGTAAAGGTGGTCTTTTCTTGGTCTTCCGGTGCTATAGGAATTTTATTGTATCCGGAGTATCCGTCTAGAAAGCAGTAGTAGTCGTGCCCCGCCAGTCGATCTAGCATTTGATCAATAAAATGTAATGGAAAATGGTCTTTACACGTGGCTTTATTAAGTTTTCGATAGTCGATGCAAACACGCCATCCCGTAACCGGTCTGTGGAATTAGTTCGTTGTTCTCATTTTTTACAATTGTGACTCCTTTCTTTGGAACCACATGTATCGGACTTACTCAAGAGCTATCTGAAATTGGGTAAATTACACCAGCCATTTTAGGATTTCTTTTCGCATCACGTCCTTCATTGTTGGAGTTAATCTCCGTTGCGGCTCTACAGAAGGTTTGGTGTCATTTTCCAAGCAGATATGATGTGTGCACATTGATGGGCGGATACCCTTAATATCAGCTAATGTCCACCCGATCGCTGCCTTAAACTCTCGGAGTACTCGAAGCAGCTTCTCCTCTTCATCATCATTAAGAGACGATGAGATAATAACTGGTAAAGTAGAAGATTTACCCAAAAAAATGCATAACGGAGATGGGATGGTAACGATTTAAGTTCAAGTAGTGGTGGCTTCTCAATAGATGATATGGATCGTGAAGGGCTTTCTCCGAGAGCTTCAAAGTATTTTCTTCTATTTGGTTCGAACGAGTCCAGCCATTTCACACACTCATTAATATCTTGTTCATCGATCTCATGTATATCGTCTCACACCAAACTGGATTCAATGGATCTTCCCAAGTAATATGCTTAGGCAGTAGATTTTCTACATTTTCTACACGGAAACAGTTATCGCTTTCATTGGGATACTTAATGGCATTACACACATTAAATATAACTTCCTCTCCATGTACTCTCAGACGAAGTTCACCTGCATGAACATCAATTACTGCTCTCCCAGTTGCTAGGAAAGGTCTACCCAAGATTATCGGTATGTCTTGTCTTCTTCCATGTCAAGCACTATAAAATGTGCAGAGAATATAAACTTATCAGCCTTCTAAAACGTCTTCAATTATACCTCGTGGATGGTTGATAAGAGTATTTTTATATGTTTATATTTATGATAAATAAGTCGTTTGCGGGCTAAATTAAGTCGTCTTGATACGTTTTTAAAAGCTTAATTAATTTATATATTTTTATGAATTTCATGACGACAAATGGAGTGAACTTTGATGAATAAACTGCTTTTCTCCGGGAAGAACAACACTGCGAAATTTATATGGTTGCGTTCGCCAACGAGTCTAGTTTGTGGCAAAATTCACGGATCGAAATTCGGCTTCCGAGGACAAAGATATTCCATTTGCACCGATGTTGTGCAATCTACCGGAATGCGATTTGAGTTCGGCCGGTTTATTCTTAACTCGAAAGCCCAACAACTCACAGGCCCATAAGCCACCAGCCCATCAGCCCAACATCACCTCAACCCATTAAGTGTTTTATTATGTTAGAAGATAAGATGGAGCAAAGACTTTGTCACACGAGAGCATCACCATCACGCACAATGCTCCAAGCACATCTCGAGCAGTCCAAGCAGCCCTCGAGCAGTCTTTAGCAGCCATGTAAAGATAGTTGATGCAAGAATCGTCTATACATAGAGACTCTCGTGTGTTGGTGCAAATGGGGAGGGAGAGGATAACTTCGATCAAGAGAACTCACAGTCATCAACCAATATAATATACCTCTCTATTTGAAAGGCCATACACGCACATACACGGCAGAACAGAGAGGGTTGCATCTGATCTGTGGGCAGCAGGGTAGCGGCGCGTAGCAGTGAAGGCGTTGATGGGGTGAGAGCTGCGTGTGTGTGGGTTGTGGTCGAGCGAATGCTGCGAACGACGAGCAACTGGGGCGACGGGTTGAGCTGGGCTGCTGTCGAAGCCTGAGTATTGAGCGAGGCAGTGGACAGAATTTCCAGAAGCGAGCGTCCACCACATGTTCGACGAATTGCCCAGCCAAGACGAGGTCAAATTAGCACTGCACGGATAAGCTAGTTTGCAAGGTAAAACCATCACGGTGTAGTGTTGTGTGTTGCTGACGAAAATGGACTCCGCACGTTCGTGAGATTATTAGTATGCCGATTAGTTATAAATGTGTCTTTATGAATCGTAGCTAAGTTTATGATAGTTGAAGTATTATCGAAACCTTGATTTTGAATATTGTGATATTGTTATGCTTATTCGTGAACGCATCAGTGTTCGTTTAAGCTTGAATTGATTTTAGTTGATGAACTTAGTTTGATTAAATAGTTGCTAATGTTTAATTAATCTAGGTGAACCCATTGCTAATTAGAATAATAAATTCGTAATTGTTTATATGTTCTAATAAGTAGCGAACAATATTCAACTTCTCTACCCTAGGTAAGTGTAAATTATATTATAGTTTACACGATTTGATTTTAACAGACCATTGTCGTTTCTCAAGAGAGCGTCGTCCGAGTAAGTTAGTCTATAATCGGGTCTCTTTTATTTTTAATGCTGTCGGAATCTTAAACCTTGCAGGGCGTCCCGGAGGTTATTTTTCGATAAGGGAAATAATTATAGAGCGTCTCTTTATTATCGAGAAACTAAAAAGAGATTGGTTGTTAGGCGTTCGTCGATAACTATAACCGATTATACTTACGTATACACGTTATTTAGGAATCGATGATCAATTACATAAATCAAGGTGGAGAATGATTACTTCAATTATTATTTATATTCGTTAATATTTTTTTCCGTCGTCTATTCTTAAACATTGATTTTGTAATACCACATTGACCGTATTCAACAAATCTCCACCTTGACCGTGATGTCCCAAATCCACATTGATTTTGTAATACCTTATTCTTTGTCTCCCTCCAGACATAGCCCCGACGGGCTAGTTCACCATTTCTGAAACACAAATCATGTCCAAGCATTGCTTGAACTTGGTAACTGGAAGAGCCTTCGTAAACATATTCGTAGGATTATCCTTCGTGTTAATCTTCTTGATAAACACCTTCTTATCTGCAATGATATCACGAATAAAATGATACTTGACATTAATATGCTTAGTCCATTCGTGATACATCTGATCCTTAGTCAAATGAATCGCACTTTTACTATCACAGAAAATAGTAATAACTCTCTGGTTTTGAGTTAATTCGCTGAATAACCCTTTCAACCACAAAGCTTCTTTGATCGCATCAGTAACCGCCATGTATTCTACTTCAATAGTAGATAACGCCACTACATGCTGTAGAGTAGCTTTCCAGCTAACTGCACAACCTCCAATAGAGAATACATAACCAGTAAGAGATCGTCGTTTATCGAGATCATCTGCGTAGTCTGAATCGACAAAGCGACTGAGAGTATCACTGTTTCTTTCAAATTCCAAACAAATGCTTAGAGTACCCTTCAAGTATCTGGGAATCCACTTCACTGCTTGCTAGTGTTGTTTTCTTTGAGTTAGCCATATACCTGCTAACAACACTAGTCTGTGAAATATCAGGACGTGTACATACCATTGCATACATAATACTGCCGACTGCACTCGAGTAGGGAACTCGTACCATGACGCTTCTTCCTCATCTGATGATGGTGACTGAGCAGGGGCATAGCACTAAATGGCTAGCAAGATGAGTGCTGACTGGTTTAGCATCGATCATGCCAAATCTCTCCAGAATCTTCTTGAGGTAACTTTCCTGGGTCAGGTGTTGCTTACCAACTCCTCTATCACGTATAATCTTCATACCAAGAATCTTCTTAGCTACTCATAAATCTTTCATCTCAAATTCACCGTTCAATAAGGCCTTTAATTGGTGAATTTCTGCAAGATTCTTAGCCGCAATGACCATGTCATCAACATATAACAATTAATAAATGAACGAACTGTCATTTAACTTCCGGAAGTAAACATGTAGCGCCCCGTTTGTATTTGCGCAGCAATATCATTTTCTTTTCCATAATATTTTTCGCTTTTCTTTTCTTTTCATAACCATTTCTTTCGAACATAAATGGGGGGCGTACATCTATCTATTCACTTCCACACATAATGGACATATATGTACGCAACATAATCATTTTAATATCATACCCAAGTTACTAGCGTTCCTTAAACTATATGCAACTATAAACTATGGGGAGTAGGATTAGCGTGTAGCCGGCCAACCTTGAATTCATGCTTTCGTATCGTGGATGCGTTCTAAGTAGCCTGTTAGATATCTACAACACTGTAAAACAATTATTCAGAGTATGACCGCAACATGTTATCTGTAGACATATAGTAAATAAAACTGTAATAAGAAATAAATCTGTTTCTCATAAATATCATAATATTTTATATACCCATTCCGTAATTCCTTTGTTCATAAAACCATCGTTCATAAGATCCGTAGATCAAATGCCATTCAATACTTCCATTATATACCATTGATCATATAAGTTCCATAGATCAAAATCATTTTGTACTGTAAATACCTTAAATCATATAACCATCATTCAAATCATCCTTAAATCGATGCATTTCTATATGCCATTTATTTTGATACTCCCGTTATAGGCTAGCTAGAATGTGTTGTACGCCCAATCGGCGCCCATGCATGAGACTCTTTAACGATTCCGTAATCCCCCGATCTGTAGGGATACGTATTGCCTGTACAGGACTCTGTAAAATCTCCCGATTTGTAGGGATATATGACGTAGGATCCGTATCATAACATCGGTAGTCGTAGCAGTCATAACGGTTTCTTCTTTCATTTATTACGTGTATGCAATGTCGTGCATCTATCCTTATATGATACATATTTCATATGAGAGAACGTTACGGTCACACAATTCACGTCAATTTACAGTTAACACGTATATTATAAAATCATCAATCAGTTAATCCATATAGGGCATGTAGGCACATAAGACACATTGGTTATCAATCATACATATAGCTAAAACATTTAAGCATATATAGGCATATAAATCACATAGAAACTAAACATATGTTGCATATCATACTCACAAGTTTCGCCTATTTTCCCGTCGCTTATTCGACCTTGTCCTTGCCTTATCAGATTCCTGACATATATAATTATTTTGCCTGGTTAATATGGAATCCTTATAACGATATACATGAGTGATATGCATGCTTGATTATGCATATTCAGATTCTTATTTATCGTCTTTACCCTTCTTCTATTCATACTGGTCAATTAATTTTTTTAGAATCTCTACCTGGAAAACTATACTTAAATGATAATGAAAACTGTATATATTTACAATTTTCTAAGTGTTGATAAGTTCATGATTGAAAATATGCTTTTTGAAAATATTATAAGTTCGAAATCCATTAAGTATCGAACATTGACTTTGACCTGCAAACTTTATACATCGCAAAATTTTTAATTCGTGCAATCATTTTAATTCGTCAAATTTTATTCAATCTGTGAAAGTTTTCACTTCGCGAAATCCTTTAGGATTCGCGAAGTTGACTTTAGCCCGCGAACGGAATTCGCAGCCCCATTCCTCTCTTAGTTCGAAAACTGTTTGGCACGCGAGAATCTGATTTTGGCCCGAGTTTTATCTCTCAATACGTGAAAGCTAATCGGCCCGCGAAAAGGTTTGGCCTGCAACTTAAAATTCACGAAGCTCTTTGGCGACATTATATTTACGAAACCTTTCTCGAAGTCAAAATCTTTGGGAAGCTTGTTCAAAATTCTAAGTCTTTTGAAATTTCTCCTGTTTTGTAATTCCTTCCGAAAATCTGTTCAAGCCTGCGTAAATTATTTTGTGAAAGTATTTCGAAGGTTTTTACGAAACTTTTTGCGAAATCAATTCTTTCGAGAAATTCTTTTGGAAATCTAATTTTTCGAAAACCAGTACTTATAAAAATTAAGCCTTTCGAAAATCATACATTTCGAAACCAACTTTTTCAAAAATCAGAATTTTTCGTAATTCCACTTTGACTAATTTTGACTGAAAATTTCAAAATCCTTTTCTATTATGAAAACTTTTAATACTGAAAACTTAATCATTTCGAACATCTTCAAATTGCGAGAACTAACCTTTCAAAAATCATATTCTTTCAAAAGTAAACAATTGCGAAAACCTTCAATTTTGATAACTTAACATTACGAAAATCTTATTCTTACAAAAATAATTTTCGAAAGACTTTTGCGAAACCATTTTCGCAAATCCTTTCGAAAATCCTAGAACTCTTATGAAACCTATCTTTCGAAATCAAAATCTTTAATCTTTCGAAGATCATTAAAATCCTCACAACAACACACTCAAAATTTTATCAAAATTCATATCATTAAGATCTCCTACGAAAATTAATCGTAACACGGAAAGTCGTACACCCAAAAACACTTTTTTCTTTCGCAAATCTGAAAAATTTCGATCAAACTATAATTTATCAAGAACTCCCTATAAACTTCAAACTCCATCATTCTATCGAACATCAACCTTACGTATAACATGAACAAATATGAATTTCATGCGTGCTAACACTTTAATCATGTCAAACCCTAACTTAAAACATGAATTAACACATAAAAGTCAGGATAAGAGTTATACCCCTCCTTAGCTTGATTTGATCACTGTATGAGTTCCTCTCCCAATAATATGAATTATTATTCTTGCTTCTTTATCCTATAGTTTGCGTGAAACCTTATACAAATGACATCGATATGCTTTATCTATTCTTATCTAATTTCTATGTCACATCTATTATTTTATTGTTGTTCCCTTCTTCCCTCCTAACTAAGTTTTCGCCATGGGACTTCGAGAACTTATAGTTAATGGAATTGATACCGAGAATTATAATTCTCGTAATTTACATTGCGAAAATCAATTTTTTTGCAATTCACCCCTTATTTTGAAATTCCTTTCTTATTTTGTATTGACCACAACTTAATATTATTTAAGTATTTCTTTTCATTAAGAATTCGATATCCACTATTGAGGTCCTTTCGAAATTCTCTAAGTCTAGAGTTACCAATTTCGAAATTCATCCTTTATCTGGATTTCAAATTTCTCTTTAACTTAGCCTTTCCAATTTCTTCTAATTCCGAAACCTACCCAAGAAACCCTCATATTTCGCATTTCATTACTCACAACTTACTCTATTTTGAAATTCCATTTAATCTTTCAAGAATTTCTAATTTTCATAATTCCATCTATCGAAAACCGTAATTCTCACCAATCATAGTACTTCCTTTCTTGTCAATTATTATTACCATCTAGGTTTATATCATAAAATTCATTATATAATGCATGAACTCGTATATGGATGAAATCATATATGATTTTGGTTTCGGTTCCAGACAAAACACAACTATCATACTTGCTCCTGGAGAAACCATGATTCAACATGAAGAATCAAACCGTTTATACCACTGTCTTGGAGACTGCTTTAATCCGTATAAAGATTTCTTCAACAAACAAACTTGGTCTTCTTTTCCTTCAACTATGAAGCCTTCAGGTTGCTTCATATAAATCTGTTCAACTAAATCGCCATGTAAGAACGCCGTTTTTACGTCAAGTTGTTCTAACTCCAAATCATACATGGCAACGAATGCAAGTAATACACAAATAGAGCTATGTCTAACAACAGGTGAGAACACGTCATTAGAATCAACATCTTTTACCTGACTATACCCTTTCGCGACTAATCGGGCCTTACACCTTGCATCGTCAGTACCAGATAAACATTCTTTCTTCTTGAAGATCCATTTACATCCGACTATTTTCTTTTTCTTCAGCGGCGGCACAAGAATCCAAGTTCCATTCTTGTGCAGAGACTCAATTTCTTCATTCATCACTACCAGTCACTTATCAAAATTAGCATCGCTTATTGCCTCCGAATAGGTAGAAGGTTCGTAACCTCTACCTGTTTCATGTGCCACCAATTAAGCATACGAAACTAAATTCACGTACCTCTGTGGTAGTCGAATCTTTCGTCTCTCCCTATCTCTGGCTATGGAATATTCATGTAGCAGGGTCATCTGAAAGATCTTTGTTGATCTCGAGCTCCACCTCATTCTGACCTTACTTCCTCAGGAGACTTGAAATTGATCGTTGAACACGGTGAGCGGTTGACAATATAACATGTTGAGGCGATAGCTTCAGCCCAAAAAACATTTGTCAAAGCAGCGTTGGAGATCGATCATCGAGCTCTCTCTAGAAGCGTTGGGTTCATGCACTCGGCAACATTTTGTTGAGGCGTCATTCGAACAGTGTAATGTCGAGCAATTCCTTCATTTTTGCAGAACTCATTGAACTCGCTTCCGCAAAATTCTAAGTCATTATCTGTTCACAACCGCTTGATCTGTTTTCCTGTCTGCTTTTCAATCAAAGCTTTTCATTGTTTAAATGTTAGGAAAACATCACTCTTCTGTTTAAGAAAATAGACCCATAGTTTCTTTAAAAATCGTCAATGAAAGTCAACATGTATCTTGCACCACCTTTGGACGGAACATGAGATGGACCCCATACATCATAATGAATGTAGTCCAAAGTACTTTTCGTCCTGTGACAGCTGGCGAATTGAAGCTGACTCATTTCTACTTCCCAAATATACAGTGTTTGCAAAAATCTATCTTACCAGTACTTTGACCGCAAAGTGGGTCCCGCTTGCTTAAAATCGTCAAGCTTTTTCTCCCATGTGTCCAAGTCGCATATGCCATAATCTCGTGGTATCAACCTCCGGGGATGTCTAAACTGCAGCGAAACCTGTAACATCAATTCCCTGCAAAATATATAAACTTCCAGACCTGCATGCTTTCATTACGGCAAGGGCACCTCTTGCAATTTTAAAAAATCCACGTTCACCTGAGAACCTGCACCCTTGATATTCACGTGTGGCTAAAGAGATAAGATTTCTCTTCATATCTGGAACATGTCTGACTTCTGTGAGTGTTCTGATGATTCCGTCGAACATCTTGATCTGAACTGTGCCTTTACCAACAACTTTACACGGAACATCATTTCCCATCAAGACATATACACCATAATGTTTCATATGTAGAAAAACCATCTCGACTCCGACTTATGTGGTAAGAACAACCCGAATTTAAGATCCACTCATTATCAGACCTGAATTTTGACCTTCCTCCAGATCTGCTACTTATAGCGTCTATACTAGGGGTGTTCAAATTAACCGAAAAACCGAAAAAAACCGGCCGAACCGTAAAGAACCGATCCGAAAAGACCGGAACCGAAAAAAACCGAACCGAATTGTAAAAAACCGAACCGAACCAAATTAAAATGGTTCGGATATCGGATTAATCATACGTAAAACCGAAAAACCAAAAAACCGAACTAATATTATCATACTACATTAAAGATAGAAAAATATAAAAAATCAATTGTTTTTCTCCCTTAACATAAACAACACAGTAAATATAATTTCATTGGTATATTTTTTTTCCATTTTAGGTGAATGTTTTCCTCACAAATCAAATACTCCCTGCGTTCAGTTATCTTTATCACATATATTGGTGTGCACGCAAATTAAGATAGTATTATTGTAATAATATAGTACACTGAAAAGGTAAAAAAGTGTATATTTCGACACGTCTTTTAAGAATATTTAATATTATTATATTGATTGTTTGCGATAGTTTTTTTGCTAAATAAGGAAATGTGATAAAATTATTGGGACGCCCGAAATGGAAAAATGTGATAAAATTAGCGGGACGGATGGAGTATTGATTTTCTCCCAAATAATTTATAGTATCTTCAGACGAATGTTTTTATATTTTGGTTAAATTTTGTTCCGTTTTCATGTTGTTTTTTCTCGGACCTTTGAGTTATTTTGCTACATCTCGCGTTCCATAAATCTTCTTTGTTTTTTAATAACCATAAATTGTTTTATGTATTTTCAGCTCATAATATTTTTTGTTGATATTAAATTCCTAACCGAAAAATCGAACTGAAAAAAACCAAACCGAACCAAATTAATACGGTTCGGATATCGGATTAAGCATACGTAAAACCGAAAACCAAAAAACCGAACCGAAATTTGAAAAAATCGAACCGAACCGACCGATGAACACCCCTAGTCTCTACGTTCTGGTCTTTCCCGTGCAAACAGGCCTTCTGCTTGGCTACCACTTGTTTCTCCCGTAATATCCCTGTCTATCTATTCTTTCGATTGTAAGGCGGATTTGACACTATAATATGATATTGTGTCTTTTCAGTATATAATCGTATCACGAAAGTGTTTTAGAGACATGGGAAGGGAACACAACAATAATATGGCTTGATCTTCGTCTGTCACTTTGACTTCTACGTTCGCCAAATCAATAATGATGGAATCAAAGTTATCGAGATGCGAGAGAATAGAAATACCTTCCGTAATTTTCATACTGTATAGCTTCTGCTTTAAATAAAGCTGATTCTCCTTAGTCTTTTTCATGTAGATAGCTTTTAGCGCATATTTTAATTGTAGAGTATATATTTTAATTGTGCTTGATTTTATTAGTTGTCCTTGTAATTAGGGGCGTTTTGTATAGTAGTCCTTAGATTAGGATTAGTTTGACATTTATACCAAGTGTGTTAGGTATAAATACATGTAAACAATTAGAGCTTAATACAGAAAATTAGAGAATTGATCTAAAAGGCTGCCGAATTCATTTCTAGAGAGAGAAACTTACAAAACTTTCTCACACTAATGGTTTTCTCTCTCGAGTTCTTCAACGCAAGGTTTTCGATCGATATTCAATCCATTCAATTCTAATCAATTTTCTTAGAATTCGTGCTAGGATTAATTGTGTTGACTAACGGGGACCTAACACCCCTAAGTGTTGCAGAATATATTCGAGGGCACTCA
The DNA here is from genome assembly GCA_027422505.1 of Craterostigma plantagineum. Taxonomy (NCBI): domain Eukaryota; kingdom Viridiplantae; phylum Streptophyta; class Magnoliopsida; order Lamiales; family Linderniaceae; genus Craterostigma; species Craterostigma plantagineum. Next base: position 175,935 of record JAPQWV010000753.1, on the reverse strand, counting down.
ATAAGGAGGACTTCATGATTCTTCATGATATGGAGTTAAAGGCATTGGTATAAAAAAATTTAGGGGGAGCCTTATTGTTGATTAACTCTAACATTTTGGACATTTTTGCTCTAAGTATTGCAGATTTTCAAAATTCAACTGTGGAGCCAGATGTCACTGATCGAAATTACAGGGAGTTAATAGCATTTATTTTCATACTTAGGGGGAGCAATTATGTGGTTGTAATTGAAATAAGGGTTAATCTGAAAATTTCGAAAAACTTGCAATCGAGAAACTGGATAGACAATGTAATTTTTCGATCACAAGTTTCTTGAGCGTAAGTAGTATTGGGCCTTAATCTGGTAAGTCTCAAAAACGTCCAATCAGCTCAATTCAATCACAAGTTACTCGAGCGTAAATAGTATTGCAGTCGAAATACTATAAATCACGCAAAACCCTCATTCCTAAAAGTAACAGTGTCGATCGAAATTTCTCGAGCGAAAAACTCAAAAACGAAAGACGAACTCAAAAAATCACTCAAACTCTTTCATCTTACACGGTTTAGTGTTTCAAAGGTTGATTTGACATTAGGTGTTTGCGTCTTATTGATTTCAGTTTGTATCTGCATTTTGTGATTTTTCGCTTGATTTCTTGTTAAAATTCTCATCTGTTTGAAAACCCGTATGTTACTTTCAGAAATCTAAGACCTCTCAATGTGTTTATATGGTTCGATTTCTGTGTTCTATCATAATTAGATGTTTACGATCAGTCTGGTAGTATAAACTTTTGATAATCTGCGTCTAGAAGTTCAGATTTAGGTTCGACTAAACTGGGTTTTGAACATTTTAAAGTCGTCGAAGAACTTTCTCGATCGTAAACAGTATCAACGAAGTTTAATTTGATTGAGTTACTGTTTGCATCGAAAAAGATTTTCGATCGATAAATTTTGACTTAGTCGCTAAGATAATTGACGCAGATCGAAAACTACTTAATATCAAGAAATCTAAAACTAGGTGCAATGTATTACGAGCGCAAAACTTCACATCCAAAACAGTAATCTCGATTTCATTTTATTTCGGTCGTAAATTTTAGCGGCGATAAAATCTATTTTTCGACGTTAAAATTTCTCGATCGTAAAACTACGTAGCGATGATTTTTATCGATCGAAAATTTCTCGGCGTTAACCTAGTTTTTCGTTGTCAATTTTCTCGATCGTTATATTTCGCAGCGAAAACCTACATTAAAATCGAAAGACTTTCTCGCTCGATAGCTTTCACGACGAAAAATTTTATTCAAGCTCAAAAAAATTCTCGATCGTAAATTTACGCGGAAATTAATTTTTTCGAACATAAACTTACATAGATAATTTACTCGATCATAAAATTTCTCGGCTACAGTACCACGTCTAACGTTCAACACTTAGAAAATTCCGCTAAGTCCTTATCGTTGTAGCTAAATCTATTGAATAGAATTTCTCGATCGCAAAATTAAACCGAGACATGAATTTACGATTACCACTTAGGATTTTAAAACTGAGAATTTCATTTCTCGAGCGATAAATAGAACGGAGTGAACAGTGCCTGACTTACGATCCAACACTTAGAATATTTTTGAAACTTATCCATATACGATCCATTTCTCACTTTCGAAAAATTTATTAATAAATATCTGTTGGGTTACCCGGTGTCTCCCGGAGACGCCACGTCCCCAAGAACGGTACAGAACAAAAAATTTTTGGGTTCCCCATTGCCCTCGTAGCTCGGATCAGAATAGTAACACATAGACATGCAATAGGGCGGATCAAAATCCGTAGAGAATTACCAGTTGATGCGAGTGGCAGCTCCTCGTCCTTTTCTTCAAGACTTCGTCGATGGTGGTGGATGGCACTAGATCGTCATGCCGACCTTGCAGTGTACCACGAATCAGTGGCTAGAGAGAACTGAGCCGTCGCGTGGGAGAAACGTGTGTGCGTTCGGTGTGTGTTTTGTGCCTTTGGTTGATTTCGAAAATCACCTCTTTTTTCTCTACCTTTGGAGCACGAAATTCTAAGCCTATTTAAAGGCTTGGATTTCGATATCTTAGTCCCTAAAGTGTGAGAGATTTTTGCCAAATCTTACTCTCTTTTGAATTCCAAATCCAAACTTAAGGAAACTTACTATTATTAGAAAACTTACTTAAATACCAAGTCAAACTCAGTGTATTAAAATATGGTTTGTAATTCGAAATTTAATCCTAAATTAATTTCGAAATTTAAATAAATAATATTCCAAATATTTTATTCCATGTTTATTTATATTAAATATGCAAATTCCGAAAATACCCTCAAAGGCATATTTCTAAATTAGCTTAAGGTGAAATCCAATTTTATCATCAAGCCCATTAAGCATTTGGCCAAACCCATGTCTTAAAGTTAGTTTCATAAGAAGTCCAACTTCGATCCAATAAATGGTCCAAGGCCCATTAAGGCGTGGCCCATCGGCCCAAGGCCTGTTAAGGCCCAAAATATTTTCTCTCCTTATCAGTACACGTTGATAATCCTTTTTAAGCCCGACTCTCTAGGTTCGAATCAATCGGCAAGGGAGGAATCCAAGAGTCCGGTAGTTACCTAGCCAATCCCGCAGTACCGGACCGTAGCCCGATTCGAGTGCGAATTTCGACCTAGTCTTTATCCCAAAACCTCGCTATAGATAACAGTGCTACGTGTAACCCTTCAGCTGTGTCCCAAACAAGTGAGAGCCATGGTCTATGTCAAACTCACTAAACTCGATTCTATGATAAAATGGAGACGAGGCAATTTACCAACTACCCTCCATGTCCACATGAGTTAGTTCAATACCTTGGCCAAGGATTTCGTAATTCCGCGTCGCCGTCCTCATAGTATCTCGATTACTTGCGAGACAGTGAATCCGTACTCGGCGATCTAAGCCCGACAATCACAAATCGTCATCACGATCGCATCTGGCCCGCTGACCCATGCAACAGCAAATCGGGTCGAGGGGAATCAGTGACAGTCGAGCTTTGAAGTCAAGTCAGTCAAAGTCCCTTTCAGTCTAAGGTTCACGTAGAGTACTATAGTATTATCGTCGGTCATTGACACTCCTTGAGTAATAAGCCATGTTCGACCGTACGACCCGTGAGTCAGTGTCCACGAAACGAGTCAATCCCTTGATTCGATTTGTATCACAAGTCATGACCTCCGCTTCCAAGCCAGATATCGGCACATGATAGGTCATCGACAAATAAGCCGTGATCGGTATCCAGCACGCAACTGGAGCCTCAGGCTTACGGTCTTTTAATGTTCGAGGTTAAGAGTCCACTGGTGCCTTTCTCTCTCGTACCCATCGAGAACAGTGACTCAACTCGACACATTTGGATTTGTTCATTTATTGCTTTACCTGATGCTAAGTAAAGAACTCTTATATCCAATAAACGAACGATGCCTTACATTAAACACATGAAAATATCTTATTACACAAAGGTCGAATGCTAAATAATCTAATGCTCTATACAATCTAATTCTCGTATAGCATTCGAGGGCATTTTCCTTACAATCTCCCACTTGCACTCAATGTCATGCACTGCAGTATCTAATACCCATCTTTTCGAGATGTCTAGCCAGCACTGCCTGTGATAGAGGCTTGGTGAACGGGTCGACCACGTTATTCGCGGTCGCAATCTTCTACACAGCTATGTAGCCATTCTCAACGAATCCACATAACACGTGGTACTTTTTTCCTATATGTTTGGACCTGCTGTGAGATCTTGGTTCTTTCGTCTGAGCAATAGCGCCAGTATTGTCGCACCACAATGGCAATGGCCTATCTGCTACAGAAACGACACCAAGTTCTTCCAAGAACTTTCTCATCCAAACACCTTCCTTAGCTGCCTCTGAGGCCGCTATATACTCTGCTTCGCAGATGGAATCTGCAGTAGTGCTCTGTTTGAACCTTTTCTGAGACACTGCTCCACCGTTGAGCGTAAAGACGAATCCTGAAGTGCATTTTCGGTCGTCCATGTCAGACTGGAAATCCGAATCTGTATACCCTTCCACTTCCAATTCTCCATTACCATAGACCAACATCATATCCTTAGTCCACTTGAGGTACTTGAGAATAGTCTTGACTGCTGTCTAATGTTCCTTACCAGGGTAAGGAACATTAGACAAGATGTAGGTAGGTGAATCCCATGACGCGTGCAAAGCATCGCGTACATCAAGCTACCAACTGCGGATGCATAGGTATTCATCTCTTTCCCCTCCAACTCACTTTGAGGGCTCATAGCCTTGGAAAGGTGAATCCCATGTCGCATAGGCATGAACCCTTTCTTAGAGTTGTCCATATTATATCGCTTCAGGACTTTCTCTAAGTAAGGGGCCTGGGAGAGTCCTAACGTACGATTCGATCGATATCTATAAAGGCGAATACCAAAGATGTAGGTAGCTTCTCCCAAGTCTTTCATGGAGAATTCGGTCGAAAGCCACGCTTTCACCATCGAGAGCATTCCGATATCATTTCCTATCAAAAATCCGTGGCCCTTGACCACGTAGAATATGAGGAAAGATATTTTGCTCCCACTGCTTTTCTTGTAGACGCAAGGTTCATCTTCGTTCTTCAAGAATCCGTGGCCCTTGACCACTTCATCGAACCGAAGATTCCAGCTTCTGGAGGCTTGTTTGAGTCAATAAATGGATTTGTTCAATTTGCACATATTTTCAATCAATCTCCTCAGCATTCAATGAAAGTGGGGCTATCGATACAAGTGGTAAGACCGAGAATTCAGCATCCAAGACCTGGCCGATGGCTACTTCAAATTCAAGTCTTGGGCTGCTTCATATATATTTCCTCCTTGAGGTATCCATTTAGGAACGCAGTTTTCACGTCAACGTACAATACGAGGAAAGATATTTTGCTCCCACTGCTTTTCTTGTAGACGCAAGGTTCATCTTCGTTCTTCGAGAATCCGTGGCCCTTGACCACTTCATCGAACCGAAGATTCCAGCTTCTGGAGGCTTGTTTGAGTCCATTAATGGATTTATTCAAATTGCACACCTTATGAGCATCTCCTTGCGATGTAAAACCCTTGGGCTGCTCCATATATATTTCCTCCTTGAGGTATCCATTTAGGAACGCAGTTTTCACATCCATCTGCCGGATCTCATAGTCATAGTGCGCAGCTATCGCAAGCAATGTTCGAATGGACTTCATCATAGCGATAGGCGAAAAAGGTCTCCTCATAGTCAATGCCCTCTTTTTGACTGTACCCTTTCGCCACAAGCCTAGCTTTGTATATGTGTCAGCCAATCCGTCAGATCCAATCTTTCTCTTGTAGATCCATTTAAATCCAATGGGTCTATAACCATCTGGGAGGTCTACTAGAGTCCAGACTTGGTTTTCGTGCATAGAATCCATTTCTCCGAATCTTTATCCCTGATTGCCAGGTCATACGTAGTGGGATCGTCTCCGATGTTCCCCTCCATCGCAACAACCTCGTGCTCGTTGCATCTCGGACTGCTCTATGGTGTCATCTGACACTGGAGTCTGTGAAAGTGCTTCTGACGACTCTCCAAGAGTTACTTCGCGACCCGCTCCACCTTCTCGAACGAACTCTTATTCGATAAAGTGGGCCTGAAGGGCTACAACAATTCTCTGATTGTCGTGGAAGTAAAAATGGTATCTCATGGAATCCTTAGGATACCCGACAAAACGTCCTTTCACAGCCTTCGATTCCAATTTATTTGTCTTGAGCTTTTTCACGAATGCCGGGCAACCCCAAACTCTAATGTGATTCAAGCTCGGTCTTCGTCCCGTCCATATCTGATACGGAATACGATCGACAGACTTTGTAGGATATCTATTCAGAATGTGTGGCGCTGTCAATAGGGGATGACCCCACAACGACGTGGGCATGTCTGTATAGCTCAGCATAGATCGAACTCTATCCAACAGAGTTCGATTTCTGCGTTCGGACACACCGTTCAACTGCGGTGTTTCGGACGGTGTCATCTGTGAAATGATCCCGTTCTCTCTCAAGAACTCGTCAAACTCAAGGCTCATGTACTCGCCGTCTCGATCTGACCGAATGGCTTTGATGCTCTTTACAATCTGATTTTCCACCAAAGCCTTGTACTCTTTGAACCATTCAAAAGTATCAGACTTGTGCTTTATGAGATACACCTTGCCGGAAGGAGAGCGATCATCAGTGAAGGTAACAAAATAATGGAAGTTATCGTGAGCCGCTACCTCGAACGGTCCGCAAACATCCGTGTGAATCAAACCGAGAAGTTCTGCAGCTCTCAAAACTCCCTATGAAGGGCGACTTGTTCATCTATCCAAGGATACAAGATTTGCAAATCGGATAGGGATCAGACCCTAGCGGCTTTATAATGCTGGTTTTCTCCAACTCGAGAATCTTCTGTTCTCCAGCGTGACCGAGTCGAAGTTGCCACAACAGTCTTGAGTTTGACTCCAATTTTCGTTTGTTGGTGATTGTATTCACAGTTTTTGTTTTATCTTCGACATGTAGATAATATAATCCATTCACTAAACTTGCACTTCCGACGCATTTATTTCCAAAAATAAATATTGCTTATATTATTACTAAAATGGAACTCATAACCGTTTCCGCTCAAAACGGGAATAGAAACAACATTCTTAAGCCCCTTGGACAAAACTAAACAATCGGAAAGCAGTAAACTATGTCTAGTTGATAAAACGAGAGTTCTTGGTCCAATGTGGGCTTAGTGGGCTTTCCAAATTCGTCCTTTGGACTTAGTGGGCTTGTCCGACTTTTTCTTTCTACTCGACCCTCGAGTCTTAGCATTCGCGACAAGAACAACTTCCTTTCCTTTCACCTTCTTCATCTGAGTTTGCGCCACCGACAACTTGTTCATCAACCCAGTCAACGTCATCTCGGCCTTGTTCAGATTAAAGTTCACAATGAACGAATTGAATGAAGGTGGGAGCGACTGAAGTATCAGATCGTTTTGGAGCTCATTATCCATGATAAAGTCCAGTGCCTCGAGTCTTTTGTTCCAATCGATCATCTTGAGCACATGATCTCCAACGTCACTACCCTCAGCCATTTTGCAATGAAATAGTTGCTCCGTAAGGGAATAGCGAGCACTCCGGGAATGTTCGCCAAAAAGCTCGTTTAAATGAAGCAAAATGGTGCCCACTTCCATTTCCGAGTGAGTGCGCTCCAACTCATTGCTCATGGAAAGAAGTATATAGCCCTTGACCTTTGGCTCGTAAATCTGCCACTTGGCATACGCAGCCCGGTCTTCGTCACTCGCATCAGCCCCTGGACATGCGGTATGGGGGAATCGAAGACATAAGTTAACGACTCGATACCTAGGACTATCATTTGGTTACGGAGTTTGGTCCAACAATTTTTCTCAAGCAGCATAGTAATAATGTTCATCATTGCAGTAAATAGAAAGAAACGTAAAGCTGTAGAAAATAAAGATCTAATTAGGTTTATCTTATCATTCATCAAGCGCAAACAAGGCCTTTTCGTTTCACTTGACTCCCACAATTTTTCTCGAAAACACTATCTGTAGAGTATACATTTACTTGTGCTTGATTTCATTAGTTGTCCTTGTAATTAGAGGCTTTTCTTGTATTAGTCTTTAGATTAAGGACTAGTTAGATATTTATACCAAGCTTGTTTGGTATAAATACATGTAAAGCAATTGAGCTGAAAAGAGAAAGTTTAGAGAATTGATCCGAAAGGCTTGCAATTCGATTTCTAGAGAGAAACAACAGTAACTTTCTCACTCTACTTGAATTCTCTCTCTCGATTCTTAATTTGAGTTTTTCGATCGAACTTAATTGATCATCATAACTATCGAATTACTTTGAATTCCTGCCTAGGATCTTAGAGTTGTTAATCGTAGGACCTAACAATTGGTATCAGAGCAGATTCGTTCTGTTTTGAATCAAAAATTGTTAGAATTGGATCGAAATTTTATTTCGAATACTGTTCCATCGAAGAACAGTTTTGGCGCAAAAAGTTTTTCGATCCAATAGTTTAATTCTGTGCTTAATTGACTTAAATTTGATGTTTCTGTGCTAGATTAAGTGTTAAATGATCATTGCGACTAGATCAGTAGCTGTTTGAACTTCCATTGTTGATTAATTTGATTCTGAAATTTTACTGTTGACGAAGAACATGAAGAACACGTTCTGATTTTGATCGAATTTGATATATTTTGCTTCATAACGTGTTTAATTGCTTGTTCGTGCGTGATTAGTACATGATTGCGAGCAATTACCTAAAAATTTCACTATCTGATTCTTTGTTTTTGCTCGAATATGTGTTAATCGTATTGTGAATTTTTCTCGATTGCTCTAATTTTTCTCGCTAGGTTTTGCGATCGGATTAGTTTCTCGATCGAAAAACTTGGCGCGAGAATTTTTCTCGGTCAGAATACGAAGTCAGCGCTAGAATCGTCATTAGCAGAAATGATTTTAGTTAGAAATATTTCTCGAGGATTATACAGCGAAAAACTTTTTCGAGAAAGACTTATTTTGACTTTGCATGCGTAAAAACTTTCTCTCGAAAAACTTTTTCGGTCAAACGTTTAACGCTTGACCAGGCGATAATCATTTACATGCGAGAAATTTTTCTAGTCAACAGATTTATTTTGACTTGTCGAGAAACTTAGTAACGTATTGTTTCTTTACAATCGAAATAAATTCACGATCAAGAAATTTTTCTCGACCGAATGATTTTGAGCAATTTATCTCGCTCGTATCTCGCTGACAAAATTTCTCGCACGAGAACAGTACTCAGTACACTCTACTTCGAAGAAATTAATTTCGATCAAACTTTAAAGATTGAATCGAAAATAATTGTCGATCTAATTTTCAAATCAAACGCTACTAACGAATTTTGTCACTTGTGAAGCACGTTACATCATTTTCAACCTTCAAAACAATTAACGAAGATCCTTCATCAACTCGACTACAATACAAACATGGATGCATACTCGCTCGGAAATGACAACCGTCCGCCAATTTTGCAAAGAGGCGAGCGAATACACCGTATGGAGAAGCCGCTTCCTAAATTCCATCGCTCTAAAGGATCAAGCCGAAAATCTACTGCAGTCTCTTGACGAGGGACCGGCACAATTCTGGGTCCATGTACCCGGGGACAAAACAGCTACTCCCGTAATTCCACCTTCTAGGCGACTAAAGGAGCCTAGGGAATACTCTCTGGAGGAAAGAGCTCGAGCTAAGGCTGATCTAGTAGCCATGAATACCCTCATGCAGGGCATCCCCAACGACATATACAGACAATCGAAAGCCTTTTATCGGCTAAAGGGATGTGGGATGAGCTGCATCGGATGATGCAAAGGACGGAAGTTGGCATAAAGGCCAAAAAGGCGAACATTCTCACTGCTTACGACTCCTTCAAAGCAAAGTCGGATGAGAGTCTATACGAAATCTACCAAAGGTACCTCACTCTTCTCAACGAGATGAGGAAGATGGAAATAACTAAGACCAACATGGAGATGAACATCAGATTTCTATCTTCTCTGCCCACGGAATGGAAGAAAATATCCACTCAGATTCAACAAAATAAAGATCTAGAGGAGTTGGATGCCCATGCCGTGTTCGACAATCTCGCTCAGCATGAGGATGATATCCGCGAGATTCTCAAAGAGCAGAAAGGCAAACAAACCAAAGACACTGTTGCCTTAGTCTCGGAGAAGAGGAGCTCAAGATCAAGAAAGGAAAAGATAGTTAGGCCTCCTTCACCATCAGAGTCGGAAGATGAATCGGACTCCGACATCGAGCCAAACATGAAAGCTCTTGGAAAGCAGTTAGCTCTCATTGGACAAATGATGAGCAAGAAGTACTTCAAGAAGAAGTGTTCAACCTCAGCCAACAGACTTCGGACTACAAGCTCCAAAAACAAAGAACGTGCACCGGAGAGCTTCGAGGTCAAGAATCCTAAAGAGACTAACAAATGCTTTAACTGTGGCAAAGCAGGTCACTTCGCCAGTGTGCACTCTCCCGAAGAAAAGAGATGCAAACTACTACTCCAGGAAGCTCAAATTGACAAAACAGAAAGAAGCTGGAGTAGCTCTCATGGCCAAACAGGACCAATGGCTCGAGGACAAGTCGAGTTCCGAAGAAGAGAATTTAGCCCTCATGGCCCGTCTCGACAACGAATTGGACGCCGAAACATCCATTCGTACGGACGACGAAAACGCATCCACTTCTTCAAATGAGGTAGTCTCTCCTTCCACATTATTGACCATATTAGAATCATATCAAACGCAATATGCTAACATGAAACGTGAGCAGAAAAATATTAAGGAAGTAGAGAATAAACTGGAAAGATCTCAGGAGAAGATAGATAGTCTCGAATCAGAACTTAGGAGCTCTAGTGCAAAAATAAAAGAACTTACTATGAGCTTACATTCTAGAGAGACTAGCCAACCTCAATTAGGACAGCATAGTGAAAAGATTAAAGAATTAGAAGATAGGCTAGCAAATAACTACAATTATTTGGTTAGAATCTCAACGAGAAAGCCACCTTAAATTGTAGGATAACCGAAGCTACCACTAAGATCACTAACTTAGAGACTGAATTAGAAACATCAAATGCTAAGGTTAGTGAGCTTAGCAAGGAACTAGATGCCTGTCAACCCGCTAAACTAACGGTAGAAAATAATTATGCTCTCCTAACCCGAGGAACGCAGGAATATGCTAAAATTAAAAAATTAGATGATCTTCTTACGCGTAGGAGACATTCCGAACAGACGATATTCTTGAACCTTAGGAGACTATCACAAGAGAAGATCTTTTCCTCAGTCAAACCTTCCAAAGCATTTGTACGTGCTGAAATTAACATTCCCTGCAAGGTTCAACCTAAATGGGTTCCTAAATCTCCGCCTAGGACGACAAAAGCCAAAAAGGCCAAGTCTCCTATAGAGGCAAAACCCAAACCCACTTCTCCAAAAGTGCAATGGGTTATTAAGACTCCTCCAAAGATAGATTTAGGAATCATATCTGAACCCAAAATTAAATCTGCTAATCTGAGAGGACCCATGCTTAAGTGGGTACCTAAAGCTCTCTAAATTGTTTTTGCAGATCCATCATGTGTGGTACCTCGACTCTGGTTGCTCCACACACATGACTGGTAAACAAGAGCTGCTGAGCAACTACAAAGACCAACCAAACGGCAAAGTTAGATTTGGGAACAACGATTCAGCCCCGATTCTAGGACTTGGGGATATCATTCTAAAGAATCTGACCATAAAAGATGTCTCATACGTCGAAGGCCTCCGCCATAACTTGTTTAGCATAGGCCAGTTCTGTGATAAAGGATTCCAGGTGGTCTTCCAGGCTGACCGGTGCAGAATTTTGGATAGTCAGGACACAGAACTCCTTCAAGGACTTCGGAGTCCAATCTGTACACGATCAATCTGACGTCCGTGCGGCCCTCGACAGTTGTATGCCTCATCTCTCGGATTGATTTACAGAGGAACAGCCTATGGCATCAACGACTGTCTCATCTAAACAAGAAAGCTCTCCAATGTCTTTCTACGGAAAAGTTGGTTCACGGTCTTCCAACTATACTACTACAAAGGGAGCATCATTGTTCGGCATGTCACTTAGGAAAAATGAAGCGAGCATCTCATCACGTCAAGCAAATTGCGTCTACTTCTCGACTATTGGAACTAATACACATGGATCTCTGTGGTCCGATGCAGACTCAGAGTATCAATGGAAGAAAGTATGTGCTAGTGATCGTTGATGACTATTCTCGCTCACGTGGACAAAGTTCCTCCGAACCAAAGATGAGACCGGTGACTTGATTATCAATTTTGTGAACACAACTCAAAATCTGCTGCAACAGACTATTCAAGTTGTTCGAACAGACAACGGCACTGAGTTCAAGAACAACCACCTCAGTGGATTTTATCATAAACTTGGAACAGCCGCCCAAACACCTCAACAAAATGGGGTCGTTGAAAGGAAAAATCGAACACTAGTGGAAGCAGCTCGTACAATGCTGATCCATTCGGGACTTCCACACTTTCTATGGGCTGAAGTAGTCAATATCGCTTGTTTTACTCAAGACAGGACGGTGGTTCACAAACGGTTCAACAAGACCCCGTACGAGATTGTGAATAAAAGAGTGCCCAATATCTCTTTCCTTAAAGTCTTCGGGTGCAAGTGCTTTGTGGTGAACGACAGAGAGCAACGTGCAAAGTTCGACCCTAAAGCATTCGAAGCAACTTTTTTCGGGTATTCTTCAACATCAAAAGCGTACCGAGTATACATCAAGTCCAACCGAACTATTAAGATAAGCTATAATGTCACTTTCCACGAAGTGGCAGATATGGCTTCTGGTCAACTCAGTCCAGAACCCGTGCCTAACCCGATGGTTCCTGCTCAACTCAGTTCAGGACCCAGGCTCAACCCGTTGGTTTCTGAAGACAACATTTCAGAACCCGTAATCACTGGTGTGTTGGCACAAAACCAACAGAAGATGGCAACAACTTCGAAATCAATGTCAGAAGAAGCAACGAGACTTGCACTAGACGACTTGGATTCTCTCTTTGAACTGGTATATCGGTCATACACTACTACACCTACAATGGATTCTCCACCCAACGAGACCGACGTACCAAGTTCATCTCACGCCTCAACCCCACCCGATCCAGAATCGCCACAGAACAACGAAGAACCTACAGCGGTCCTCGAGGAAGTATCATCAGAGACGATCGATCCAAGTGCAGAAATGGAACTTCCTCGGACAATTGATCAATCAGAGACTACAGGAAATCTAGACCCACGGATGGCTGATGCATCAACTTCAGCTTTGCCTCATGAGCGCAAGTGGACTAGAGGTCATCCTGTTGATCAGATAATTGGCAATCCTTTGGATGGTGTGAGGACACGTCGTCAACACAGTCTTTTCAGTTGCTTCCTGAGCCAAAATGAGCCTGCCAAGGTAGCAGACGCACTTCGAGACCCAGATTGGACGATTGCAATGCAAGAGGAAATCAATCAATTCGAACGTCTTCAAGTGTGGACATTGGTACCCCGTCCACATGGGAAAACAGTGGTTGGAACTAAATGGGTTTTCAAGAACAAGAAAAATGAAGATGGTGAAGTTATCCGGAACAAAGCAAGGCTAGTTGCGAAGGGATACAATCAACAGGAAGGCATCGACTACGACGAGACATATGCTCCTGTTGCCCGAATCGAAGCTATCCGCCTTCTGCTGGCTTATGCGGCTCACAAAGACTTCAAAGTATATCAGATGGATGTTAAGACCGCCTTTCTCAACGGCGTGTTAAAGAAGAAGTCTACGTTGCTCAGCCGGAAGGTTTCGTTGATCAAGAACATCCTGATCACGTCTATCGCTTGGACAAAGCTCTCTATGGACTAAAACAAGCCCCACGTGCTTGGTACGATGTCCTGAGTGATTTCCTCGTGAAGTCTGGATTCATACGAGGAACGATAGACACAACCATCTTCATTAAATGGCAAGACAAAGATCTGATGGTCGTCCAAGTATACGTCGACGACATCATATTCGGATCAACAAATCCTCAGCTCTGCAAGAAATTTGGAGATCTCATGAAGAGCAAATTCGAGATGAGTCACATGGGAGAGATGCAATTTTTCTTAGGCTTTCAAGTTAGGCAGACAAAATACATCAAGGATATTCTGAAGAAGTTCCATCATGACCAGAGCAAGCCTCTCAGCACTCCTATGTCACCAAGCTGCAAGTTGGATGCCGATCTCTTTGGTAAATCGGTTCACATCACACTGTATCGCAGCATTATTGGATCTCTTCTCTACCTCACTTCGAGCCGGCCAAATATCATGTTTGCCACCTGCTTGTGTGCCCGTTTTCAAGCCGATACCAAAGAATACCATATGCTCGCGGTCAAAAGAATTCTACGTTACCTTAAGGGCACTTCTACCCTTGGACTATGGTATCCAAAGGGTACGAATTTCAAACTTATTGGCTACACTGACGCTGATTATGCAGGTTGTTGAATGGACGGGAAAAGCACGTCCGGTGGCGCTCAATTTCTAGGCAAAAAGCTGGCCTGCTGGTCATCCAAAAAGCAGAACTGTGTGTCCACTCCGACGGCCGAAGCAGAATACGTAGCTGCCGCTAGTTGTTGCTCACAGATGCTGTGGATGCGGACACAGCTTCGCGATTATGGGTACAATTTAAATAATATACCCATATATATTGATAGTCAAAGTGCCATCGCCATTACTTGCAATCCTGTTCATCATTCACGCACAAAACACATAGACATTAGATACCATTTCATCAAAGATCACGTAGAAAAAGGCACGATAGAGATGTAATTTGTGAACACGGAGTTTCAACTAGCCGACATCTTCATTGGATGAGAAACGATTCCAATTCCTTGTCGGAAAATTAGGCATGTTGAATCTTCCATAATATGTGCATTACCTGATCTTCTGTGCTATCACATGCTCTATTCTATGTGTTTTCCATGCTTATTTGTCTTGATCTTGCATGATAACCAATATTAATAAAAAAAATTAATGAATAATAATATAAAGGGGTATGACGAAATCTTTTAGGATGCTTTGATCTAAACGTCACTTAGAATTTTACCCCGACATGCGAGCGATTTAATTGCTTAATATTGTCAGTCTAAGTCGCATTATCTAAAAGGTCATTTGATTGTTCCACTAGACACAAAGTCACTTTACATGCGTGAGGATTCAAGCCTGGTTCCTTTTTCTTTTCTTTGGATCTACTTCTCGAGTGAGTCACACATCAATTACTTGTCTTACCTAGTGATTCTTGGCTTCATACTCACCTTGCGTTAGATCGTTAGGAAATGATAAGGGAGCTTAGGAAATACTTACCATTATACCACTAGTGATTCCTCATTCGGCCTTATATAATTTTCCCTCACATCAGTCCTTAGTCATCCACTTTGAGCCTTCTCCGATGTCTTTTCTTCCTTTGAAACTCATTCCAAGCCTTCAACCGAATTCTATATACTTCGAATGGTTGTTCAAACGAGAAAAAGGGGAGAAAACAAAAGAAATAAAAAGGGGATGATGACAAAAGAAGGCATTGCTCAACGCGCAAAAATCAGACCAAAGGAACCGGCCTTCCGACTACCTTGTAGAAAGTGGCATGGTTCCTGCTGTGAACTTCTCCAACGATAATCTCGTATGCTCAACAGAACGGCTGGAAGAGGAGCACCACGAAGTGAACTTCTCCAACGATAATCCGGTCGTATATCGGGAAACGAGAAGAGGAGCGCAGCCTCGGGTACGAACTCCATAGCCGTGAACTTTTCCAAATAGATAATCTCCGAAACCTTTCTAGGGATTAAGAGAAGAGGAGCGCGCTATCTGCCCGAGAACCAACAAGAAGAACTTCGCCGACGATAATCTCCTATAGCCTCGTGGAGAAGCGGAGCTTCAGCTTGAACATAGCATAAAAAGGGATAGTTCTTAAAAGAAAAAGAGGGAGAAAAGATTAAAAAAAGGCGTCGAAAAAAAAGGAGACGGACGTAGAAATGGAAGATGACGAAGAGATAAGCTCACTTTCCTCTAAATTCCTTCCCTTCTAAGTCCTAGCCAAACTATAACCCTTACAACCCTTTGATTCCAATCGACGATCTCTCGCTTAGGTGAAATGATTAAAAAATGCCTGGATTACAGGTAAATGAACTTAAAATTGCTTGTGTTGACTTGTGTGATATAAATATAAAAATCCCAAGTTAGAAATTATTGAGTGCAAGAGCGAACCTAGTGAGAGTTGTCGAAATGGACCAGTCTCTGAACTTAGGACTATAGTTTGACGACATGACTTGACGGCATTTTCCTCTTTCAAATGTCTCGCAAAATGTTAGGTGTGACGATTGATCGAAGCAAAATAATCTGACCCCTTACTATAATAATAGTAATATACGAAAAAAAATAATAATATATATAGATGTATATATATAGGTAAATACAAAAAATATAATAATAATAATAATAATAATAAATTAATTAAAAAAAATTTGCACATTTTGACATGAAATGTTATGTTTCATATGCGTTGAATTGAATAAATGCGAATTTCTTTAGTGTATCGTACATTCTAAATGTAATTTTAGATTGCATTGGTGTTGAATAATGCGATAAACTTTTTCACTACTCATACCCTCACGCAATATCTTCAATACATGCTTTTGGGGACCATGTATATGTGCTTACTAACTAAATTGCGTATTATATGCTCGTGACTTGAATTGATTTCATATGCCTGCATGTTTAGTCAATTCTTGCGCATTATTTGAAGGGGAGTAAGTATAAGAATCGTGTATAAGCTCCAAATAATTTTGACGTTTTTCTCTAAGTATTTCAGATCCTTCAAAATTAAGGAGTGAGACATCGACGCTACAAAGAGAGGAGCTAGACACAAGATCAAATATTTCAAAGATAAATTGCCAAAAATAATTGTTGATTAACTCTGTTATTACTAACGTTTAACTCTAACTGGTACAGATTTTTTTTTTTCTGCCAGGGGAGCTAGACGTTACTTCACAGAAAATACAGGGAGTTAATTGCATTTATTTTAATTACTAAGGGGGAGCCTTACAATGTGTTTTATTTTGAAATAGGAGTCAATCTGAATTTTTTTGAAGAACTTACTATCGAGAAACTGGATATTAGAATTAATTCGCAACTCGATCGAAAACAGTGTCGGGATCGATTTTGATTCACCGCGATAATTTGCGATCGAAAAATTGAATTTTTCGTGTGCAATGGGTCTGATCCATTAAATTGCAAAATGTCAAATCACAAGCCCAACAACGAATTAATGCTAGTTAATAAAAATTTAACTTTTGTCAGTCGGAAAATTTTTCTCACACAAAACCTAATCGAAAAAAAAAACTCTCGCAAAACTTTCTCAGACGATTCAAAAACCTTCAAAATCTTTCGATTTTTTCACTTCAAATCGTCTTATTAAGGTAGAAATTCGATTCGGTTAACGATTGCGAATGTTATAACTTGATTTGCATTTACATTCTGTAGTTTTTCGCATGTTTAGTTAAGATTTTTTCGACTGTTCTTCAAAAACCAGTTAAACGCATACTGTTTCACTAAATTCTGGCATGTTTCTTCGATTTTCTGAGTTAAATGCCTGTTTTTTAGATAGATTTTATGTTTTTGATGAAACAGATAGTTTAAATCTTCGGAAAAATCAGCATCTGTGACGTTAAAATGAGTTTCGATGAACCTGGGTTTTGAAGTTTGAAGTTGTCGAAGAACTTTGTCGATCGCAAATAATCTTAATTGAATTCCGATTCAATTGAGATACTATTTGTGTCGATTTAGTTTTCGATCGCAAAATTTTGATTTAGTCATCACGATAAAAGATTTTGACCGTTAAACTTACCATCGAAAAATCCAATTATAATTTTCTGCGAGCGAAAAACTTATGCACGGAATAGATAATTTAGATGCAAATTCAAATCGAGCGTTAAACTTACCATCGCAAAATTAAAATTTCGATTTCATTTTATTTCGGTCGCAAAAATTAGCAGCGAAATAAATTAATTTTTCAATGCTTAATTTTTCGATCGTAAAATTCGCGATTAAATTGATCGAAAAATTTCTCGACGATTGACTTGGTTTCGTCGTTGACCAATTTCTTGATAAATAAGTACAGCAGCGGAAATTTTACTTAGAATCGAAAACTATCTACCGCTCGACAATTTTTCAAATCGAAAATTTTATTCAATCGAAGAAAATTTTACGATAGTAAATTTACCTGAGAAATAATATCTCGATCGTAAATTTACACGGAATTTTTCTCGATCATAAAACTGATCGACTACAGTCTCGATTTCAACTTCAACACTTAGAAAATTTTTCTCTAAGTCTTCCACACTGTAGCTAACAATAGCGGATAAAATTCTTCGATCGCAAAACTAGACGGAATTCTTTCAATTGAATCAATGTATAGGAAATCAAATTGAAAATCAATCTTATCGACCGAAAAATTTCTCGGCATGAACAGTGACTTTTTTTTTACTAAACACTTAGCGAAATTTCGAACTATTTTTCACGCGATATATATTTCATTCGAAATTACATTCATGCCATTACGATTTTTCAAAATTGAGCATACACTATGCATTTGATACGATTTCAATTCAATATTCATCGAACATGCTATTACTTGCAATATTACTATAGTTTGATGAAATTTATTCATATTTTCCTGAAAATAAAATTGAACTAATAAACTTTTATATCTTATTTTTCAGATGGATCGCTACCCGAAATACAACCACATCTACGATCACAACCTTTATCTAAAGGTTCCAGATACGAACTTCCAGCTCGATCTGAGCACGTCTAGGTGTCCAGACGAGACCATCGTATCAATCCTACAAGGCCACCCCATCTGGCATGCGTTAACGGTCACCGCATCAATGCCGATGGTCTATCTCCAGCAGTTCTGGGGCTGCATACAAAGAGAAGTGGACAATGGAGCCTTCAAATTCACAACAAGGATAGTGACGCGGCATATCAGCATGGACAAGAACCAGTTCGGCATGGTACTGGACACAGCAATAATTTGGGATACGCCGCTCACAAGATTAGCTCAGGTCCAGAGCAGGGCTGTAGCCGAGCTCGAGCTCAGCTCAGCTCGAGCTCGAGCTCGAGCTCGAGCTCAGCTTTGCAGCCTGATGAGCTCGAACTCGAGCTCGAGCTCACGTAGCTCATCGAGCTCGGGCCATTAATAAAAAAAATTATTAAATTAATAAAAATAATATAAATTAATATAAAATACAAAACAATATACTTTTCTTTTAAAAATTGAGATTTTTAATAAAGAATTAGTAAAAATATTGTAAATTAACATAAAATTTTTAAATAAGTCGATTTTTTTTCAAAAAAATAAAGAATAATGTAAATTATTATTAAAATATAGAAATATAAAAAAAAAAAACCTCGCGAGCCTGTTCGCGAGCTTTCGAGCCACTATGTTTGGGCTCAAGCTCGAGCTCGACTTAAATAAGCTCGAGCTCGAGCTCAACATAAATGAGCTCGAGTTCATTTTTGTCGAGCTTGAGCCGAGCTATTATCGATCCGGCTCGTCGAGCTCACGAGCCGGCTCGGCTCATCTTTCACCCCTACTATTCGGAATAGTGAATAAGTGTCTGTCGCCCAAGCACGCAGGATTCGATAAGGGCAACAGCAATATTTTAAGGATCTTCCACGGCATCGCCTTCTCAAGAAATTATGACTACACTCAGCTGATCTGGAACGACCTCGCGGACCAGATTCGGCAGAAGGAGAACCGGCGATTAAAGAACGTGCCTTATGCTAGGTGGTTCAACGTCATCATCAGGGAGATCATGGCGCTACACCAGAACATCCCCCAGCTGCCTCCTGGTGGGAAGTTACCAACCACCAAGGCTTAAGTTCTTCCACAACCCACGGCTCACTGACCTGGACAAACCGTCGATGCCGATTCCGCTCAACCTACTCAGGCTCGCCGACCCCGCGGGAGCTGAGTATCAGAGATTCTGCCGGAACACAACTTAACGGAAGAAATGATCAGAGGTCCCCCGGTAGATTACCATGAGAGCCCTCCCCAACACCAGCCAAGCCCTGACGCCACGATGATCGATGTTGTCGCTCAGGAGCTGCAACAGGAGTCTACATTGGTCGAAGAACCAATGCCCGACGTAGATGATACCTTGATAGACGTCGTGGCTACAGAGATGGCGCTCGAGGCTCCTGCACATGAATTACAAGTGGAAGTGCCCGTACATGTTGGCGTGCTCGAAGAAACTTTTGAGGAGGTTCTTCAACAAGAAGCACAGCCCGAGACAGAATGGGGCAAAGCTCTCTTCCACCGGTGACGGATCAGGCACTGGAGGACGTCAATTGTGACCTCACTCCTCACACGGCCACCCCGTCTGACACGGAGTCTGAAGAGGAAATAAGCCTGATAAGGAGGACTCCCAGAAGAGTAAGCATTCAGCTGGAGTCCCTCTTCCCGGCCGTCACCACCGCACCAGATACTACGCTGCCCACATCGACAAGTGTTGCTGGCACTTCTTCGCTCAATCTTGAGCCGCAACAAACTCACGTGGTGTCTGGTTCGCAGGCGCAACCTGAGCCCGCCTTATCACCCATAGAGACGAATCTTCTGGATTCGACTCGAGGATTGGGTGAAAGTCTGATACAGTCACAACCTCAAGTGACTGTGAGTCAACCTGACGAGTCGGAATCTACTCAAGGGTTGATAACAGGCGACATCAGTCGTCCTGGTCCATCAAAGGAGGCGTCCGCACCCTTTGTGACGAACGAGCAGTTCCAAGCCGCTCTCTCTACCGCAGTACGGTCTATGGAAGACAAAATCACGGAGAGAGTACTTCAAGCAATCGAGACATCCCAAGGAGATACCGGGAAAGCACCTGTCTCTGAAGGCCCTTCGTCACAAACCAATCCCACACCTCCACAACCCACACCTACCGACCCTTTTAGCCCCTTCCTTCATCCTCATCAACCCATACACCATACCCATAACCGAGCTCCACACTATATTACTCGCCCGCTTGATCGGCCTGTCCATTCGGTCGCCTCAAGAGGAATCCCTCTACCGGCGATTGGTGGATTATCCTGAGCCACCGACTGACACCTGCCGATGCCAAAGCTCCCACTCCCGGCGCAGACATGACGATCCTGACGGTCAGGACCATCATGAGGGGGAGAAGAGGCCAAGGACATCTACATCTGGCCAAGGACAAGCCTCGAGCGCTACGCAGACAAGCACTGGAGCTGGTGAAACCCAAACCCACCAAACCCATACACAAACCACCCACACCACGCAGCACACCACCACTCTAACCCACACCGACCCACCATCCTTTACCTTAAGGACGCCTCCGCACACGCCACCGATCTACTCAAGCCCCTTGCTTCCGGAAGAAAAAGCAAGTGCTGCGATGCTTGTAGCTCTGGTAGCTACCCAAGCTACTCCCTCCGTCGCTCCAGACCAACCGGGACCCTCTGGACATGGCGTCAATCCACGTGAGGTCCTAGACAAGTATATTTTCGAAGGCCAGTGGATGACCCATTCCATGCCCGAGGAGCATCAGAGACAACGGCTTCAGGACGTCCGTCACTTCTTACAACAAGAATCCGTGGACCTCGTGATCATAGAAGACGACGAACTTCAGGAAGGTGTAGACTACCAAAGAGATATCCCAAGGCTACCGGAGTTGATCGCACAACGAGCGACTTCCCCTACAAGACAGATGCCAGGGACCGTTCGGATCAACACGTCGTGGGAGAACATCCACATAGAGATACCCTTCCTTGAAGAAGTCAGGGAAAACATTTGGAGGTCACCGGATCGGATCAGGAAGTCGAATGAGTTCGAGCTGAGAGGGATCTCTCACTGGGATCAGTAGAAGAGAATGACGTATCTATGGATGCTGACCCAACTAGGACCGGGCGTAAGGCTGGGGATCCCAAAGAATCAACTGAAGAGTCATTTCAAGGAACTCTCCCCAATTTGCCAACTCCTCAGTGTCTATTGTGCAAAAGGAGGACTTCCAACACCTCACTACGTTATCGAACGAGTGGACAGGACCCGAGAGGAACTGAGCGAGAGCGACCTACCCTCCCTGCCAACGAGATGTACCACCTCTATCAGTTGTACGTGGAGAAGTACAAATGTCCTCAGGGCTTCATTAAGAAAGACGGCCTCGAAGGGCTCTACCGGTTCATGATGCGACAAGTCAAGTACTTCGCCGCTCACGACCTTCAGATGGCTCTGGAGAGCAACATGAAGAAGGTCAACATGGCCGAACCACTCTTCAAAGGACCTGAGATCGAAGGGCTTCCAAACAATCACGTGCATATCAGCTCTGTCATCGGCATCACCTACAACAACCCAATTGCCAAGAAGAATATGATGATGCTGAAGACAGAAATTCATAACTTTTGCGACGGAACGCTCAAGGTCGTCAGGAGAAATATCGAGTAGAGGTTGGAAGAGATCAACAAAGACACGATGCTGAGGATCCACCGGCTCGTGAGAGAACAGCCGCTCCTGTTGGAATTACTAGAAGACATTGAGGAGCGCCTGAAGCTCGGGGAGACCGTTATAGACTACGAGCATGCGCTGGGCTTGCGCAGATCGTACTACGCCCGACGAGGACAAACAGCGCGGAGACGCAATCAAGCACAAAGGGGGAGATTGTAGAGTATACATTTAATTGTGTTTGATTTCATTACTTGTCCTTGTAATTAGGGGCTTTTCTTGTATTAGTCTTTAGATTAAGGACTAGTTAGATATTTATACCAAGCTTGTTTGGTATAAATACATGTAAAGCAATTGAGCTGAAAAGAGAAAGTTTAGAGAATTGATCCGAAAGGCTTGCAATTCGATTTCTAGAGAGAGAAACAACAGTAACTTTCTCACTCTACTTGAATTCTCTCTCTCTCGATTCTTAATTTGAGTTTTTCGATCGAAATTAATTGATCATCATAACTGTCGAATTACTTTGAATTCCTGCCTACGATCTTAGAGTTGTTAATCGTAGGACCTGACACTATCCTCCCGAGAAGAGTTTCGGAAATCTCGTTGAAAGTTTCATAGTGGAGTTGATGTCCTCGCCTCAACTAGATTCGCCTCAGCCTTTAACGCAATACTTAGCTCATCTAATCTTATCGAAGTCACGTCAAACGTGAACTTATCCAATAAGAGTTTCAACTATCTTTGTCTAAGTCATTGACCCTCACGGCTAACCCTGCTTATTGGGTATAACTGCCTAAGTGTGAGCTATCAAATTATGCTCAAATCGTACAGAATGTACCGCCCTTTGCTACCATACGCCTCATGGGCGGACTGGTATGACGAGCGGCGTCCAAGACGCACCCGAGATGCTAACATTGGGGCGGATATACGACGCCAACTTACTCGAAACAAATCACAAAACTCCCCAACGCTAGACATCTCGAGCATGATAGAAGACAGGAATCCAACTCATTTATCCACTTAGTATTTTTCAAACGGGAGAATAAACAATCTCACATAAGAGCACATTGAACATGCATATCACTTCAAAAACCAACACGCACGTAGGTAGTAAATTAACCCTAGGAAAATAAACTACAAGACAACACAAGCGGGTTATTTCTAGTCTATCCCTATTACATCGTATTCAAAAGAAACTCAGGTTGTCGCACGGGTCTTGAAGTCGTCAAACGTCCTTTGTCACTCGAACGGCCTCAAAGTCACCGAACGTCCACCATCTTGTCACCACCCGGGGTTTGTCTACCATCAGATGGGCCCTTATGTTCGTATTTAAGCTAATCTAATAAAACGATAAATTACAACACGGGGGGATCATAAGTCCCGAACAACCCGTATAAAACAAATACGACCCGGGGGGACGTCACCCTTAACAAATGACCCGAAAACCAAATTCCTAAACCCGCAAGTGCGCCTTAAATCACATTCATAACGAGCACGTTGACAATTACGTGATTTTAAAAAGAAACAAAAATTGGGCCCCAAATGGGCCAAGCCCATTAAAAGGCCCGTTAAGGCTTTGAGCGTGAAGCCCTAACGCAGCTGTCGCGACTCAAATTGCTCAGCCATCAAAACACGCCGGAGAGCCACGATGGAGAAGGCCGCCGGCGTGGAGTCCCGGGCTTAGCCAGAACAGCCGCCGCCGGTGACGACACGCTGCGCACAACGCGCGCGTGTTCATCTCGCGGCAGAAAACTGCCGCGGCTTCTTCGTCATTTTAGCCCCTCCGTGCCGAAGCCTCGCTGGGAGACATCACCGCCGCAGCATTCCGGCCGAGCCGGAGTCGCTGCTGCTGTCTTGCGCAGCACGCACGCCTTGACACGGGCACTATCAGCCATCCATTTGGCATAATATTCCCTGTCAGCATCGCTCGCACCCTCTTGGGGTTCGAGTGCTATGGGTCCCTCAATGACATACTCTAGGCGTTCCAGAGTGAGGACTATCCTCAAGTTACGGAGCCAGTCCCCAAGGTTTGGACCCTCCAAACGATTTTGCGTGATCAATAAATTGAATGGTGATGTCATTTTGTACAAACAAGAAAGAAAACAATCTGCAGAAAATAAAGCATTGAAGGGGTCAACGTATTATTCTACAAGCGCAATAAGGACTTTCACAATTTGGCTTGGCTCCAACTATCTTTCTCAAAATCCCATTCTCCCGATAGAGATTTCGGAAACCTCGTTGATGGTTTCATAGTGGAGTTGATTTCCCCGCTCCGCAGAAATGAGCCTCAACCTAACAGTTTGTTGGCCCATTACTCGGACGGCGCCGTGTCCCACACGAATCCATAAATGACCTCGTGTCTCACACGAGTCCATCTCATGAGTGTTTCAATAACTTTGTCCCCGGTCAGGAACCCTCACCCTAACAGGAATAATTGGGAAATAATTGTTTAAGTGTGACCCATCAACGTCTGGCTCAATCCTAATTAGAAATTCCCGCCCGTAGGATAACTCTTTATAAGGCGTGAATATGTTTCGGAGAGCGGCGTTTAGACAGTCACAAAAAATATCCACACCGAGAGTGAAATGTTTGGCGCTGATAAACCGGAATAAACCACACATAAACCCAAGTCGGTTCAATAATGAGCTTGACTTTATTGTCTTAACGCACTCGGACCAACTACGACAAGAGCGAGATGCTTGGCGCCGATAACTAGGAACAAACCGCACACGACACTCGAGCCGCAATGGTTTCGAGCTTGATAGAAGACAGGAACCCCGTCCCTTTACCCACTTAGTATTTAGTCCGACCGGGAGAATACGTCTCACACACATAAGCACTTAACACGCACGTAACGTCAAACAAACATGCAAGTATTCGTGGTAAACCTAGTTTGCCTATAAGACCCTCTGCGTGGACTATTTCTACTCTACTACATTTCTTTTTATAAAACTTACATATCTTCTCTTCATCTTCGCACTATGTTCTCGAACGACCTCCAAGTCTTCGAACGGCCTTCTCGTGGACCCGTGTCGTACTCATACGGCCATCATACTTAAAATTAATTTTTCTAAATATTAATTAAAGTACAAAACGGGGGGATCAGTTGTCCCGGACAACCCGTATATTAACGAATAAATTACAAACTGGGGGGGACCTTGTCACCCTTAACATATCACCCGGAAATAGAGCCTAAGTCCACGTCGACGTCTTAATATGTGTCTTACATACATGCATACAACATAAACACTTCACGACAACAAAATGGTCAAAGAAACCGAAACGAAATTTGGGTCAGTCCTAGACTTACGGGCCCAGTGTCAAGTTACGAACCGTGCGGAGATTCCCACTAGGGTTTTCTCTCCACGTTGCTATGCTACGTCGGACCGCTCGCTACTAGGCGACCTCCAACCAAGCGAGCGCTCGGTTTACAAACTCGAACTAAGTACAACTCATGCTATGACGCTCGAGCGACTTAGTGACTGGCAGAACCGAGTTCGTTTCGGACTCGTTTATGTCGTTTCTTAGAACCGAGCCTATGGCTCTGATAGCACTGTTGGGAAACCTCGGGTGACCCGAGGCCTTGCTCCGGACGCAACAGAATTTAAAATTTTTCCGGGTTCCCCATACGGTTTCCCCAGGATACTTGGTTAAATAAAGAACAACACACGTAGACACGTATAGTATAAGGATCTTACCCTCGTAGCGAAGATCCTTAGCTCTCGTAGCTCACTAACTGTGCCGAAGAGAGTCACGTCGACCCCGTCACATGCCGCAGACCAACATCTCCCCAAGGATGGCTAGAGGAAGTGTGGACTCGTATTTGTGATTTACTACAAACTCACTTACACTTGGGTTTTTCTTAAAGATCAAACCCAAATGCTCTCACCACTCTCTAAAATCTAAGTTTAGTGTGAGAAAGCTTATTAACTTTCATGGACGAAAATCCCAAGTCTCATAGTTGTAAAACTAAGTTTTAAATCATGAAATATACCTAAGATTTGTTTAAATGAGATCGTGTCCTACATGACTCATTTTTGTTTGATTCTCTTGTTATTTTATCATCTAATGACTAGATATGTCACACAAATCATAACAAAAGAACAAGGAACGAAATTGGATTTGATTTGGATCAAATTTGACCAAAAAACTGTCGGTCATGGCCTCCGACATGACCTTTCACGGCCGTGACATGTTTTAGGCAGCTTCTGCCACTCGTCATGGCCTGAGTTATGAACGTGACCATCTTCTGGAGGCCTTCACGGCCTGGGCATGAAGTGCCACGGCCGTGACACTGTCGGGCAGCAAATGGCTCGCCCACTGCCGGTCGTCACGGCCACGTGCAATGTGTTCACGGCCGTGACGCTTTTACAGCTTTGCGACAGTTTCGTTTTTCTCACAAATCGAGAAGTAAAAGATGCCCGATGGACCTGAAATTCTGACCATAGTTCGGAGTCTTACCAATCTTGATTCGGACCAAAGGGATTCTCAATCCGAGGTCTAGATTGTGAGACATGAATTTTTAAGCTGCTGTTACTTTTCAGTCGGGCTTCACAGGCGTGACGAGCCTTGCTCGTGACTGTGAACCCTATTTCCGGTCCATTCTTGATCGTTTCGTTCCGGGAATCCAAGTCCATGTAATTATAGTATCTGAAACTTGTATTCAACGCTTTTATTAACGTCTCTAAGACTGTTAAATCTATTTACATCTCATAATAGTTAGACACTATCACAGTGATCATTTTTAAGCCCGACTCTCTTGGTTCGTCTCAACCCGACAAGGGAGGAATCCAAGAATTTGGTAGCCAATCCTGCGGTACCGATAGATCCCGTGTTAAGTACGATCTTCGATCTACGAACCGACTATAGATTATCGTCGTACATATAGACCCTTCACATATGTCCCGTTCGAGTGAGAGTCATGGTTACGTCAAACACACTAGACTCGACTCTATGACTAATTCGTGACTAGTGAAATTACTAAACTGCTCCACACGCCCCACGTGAGTCAGTTTATAGCTTCGGCCGAAGACTTTATAATTTCCCGTCCCCGAATATGCATAGGACATATATCTCGGTTACTAACGAGACAGTGAATCCCTTACGATAGTCTAAGCACGGCAGTTACCCTTCGTTGTCAAGACCGCATGTCGCCGCCAACCCGTGTGACTTCCCGAACAAGGTGGGCCTAGCAAACTAGTGACAAGTCAAGACCCCAAAGTCAACTTCGTCAAAGACCCTTCGGTCTAAGGTCCACACACACTACTATAGTCAATCGATCGATCATTACACTATCCAGAGTAACGATATGGCCCATGTGATCGTCGATTGCGAGTCGTATCCAAGTACAAGTTAATTCTCTAATTCAACTTATACCAATGTTACGACCTCTCGCTTCCCAAGCGAATGGTTGGCACAATCATATAAGAGTCGTTCACAAATAAGTCGTAATTGACGCTCAGTCACCCTACTGAGGTCTAAGACTTATGGACTAATTTAATATCGGTGAATAATAGCTCACCGGTGCCCCTCTCTCATCCCATGAGAGTCGGTGACTAAACTCACGATATATGGAATTTATTTATTTACCGCTCACCGGATGCCTAGTAAGACTTGATAGGTAAATAAATAATATGTCTTTTAAAGAATAAATAATAATACATAAATTCCATCAATACGTATAAGAATACATTATTCAAATACAGAGTGAATAATACATTGAATATTAAATACATGCCCTATTCATTACATCCTCGAATGGCATTCCGAGGGCACATCTCCAACATCAAGTCCAACAGAACAATCAAGGAATGCTACAATGTTACTTTTCATGAAGTAGCAGAGATGGCTCATGTTCATTACAATTCAGGACCCGTGCCTAACCAGATGACTTCTGAATATGATAGTCCAGAACCAGTTCTCACTGGTGTGTTGGCACAAAACCAACAGAAGATGGCAACAATTCAGGATTCAACGTCAGAAGAAGCTATGAGACTCGTGTTAGAAGACTTGGACTATCTCTTTGAGCCCGTATATCGGCCAAACACCATCAATACTACACCCTTAGTGGATCCCCACTCGACGAGGTCGATGTACCAAGCTCTTCATATGTTCCCACCTCACACGGTTCAGAATTACCTCAGAATACTGAAGAATCTACCATGGTTCTTGAGGAAGTATCATCAGAATCGCTCAATTCAAGTGCAGATATGGAACTACCTCAATCTAATGAAAAAATTGAGATTATTGGAAATCTCGGTCCACAAATGGCTGATGCATCTACTTTAGCTTTGCCTCATGAGCGCAAGTGGACTCGAGCACATCCGGTTGATCAGATAATTGGTGATCCTTCGAGTGGAGTACGGACACGACATCAACACAGTCTCTTCAGTTGCTTCCTACGTCATGAGCCAACCAAGGTAGCAGATGCACTTCAGGATGCGGATTGGGTAATTGCGATGCAAGGCGAGATCAACTAATTCAAACGTCTTCAAGTGTGGACATTAGTACCCCGTCCGCATGGGAAAACTATCATCGGGACAAAATGGATACTTAAAACAAGAAGAATGAAGATGGAGAAGTGATCAGGAATAAAGCAAGATTGGTTGCGAAAGGCTACAATCAACAGGAAGGCATTGTCTACGACGAGACGTATGCTCCTGTTGCCCAAATGAAGCCATCCGCCTGTTCTTGGCTTGTGCGGCCCATAAAGACTTCAAAGTCCATCAATTGGACGTTAAGACTGTCTTTCTCAACGGCGTGTTAAAGGAGGAAGTCTATGTCGCTCAGCCAGAAGGCTTTGTTGATCAAGAATACCCCGATCACGTCTATCAATTGGACAAAGCTCTCTACGGACTCAAACAAGCCCCACGTGCTTGGTGCAATGTCTTGAGCAATTTCCTCGTGATGTCCGGATTCATCCGAGGAACGATCGATATGATACTCTTCATTAAATGGCAAGAAGAGACTTGATGGTCGTTCAGGTTTATGTAGACGACATCATATTCGGATCCACAAATCCACGGCTTTGCAAGAGATGTGGAGATTTAATGAAGAGCAAGTTCGAAATGAGTCACATGGGAGAGATGCAATTCTTCTTACGACATCAAGTCAGGCAGCTCGATGATGGGATATTCATCAGTCAGACGAAATATATCAAGGATATTCTGAAGAAATTCTATCAAGATCATAGCAAGCCTCTCAGCACTCCTATGTCTACAAGCTGCAAGTTGGATGCCGACCCCTCTGGAAAAGCAGTCGACATCACACTCTATCGCAGCATCATTGGATCTCTTCTCTATCTCACCTCAAGTAAGCCGAACATTATGTTTGCCACATGTTTATGCGCCCATTTCCAAGCCGATCCCAAAGAATCTCACATGCTTGCGGTGAAGCGGATCTTGCGCTACCTCAAGCGCACATCTACCTTAGAATTATGGTATCCTAAAGGTACAAACTTCAAACTTATCGGCCATACTGGCGCTGATTATGCAGGTTTCCGAATGGACAGGAAAAGCTCATCCGGTGGCGCTCAATTTCTATGCGAAAAGCTGGTCTGCTGGTCATCCAAAAAGAAAATTGCATGTCAACATCAACGGCTGAGGCAGAATATGTCGCGGCCACCAGCTGTTGCTCTCAAATGCTGTGGATGAGGACTCAGCTCCGCGACTATGGGTACAATTTAAATAATCTACCCATTTATAGTGATAGCCAAAGTGTCATTGCGATTACATGTAATCCTGTTCACCACTCACGCACGAAACATAGACATTATATATCACTTTATCAAGGATCACATTGAAAAAGGCACTATTGATATGTACTTTGTGAACACGGAATATCAACTAGCCGACATTTTCACCAAGGCAGTGGATGAAAAACGCTTCCAATTTCTTATCGAAAATTAGGCACGTTGAATCTTCCGTGGTGTGTGTTTTACCTGATTCTATTTGCTCTCAAAACGTTTCTCTATGTGCTTTTAAATTAATTGCCCTATCTTGCGTGAAAATTTAGTAAAAATATAATATAATAATATATTCAAAAATATTATACATATACCTATATTATTAGGAGAATGACGATATCTTTACGATGCTCGATCTAGTCACGTATAGGTTTCTCTGACATGCGACTGATTAATTGCTTAATTTTGTCAGTCTAAGTCGCATTCTTGTGTCTAAAAGTCATTAGTTTGCTCCACTAGACACAAAGCCACTTATATAAGTGAGGATTCTAGCATTCTTATTTTTCCTCTCTATTGATTTATTCTTGAGCTAGTCACGCATCAATTGCTTGTCTTAACTAGTGATTCTTGGCCTCATACTCGCCTTGCTTTAGATTGTTAGGAAAATGATAAGGGCGCTTAGGTAATTCCTCACTCAGCCTTATAAAATTTTTATCCCTTACATTCGCCCCTAGTCATCCAATTTGAGCCTTCTCCGATTCCCTTTTCTTCATTTGAAACCCATTCCAAGCCTTCAACTGATTATATTCTTTGGAGGGGTGATCAAACGAGAAAAGGAGAGGGAAGAAAATTAAAAACAAAGGAGAAAAGATGACAAAAGAAGGCATTGCTTAACTCACAAAAAGCAGACCAAAGGAACCTGCCTTCCGACTATCTACATCACAAATTCTTAGAAGGTGGCATGGATCCTGCTGTGAACTTCTCCGTTGATAATCCCGTACGCTCGTCAGAACGGCTGGAAAGAGGAGCACCTCGAAGTGAACTTCTCCAACGATAATCCGGTCTTATATCGGGAAACGAAAAGAGGAGCACGGCCTTGGGTTCGAATTCCATAAATGTGAACTTCTTCAAATCAATAATATCTGAAACCTCTATACGGATTAAGAGAAAAGGAGCACAGTATCGGCCCGAGAACCAACGAGAAGAACTTCGCCTTAGATAATCTCTTAGCCTCGTAGAGAAACGGAGCTTCAGCTTGAGCATAAAAGGGGATAGATGAAAAAAGAGAAGGATGAAAAATAGAAAAAAATGCCGGTGGAGAAGAAAGACAAGGAAATGGAAGACGAAGAATTAAAGCTCACCTCTCACATATCTTTCCTTCCCTTCTAAGTCAAAGCCTAATTAATTCCACGAAGTCCCTTTGATTCCAAGATGACGATCTTTCATGTAGGTGAAATGATTAAAAGCGCCTCAATCACAGGTAAATTGACATAAAATTGCTTGTGTTGACTTGAGTTATATAAATATAAAAATCCCAATGTAAGAATAATTGTGCGCTAGAGCCAACCTAGTGAGAGTTGTCGAAACGGATCATTTTATGAACTTAGGACTTTAGTTTGACGACATGGCTTGACGGCATAATGTCTTTCAAGTGTCTTGTGAAATTTTAGGGGTGACGTTATCGAAGCAAAATAATCTGACCCCATACTACTAATAGTATTAATATTCATAAGAAAATTATATATATATATATATATAATATATGTTTGCTATATTTTTAGCTTATTTAATAAAAATGAAAAAACTAATAAAAAGTTGCACATTTTGATATGCAATCTGATTTTGCATCTACTCTGTATTGATAAAATGCATTATTTGTTCTTGCTTATATCCTCACACAAAATTATAATTACATGATTAGGGGACCATGTATCTAGGCTAAATTGTCTATATTGCGTGTTACTAATTTGGTACTTGAATTGACCATCTATGATTACATGCTAAATTAATTTCAGAGCAATATTTGAGGGGCTCATTTACAAAATTTATGTCTTGAGCTCCAAATATTTTTGATGATCTTTCTCTAAATGTTGCAGACAATTTCGATCTGATTTCCCTTGTACAGCGCACTTCAATGAGGAAGACTTCACGAATTTTCACGATTTGGAGCGCACGACATTGTATTAAAAAAAATTAAGGGGGAGCCTAATTAGTACAATTACTTTCAAATTAACTCTAATATTCTCGATATTTTTGCTCTAAGTATTGCAGATTCAACTATGGAGCCATATGTCACTCTTCAGAATTACAGGGAGTTAATTGCATATATTTTCATACTTAGGGGAGCAATCAATCTGAAAACTTAGGAAAACTTACAATCGAAAAACTGGTTTGGAAATGCAATTTTCGACCCTAAGTTTTTCGAGCGTAAACAGTAATGGGCTTAAAATTGCTAAGTCCAAATAACGTCTAATCAGCCCACTTAACAGAAGTTAATGTTTGCAGTCGAAAACCTTTGTCGCACTCATAAATCCCAAATTGAAAACCCTTAATCGCAAAATCCAAAAGTGGAAACTTTAAAAGACGAAAGCAAAAATCCTTCAAATCTTTTATTTTCAAACAGTTTTTCGTCTTTTTATGGTAGATTCAACATTCTTTAGGCATTGGCGTGCATTTAAACCTTGTTTGCATCTGTATTATGTGATTTTCTCGCTCGATTTGCTGTTATATTCTCGAATATGAACTGTTTGAAAACACGTATGTCATGTTCAGAAATCTAAGACCTTTAGATGCATTTATCTGGTTCAATTTCTATGTTCTATCGTCGTTTAGGTGTTTTCGTTCAGTTTGAGAGTGTAAAAGTTTCGATATTATGCGTCTTAGAGTCAGATTTAAGTCTCAGCTAAAACTGGATTTTTTAATGTTTAAAGGCGTCGAAGAACTTTCTCGATCGCAAACAGTTCCAATCAAACTTCAATTTGATTGAGGTACTGTTTGTATCGTAAAAGATTTTCGATCGCTAACTTTGACTTAGTCGACAAGTTAGACAATGTAGATCGAAAAATTTTATGCGAGCGAAAAATTTACGAGTGGACTAGTTAAAACGATGCAATTTAATCCGAGCACAAAACTTAATATCGCAAACAGTATCTTCGATTTCATTTCGGTCGCAAATTTTAGCGGTTAAGAAATTAATTTTTCGACGTTAAAATTTCTCGATCGTAACAACGCAGCGATAATTTTGTTCGATCGAAAATTTTCTCGACAATTGACTTAGTTTCTCGTTGACTACTTTATCGATCGACAAACTTTGCAGCGAAAATCATTTTTAAGTCGAAAAACTTTCTCGCTCGATAACTTTCACGACGAATATTTTATTCACGCGCGAAAAATTTCTCGATCGTAAATTTACGCGAAAATCAATTCTCTCGATCGTAAATTTACACAGAAATTTTTCTCGATCATGAAATTTCTCGGCTACAATAAAACATATTTCGCTCAACATTAGTAAATTTTTCTAAATCTTTTACACTGTAGCGCATCTAACGAATAAAATTTATCGATCGAAAATTTAAGCGGAGATGTTATCCAGAAATCAGCACTTAGAATACTAAAATTGAAAATTCAATTTTTCGTGCGAAAATCTTCATAGAGTGAATAGTGGTGTTCGACACTAGCATATTTTCGACTGAACTTACATATATATCATACACAAATGTCGAAATTTCATTATGTCCTAAATGTTCACTTCATATGACCTATGTGCGGATTACCTATTTCAATTCATCAAACATGCCTTGAAATGATAGACTATTATGGTTTGATAAAATCAAATTTCGACTCAATTTAATTCTTTAACTAATGAGCCGTCTTATTTCTTACTTTCCAGGTGGACCGATATCCAGCTTACAACTACATTTACGACCACAATTTATATCTTAAGGTCCAGGACACGAATTTCCAACTCGATTTGACCACCTTTCGGTGTCCAGATGAGATAATAGTGTCCATACTACAAGGTCATCCCCTCTGGCATGCGCTCACGGTGACGGCTACAGTGCCGATGGTCTATCTCCAACAGTTTTGGGGAAGAATCAAGAGTCACGTAGTTGACAGCACCTACCAATTCACCACGGTACACGGGACGAGACACATCAGCTTCAGTAAGGATGATTTTGGCCTCGTCTTGGGCCTACCTTTCAGCCCCAACTACGACCCTCTGCCTACGGATGCAGAGATGGTGCATGACTTCCTCCAAATGGGATACCGTCCGTCGCTCACCAAGCTCACACAAGTTCAGAGCAGCGGCATCCCGCATCCCTGGAAAACACTTTTTGGAATTATCAGTAAGTGTCTGCAGCCAAAGCACGCCGGCTTCGACAAAGGCAACGACAACATTCTCTGCATCTTCCTCGGAATTGCATTCTCGCAGAATTACGATTTCGCTCAACTGGTCTGGAACAATCTAGCAGAACAGATCAGACAGAAAGAGAACAACAAAGAATGTCCCGTATGCACGGTGGTTCAACGTGATCATTGCCCAACTCATGGAGCTTCACGAGAATATTCCTCGGTTGCCTCCTAGAGGAAACTACCAGCCATCGAGACTTAATTTCTTTCACAATCCAAAGCTCACGGATCTAGATCAGCCATCGATGCCAATCTCGTTCGAGCTACTCTGTCTTGCCGACACGAATACCGATGCTATTGCCGGGAGAATCATCTTACAAAAGAGATGATTCGAGGGCCCCCGACAGACTTCGTAGCGAGCCCTCAACAACAACAACCCAATCCTGAAGCTGAGATGATTGATGCAGTAGCCAAAGAACTTGAATTGGAGCCCCCAGTTCCAGAAGTTCAACTGCCAGATCTAGAGCATGCGCTGGGCTTGCGGAGGTCATATTACGCCCGACGAGGACAAATAGCACGGAAGAGCAATCAAGCACAAAGGGGGAGAATGTAGAATACCATTTTTAATTGTGCTTTGATTTTATTAGTTCTCCTTGTAATTAGGGGCTTTACTTGTATTTGTCCTTAGATTAGGACTTGTTTGTTATTATACCATGGTATAAATACATTTGTACACATTGTGCTTAGTAGAGAATTTTAGTCAATTGATCCGAAAGGCTTGCAAATCCATTTCTAGAGAGAAAATCAGAATCCATTCTCTCACTACTCGAATTCTCTCTCAAGTTCTTCAGAGAAGGTTTTCGATCGAAATCTTATTTTCTATAATTATAATCGAATTACTTAGAATTGAAGTCTAGGATCGTAGAGTTGTAATTGAGGACCTAACAAGTTTGCTCCAGTAGACACAAAGCCACTTTATATAAATGAGGAGTCTAGCCTTCTTACTTTTCTTTCTAAGGATTTATTCTTAAGCGAGTGACACATCAATTGATTGTCTTAACTAGTGATTCTTGGCCTCATACTCGCCTTGCGTTAGGTCATTGGTAAAATGATTGGGGCACTTAGGAAACTCATCACTTGGCCATATGTAAATTTCAATCCTTTAACGTCACCTTTAGTCATCCATTCTGGACCTTCTCCGAATTCTTTTTCTTCATTTGATACCCCTTTCAATCTTCAACTGATTCACTAAATCTTCGGCGGGATGTTCAAATGAGAAAAGGGGGAGAAAAAGATACGCCAAAGAAAACAATGACAAAAGAAGGTGGAAAATGCACACGAGGTATGCTCAACGCACAAAAAGCAGTCCAAAAGAACTTGCCTCTCGACTATCAAAATTCCAAATCATCAGAAGGGGCATGGATCTTGCTGTGAACTTCTCCCTTGATAATCTCGTACGCTCGTCAGAACGGCTGAAAAGAGGAGCCCCACGAAGTGAATTTCTCCAACGATAATCCGGTCTTATATCGGGAAAGAGAAGAGGAGCACAGCCTTGGGTTCGAATTCCATAACTGTGAACTTCTTCAAGTTGATAATCTCTGAAACCTTTCTAGGGATTAAGAGAAAAGGAGCACGGTATCGGCCCGAGAACTAACAAGAAAAACTCCGCCTTAGATAATCTCTTAGCCTTGTGGAGAAGCGGAGCTTCAGCTTGAGCAAGTGTAGACAGATATGAAGAATAATAAGGATGAAAATGACAAAAAGAAGTTACGAAAAGATACATGCCAATGAAGGAGAAAGACTAAGAAAAGGAAGATGAAGGCTCTAAGTCCATTTCCAAAATTTTTCTTTCCTTCTAAGTCAGAGCCAAATTAAACCCTTTTAAAGTCCCTATGATCCCAAAATGACGATCTTTCGCTCAGGTGAAATGATTAAAAGCGCCTCGATCACAGGTAAATTGACTTAAAATTGCTTGTGTTGACTTGAGTGATATAAATATAAAAATCCCAAGTTAAAAATAATTGAGCGCTAGAGCGAACCTAGTGAGAGTTGTCGAAACGAATCATTCTATGAACCTATGACTTTAGTTTGATGACATGACTTGACGGCACAATATCTTTCAAGTGTCTAGTGAAATTTTAAGCGTGAAGTCGATTGAAGCCAAATAATCTGACCACATACTATTAATAATATTAATATACATAAAAAAACATATTGCACATTTTGACATGCAATTTTAAGTTTGCATCTGTACTGAATTGTTTAAATGCGACATTTTGTAATAGTTCGCACATTTTGTCATGCAAACTTATTTTGCATCTACTCTGAAATCATAAAATGTGAATATGTGTCCTTGCTCATACCCTCGCGCGATATTTTCTTTACATGTTTAGGGGACCATGTATCTAGGCTAACTTTGTTAATCGCGTGTCCTACTTGGATTGGTTTATGAACTTGCTTGATAAATCAATTTAGGTGCACTATTTGAGGGGGAGCATGTACAAAATTTATGCCTTGAGCTCAAAATATCTTTGATGATTTTTCTTTTAAGTGTTACAGGGACTTTTCGATCTAATTTCCCTTGCTACATCACACTTCTAGAGAAGGACTTCACAATTTTTCATGATATGGAGCTAACGGCATTGGTATAAAACATTCAGGGGGAGCCTTATTGAAATTACTTGTCGATTAACTATAACATTTTGGACTTTTTGCTCTAAAGTAACGCAGATTTTTCAAAAATCGGATTTGGAGCTAGATGTCACTGCTCGGAATTTCAGGGAGTTAATTGCATTTAATTTTAATACATAACGGAGCCAATTTGTGGTTATAAACTACTTTAGGGGTTAATCTGAAAAAGCAGAAACCTACGATCGAAAAACTAATTTCGCCTCCAGTTTCTCGAGCGAAAATCTTGAAATGGGCATGTCCAATCGCAAAC
Organism: Craterostigma plantagineum; assembly: GCA_027422505.1. Lineage (NCBI taxonomy): Eukaryota > Viridiplantae > Streptophyta > Magnoliopsida > Lamiales > Linderniaceae > Craterostigma > Craterostigma plantagineum. Next base: position 138,946 of record JAPQWV010000753.1, on the reverse strand, counting down.
CCAACATGTCTAGTCAGCCCATTAATGCGAAAATCACTTTTTGCAGTCGAAATACTTTATCACACGCAAAACCTCAATCGAAAATCCAACAGTGTCATTTCAAGTTCTCTCGCGCAAAACCCTTGAGTAAAAGAGAAACCCAAATCTTTCCAAATCTTTAGTATTACACAGATTTTCATCTTTTTAAGGTAAAAATGACACTTACATGATGTTTGGGTGTGATTAAACTCTGTTATCATCTACATTTTGTAGTTTTTTGCTTCATTCTGTGTTAGATTTTAGATAGTTTAAACTGTGAACCCCCCCCCCCCCCCCATGCTAGTTCGCAGAGATTTAGACCTGTTTCTGTGTTTATCTAGGTTAAAATCTGCGTCCTAGGATAGTTTCGATGTTTTTGATCATTCTGATAGTATAAATTTTCGATAATCTTCGCCTTAAAGTTAACATTGATGCTTCGACTAAACTGGGTTTGTTTGAATGTTTAACGTCGTCGAAGAACTTTTTCGATCCCAAACAGTGTCAATTGAATTTCAATTTGGTTGAGGTACTGCTTGCGTCGAACTAGATTTTTGACCGCTTAATTGTGACTTAGTCGCTAAGATAGATGATGCAGATCGAAAAATACTTATTATCGAGAAATCTAATTAGAATTTTATGCGAGCAACAAACTAATGAGTGAAATAGATAACATAGGTGCAATTCAATTTGTTACGAGCGCAAAACTTACTATCGAAAACAATAATTTTGATTTCATTTTATTTCGGTCTTCAATTTTAGCGGCGATAAAATTAATTTTTCGACGTTAAATTTCTCGATCATAAAATACGCAGCGATAATTTTGTTCGATCGAAAATTTTCTCGGCAATTGACCTAGTCTCACGTTGACTAATTTCTCGATCGACAAATTTCGTAGTGAAAAAAAAAACAATTTTAAAAAATCGAAAAACTTTCTCGCACGACAAATTCACGACGAAAAATTTTATTCAAGCACGAAAATTTTCTCGACGTAAATTACGCAGAATTACTTTCTCGATTGTAAATTTACACGGAAATTTTTCTCATTGTAAAATTTCTCGGCTACAGTACCACGCTAAATGTATCAACACTTAGAAAATTTCTCTAAGTCTTTTCCACTGTAGTGAACTCAGTGAATGAAAATTTTCGATCGCAAAAATAAACGGAGACCTTAATTCCGAATCAACACATAGGAAATTTAAATTGAGAATTCAATTTTTGAGCGAAAAACTTAGCGGAGTGAACGGTGCTTGACTTTTAAGATTCAACACTTAGAAAAATTTTCGAACAGAACCCTATATACGCTTCATTTACAACTTTCAAAAATTTTAATAAATACCAACTCTTTAGTTCACTCTCGTATGACCTCTTTGCAAAATTATCTCTTAATGTCTGTCAAACATTAAATATTGTGTTGGAAAATTATAGTTTGATATGACAATTTTCGACTCCAATCTAAAATTAAACTAATGAATTTCCTGATTTCTTGTTTTTCAGATGGATCGTTACCTTCAATACAATCATACCTATGACCACAATCTGTACCTCAAAGTTCAGGACACGAACTTTCAGCTAGACCTAACTACTTTTCGATGTCCTAACGAAATCATGGTATCCATTTTACAAGGCTCTCCCTTCTGGCTCGCACTCACCGTGACGGCCTCGGTGCCAATGGTTTATCTCCAACAGATCTGGGGACGGATACAGAGTCACGTAGTCAACGGCACTTACCAATTCACAATGGTGGTCGGAACAAGACACGTAAGCTTCAGCAAGGACGATTTTGGACTTGTATTGGATCTCCCGTTCAGCCAGAACTACGATCCTCTGCCGACGGATACGGAGATGGTTCATGAGTTTCTCCACATGGGATACCGTCCGCCGCTCACCAAGCTCGCACAAGTACAAAGCAACGGCATCCCACATCCATGGAAGACACTCTTCGGCATCATCAATAAGTGTTTGTCGCCAAAGCACGCCGGTTTTGACAAAGGCAATGGCAATATTCTTCGGATCTTCCACGACATTGCCTTCTCCAGAAATTATGATTAACTGATCTGGAATGACCTTGCAGAACAGATCAGACAAAATGGAGAACAAACGATCGAAGAATTTCCCTGATGCTAGGTGGCTCAATGTGATCATTGCCCACCTCATGGAGATTCACGAGAATATTCATCGTCTGCCTCCATGAGGAAACTATCAACCACCTCGGCTCAAGTTCTTCCACAACCCCAAGTTCACGGATTTGGATAGCCATCGATGCCAATCCCATTTGAGCTGCTACGTCTTGCCGACCCCTCGGGAGACGAATACCGACGCTACTGTCGGGAGAATCATCTTACAGAAGAGATGATTCGAGGGCTCCCGGCAGACTTTGCAGTGAGCCCTCAACAACAACATCAAAGTCCTGAGGCCGAGCTGGTTGATCAAGTGGCCCAGGAGCTTGAAGTGGAGACTTCACCACAGGATCTTGACGCCACATTGATTGACCTAGTTGCTCAAGAATTAGAAGTCGAAGCTCCAGTTACTGAACTCGGAGCTGAAGTGCCTATCCATGTCGGTGTGTTTCAAGTATTGAGGAGATCCTCCAACAAGAAGCACACCCCGAAACAGAAATGGGGCCCAGTCCACTTCAACAGGCTACCACGCCTGAAACTGAGCCACGATCATACCTGAAGAGCCTCAGGTGGCAGCCCAAGCCCATGAGGACGTTGAACGGGAACTGACTCCTCACACAGGTACCTCCTCAGAAGCCACGACATCTGACGAGGAAATTCAATTGGTTAGACTTGGTCCACCATCTCAACTCACATCTCATGAGCCCGTCATCACAGCTGTCACATCAGACACGATGCAACTTGTATCTCCAAGTGTTGAGGATCCATCTTCGCTCAATCTTGAGCCGCAGCACGAACAAATCGCGTCAACTGAGGCCGAGACCCCGACTCTAGTCATTACTGGCTCAGTACGACATATGTCTTATACGCTAGCTCACTCAGAACTTACAACAACACCATTAGATGCGAATCTTCTAGATTTAAATCAAGGATTGGGTGGAAGTCTCGACCCGTCACAACCTCAAGTGATTACGAGCTAACCCACTGAGACGGTGATCACTCAACGGTTCAATTTTGCAAAAATCAGAACATGTTCAAAATGTTCTTCTCGCCAACAGTGGAATCTCGGAATAATAAATTCAGCCTAAATCATAATTTCAATTGCTAAGGATCTAATCCTAATTGATTGATACTACTTAGGCGAGTATAGAAAACTCAAATTCAAATCAGATAAGCACAGAATTAAGCAAATCAGATTGAAATTCATTTTCGCACTGAAACTGTTCTTCGCACGGAACAGTTTCATAATTAAATTTCGATCCGAATTCTAACAATTTTTGTTCAAAACAGAACGAATCTGCCCTGATACCAATTGTTAGGTCCTGAATTATCAACTCCTAGATCCTAGACTTCAATCATAAGTAATTCGATTATAATCGTATGGAATTCAAGTTTGATCGAAAAACTCAATTTGAAGAACTTGAGAGAGAATTCGATTAGTGAGAGAGAGGCACTCTAGAATTGGATTTGAAAGCTTTTCGGATCAATTGACTAAATTTCTCTATTAAGCTCAAAGTTTACACTAGTATTTATAGGAAATGAACTTGGTATAAATACAAGTTAAGTCCTAATCTAAGGACAAATACAAATAAAGCCTCAATCTACGAAGACAGCTAATTAAATCACAGCGCAATTCTAATATGTATTCTACACGTATAGACGGTTCCGGGTATGGTTTCGGGACCACGGGGAGTTCCGGGCCGAAGCGGCCCGTTGGCCACGTCTACCATTGATATAGAGTAGCATTTACATCACTCTATTCACATACAATAATTCACACTTCATTGAGTGGGATTGTAGTGTGTTTAAAGTAGTTCTTTCGATCTTTGAATTGGACTTTCCGATTTATCAAGACATGTGATTCACGAAGTGGTACATAATTGGTATGATAACATACTGATTTTTTGATAACTCATACGAAAGGGAATAAATTGTATTTTTTAAGATGTTTCAAGCTTGTGTCTTGCAGTACTTAAAACTTAAAATGAAGGCTCGATTGTTTATGTTTACATACATAGCCAGCCGTTGCTAATAATTAATAGCCTTAAATCAAGGTTGATTGAATCTTGCTGGTGCAGTGCTTGATTATTGCCATGTCGAGCAGTTTGCCAAATTCCTAAAATCACAAACAAATCAACTCTTTAAAAATATCATACACCCTCCCGTCCCAAACCATTTTATACATTTTACTATATCGGGCGTCCAATCCCCTTTTGTACATTTCCTTTTATAGTAAAAAAGTATAAAAAACAATCTATATAATAATATTAAATATTCTTAAAAGACATGTCAAAATATACGTCTTTTTAACTTTTAATTGTACTATATTATTAAAATATTCAGTTTCTTAAAAACCACGCCATATCCCAAATGTACAAAGTCATTTGGGACGGAGGGAGTATAAAATTACACCAATGATAGTCAAGTCAAACATACAAGCTTTTTTTTTTTTTGGCTTAAGAACTTTGATTTTGGTGAGAGAGTTTGTACGTAATTTCTTAAAATACTTCTTCAAATATACTAAAGAATAGTTTTCATATTTACCCTATAAATATAAAATTTTTTGAGTTTTACGACATTTGTATCATTATCCTTCAGAATACGAATAGTGTGTGCCACTTCACTTCTTCACCTCCCTTCTTCACTTTTCCCAAGTTTGCGTAATCTTCACCCCAGAAAACAAACCAAACTCCATTAGTTGTTCGTTAGCTCTCTCTCTCTCTCTCTCTCTCTCTGCTTTTTCTGTTTCCCAAAAAGTAGATGGCAACTCTTCAGCGGCTCCTTCATCCTCGACTTACATATATAATGATTCCTTAGCTACACCCACACTGTAGTTTGTCTTTATCTTCTCACACTCTTTGAGTTCGAATCGAACTGTCCATTGTAATGGCTTTCGATTTTAGCTACCATTCGTTTGTTACGGCGGCGACAGTTCTTGCCGTCGTCGGCCTTCTTCACGGCCCTTTAATCACCGACGCCGAACCAACCCACGACAAGCAAGCCCTCCTCAAGTTCCTCTCCGACCTCCCACACCGCGGCCGTCTCCGATGGGACCCAGCGGCCTCGGCCTGCAAGTGGACGGGCGTTCAATGCGATGCCATGAACTCGTCGGTGCGTTCTCTGCGTCTTCCCGGCGTGGGACTCGTCGGTGGAATCCCGACGGACACGCTGAGCCGCCTCACTCAGCTGCGAGTACTCAGCCTTCGCTCGAATCGACTCGCCGGAGCCCTCCCGCCGGACTTCTCGAAGCTCGGATTCCTACGGAGTGTCTACTTGCAGAACAACGAGCTCTCCGGCGGTTTTCCGGCGAGTCTTACAGGGTTGACTCGGCTCTACAGGCTCGACCTCTCCGGCAACAATTTCACCGGTCCGATTCCGTTCGCCGTCAACAACCTGACTCAGCTCAGCCGCCTTTATCTTCAGAACAATGGCTTCGGCGGGAAAATCCCTAGCATCGACTTGCCCAATCTCGTCGATTTCAACGTCTCAAACAATCGATTGAACGGTTCAGTCCCGGCGGTTCTCGCTAGGTTTCCGCCGTCGTCGTTTTCTAACAACGTCGATCTGTGCGGCTCGCCTCTGCCTCCGTGCAGCAACCCCCATCTGCCGTCTCCCGCGCCGTCGACGGAATCGTCTCCGCCGGAGATTTCTTCCGGGAAAAAGAAGCACAGGAATCTCTCCACCGCCGGCATTATTGGGCTCTCGGTCGCCGGGGGAATAATCCTAGTTTCTCTAATACTCTTACTCGCCTTCTGCTTAATCAAGAAACGAAGAAGAAGAGCAGACAAAAACAGCGCTCAGAAACCACCGCTTGGAGCAGCGACTACTTCACGAGCCGTAGCAGAGCAAGGCGGAACTTCTTCGTCGAAAGATGACGTCACTGCCTCCGGCGAAGGAAGCGAACGAACTAAGCTGGTTTTCATCGACGGCGGTGGTTACAGCTTTGATTTGGAGGATCTGTTGAGAGCTTCGGCGGAGGTTTTGGGCAAAGGGAGCCTTGGGACAAGCTATAAAGCTGTGTTGGAGGAAGGTACGACTGTAGTGGTGAAGAGGCTGAAAGATGTGGTGGTGACGAAGAAAGAGTTCGAGCAGCAAATGGAGGTTTTGGGTAACGTTAGGCATCGAAATTTGCTTCCCTTGAGAGCTTATTACTACTCCAAAGATGAGAAGTTGCTGGTCTATGACTACTTGCCTTCTGGGAGTTTATCTGCTCTCTTACACGGTAAGATTTCTTCATCTTCCTCAGTTGATTATTTTCTTTCTTTTTTAAGTATGAAAATAGTGTTTTTTTTTCTGTCATTTCATAATCCTTTTGATGTGTTGGGTTTGTGTCAATTCAAAACTCTGTTCGGTGAAATCTGAAAACAGAGCAGCGTCTCCAGTAAAAAAAAGGAGATTACTTTGGCTCCCACTATTTCTACCATGACCCAGTTTGTCTCATCATCCTAACATACTAGGTTTCCATATTAAATTCATGAATTTGCTCCATTTATTACCCTTCTTAGTATTATTTGGTTAGCTGAGTTCATTATCGACGTTGGATGTTTAAATTCTTCCATAATACAGCTTGGTGTACTGTGTACATGCATTTTCTCTCGTTGATCTTACTTGCTATTGTGGTTTTATGTGTGGCATTATTATTATAATCAACGTGGAGACAGAGACTGATTAATTGACTACAACATTCTTTATTAGCCTACGGACTTCATTGATTTCTGGTTTAGGCTAGCTTTTACTTGAAACAACTGTCATTGTAGCAAGTGTTAAAGAATCCCACAAGTTATCACATGAGTGTGTGCATATATCCATTTAATACTTAGATCTTCTTTTCATGGCATATATATATATATATATATATATATATATTTCCAAGGCTCAATGTGGGCTACTGTGCTTGCCTTAGTAGTAAGCAGTATCTTAATAATGCCACAACACACCTTTTTCAATGCTTTTAATAATGCAAAAGAAGAAAAAGGAACTACCTTTCTTACGTCTTTTGCAACGGTCTTGCTTGTGCAACAAGTGTTTTTATTACAACTCTCTCTTTGATACCTCACTTCTCTTTGAAGTTTATCTACGTTACATGCTTTGGACCACGCGAATTTGCTTTCTTTTCTGCTATGTGAGCATGAGCAACCGATGCTGGAAATAAATTAATAGATTTAATGTTGGAAACATATGACAGCATCTGTAGCCTATATACAACCTGTGTTTTCTTTCGAGTATATTCCAATTAGGAGTTGTGTTTTTACATACAGACATGTCCCTCATTATCTGTGCATGTCGGCGGTCACGGCTATAAGTTGCACACATTTGCATATGATGCTTGAAATTTTAAATATCCTCGGCCTTAGCAAGTGTTTGTTTATAGCTTTATTGCACATTATGTGATTCCCTACTTGTAATTTATCTCATTTCTGCCCATAGGAGAGGGAAAAAAGGGAAATAGTTACAGGAAAGACAATCATTGTCATAGGAAAACAATACAAAAACCATTGTCCAATTTGGAATATGGTTTATGGCAGTAAAAATTCGGAATATTTTGCAACTTCGTCTTACATATCCACTTGGATTGTACCCAGCGTGTTTTCACTCACTCTATATACGTGCAGATTTTAAGCCCACGGGGATCGAAATTGGTAGGTAAAACAAAAGCCAATTTTGCATATGGGGGTAGTCCTTGGATGATTAATTGATGCCAAATTTATTTAGCCTTACTGTCTAGACATTCTCTTGAAACCTCCGAAAATTGTGGCGTAGGTAGCAGAGGCTTGGGTCGAGCCCCGCTCGACTGGGAAACCCGCCTGAGGATCGCCGTCTCCTCCGCCCGAGGGCTCTCATACCTCCACGAATCTTCCAAACTAGTACACGGAAACATAAAGTCCTCCAACGTACTCCTCTTACAAGACAACCTCGACTCATGCCTATCAGACTATTGCCTGAACCCTCTCTTCTCAGACTCAACCACGACGGGCCACCACCGACCCACTGGCTACCGCGCTCCCGAGCTTCTAGAAGCCCGTCGAGCCACCTTCAAGTCCGACGTCTACAGCTTCGGCGTGCTCCTCCTCGAGCTCCTAACCGGCAGGTAATGACCACTTCACCTAAAAGTGTTTAATCTTAATTATTGGGATTAATTGACCAAGACTTTGAGTTGAAATTTGGCAAGTGGTCTTGACCGATTCGATTGGAATCGGCCCTTAAATCCACGGGCAATTCAATCTTTGTTGCCGTACCATCAAGTTTACAACTTCTGTCCCTTGATCGTTTGCAATATATTATTTCACAATTCAATCGTCATTTTGACTTGCTTCTACGCACAAAAGATCAGTCTTGTTTTACTCATATGCATGTCATGAAACCTACACACTATTACACGCATGTATAAGTATATAACCGCTAATTAGTTTCATCATAGCGGTTATTGCTTCATTGCAGTTTTGAGTTGTACTTTGGTTTCCTTGTTTGTACTTCCTCTCCTAGCTTTTACGCTTCCTACATCTTACTATACCATGTACCATGTTCAATTAAATGGGTGGTTGTGCGGATTCTTCCCCCATGACCTGCCTGAGCTCCAATATACCATGTTCAATAACCACTTCACCTAAAAGGTTAATAAGAAGCATTATATCCAATAATAGGTCTCCCAGCCGAGCCGTCGTCGGAGGGGAAGAAGAAGAAGGGACGGCCGCCGTCGATCTGCCGAGGTGGGTGCAGAGCGTCGTAAGGGAGGAGTGGACGGCCGAGGTGTTCGACGTGGAGATTATGAGGTCGAACGACGGCGGCGCGGCGGAGGAAGAAGAGATGGTTAGGCTATTGCAGATAGGAATGGCGTGCGTTGCTACGGTGCCAGACCAAAGGCCCGAGATGGGGCAAGTGGTGAGGATGATGGAGGATATGAGTCGGGGCGCCGTTGATAGTGCCACGGACGATGGGCATAGGCAGTCGTCGGACGAGGGTTTGAGGGCTTCGCCGACGACTGGCGAGGTCTCGCCTTAGGGTTTTCGAGCATTTTGTTTGTTGGGTTTTGTGAGGTGTATTACTTTTTCTTTTTTTGTTTTGGCATGAATTCTATTCTTTTGTTTTTGTGGAGGGGATTTGTCTCGCTAAGAACTTGTAGTTTGTTGTTGGGTAGGTTTTGGGATGAAACTAAGTTGTCTGTTGGGTTCTTCTATTTGTCATTCTTTGGACTCGGAACTAAATCATTGGGTTAAAATCCGTATATTTTTTTAACTTCTTCTGCAACAAGAAATTTAATTTTAAAAAAATGAATGCACGTGCTAATTGTGCATTGAATATTATCTATTCTACTATATTAAGTGTGAAGAGCTCGGATAAACCATCTATTGGTCTGTTTCAATTGACTTATCAGAGTTTTTCTACATCTATGAAAAAATGGGAAAAAAAAAACTTACTATGACACGGCTCATAATAACAACAAAATCCTATTTTTAGTAAATTACTTAGTAAATATGTTTAATAATAATTAACTTTTTTATTTCACACACGTCGGTGTGTCAGAAATACTAGTTCATTTAGAATGCCTTGGATAAGTACGGTACACATTTACTGGTCGAAAATTAGCTTATTTGATATATGAAAATAAAAACAATGACGAATGAGTATCGTCTAATTTCCCGGAACGGCTAATGCCTACCGAAGTTTACAATGTTCGTCTAAATTGGCAAGATTACTTGAAAGTGAGTTGTTACAGTTACAATTGTCAGAGAGATATTTTCTATGTTAAAGTCCGTATTCTAAATACTTCAGTCTTCAATTATATATCTTGAATTAGGGCTGTTCATCGGTCGGTTCGATTCGTTTTGTTACAATTTTGGTACGTATACTTAATCCGATATCCGAACCGTTTTGATTTGGTTCGGTTCGAATTTTTACAATTCAGTTCGGTTTTTCGGTTAGGAATTTAATATCAACAAAAAATATTATGAGCTGAAATACATAAAACAATTTATGGTTATTAAGAAACAAAGAAGATTTATGGAACGTGATATGTTACAAAAACAATTCAAAGGTCCGAAAAACAACATGAAAATGGAACAAAATCTTACAAAAATATAAAAACATTCATCTGAAGATACTATAAGTTCTTTGGGAGAAAAAATATTTGATTGGTGAGAAAAACATCACCTAAAAATGGAAAAAAAAGTATAAAAAAATGAAATTATATTTACTGTGTTGTTTTCGTTATGGGAGAAAAACAAATGATTATTAATATTTTGTATTTCTAATATAGAATGATAATTTTGGTTCGGTTTTTCAGTGTTACGTATGCTTAATCCGATATCCGAACTATTTTAATTTGGTTCAGTTCGGTTTTTCACAATTCGGTTCGGTTTTTTCGGTTCGATTCTTTTCGGTTCGGCCGGTTTTTTCGGTTTTATCTGAAATTTGAACACCCCTATCTTGAATTAGGTTATAACATGGTTTAAAGAAACGTTTCAAAAATATCCTTGTATAATGGGAAAACTCCTTATCAGTCCCATTTGAAGTTTAAAATTCATCTTAAACACCCCTTGAATTATTTCTTCCTGATCAGTACCCGTCTGTGAAAAGTTGCTTGAAATGACGAACATGACCCTTCTTCAATGATTTAAAAAACTTCCAGATTTTTATATCACATGGCAGAAGTATCGTACCATTACAACAAGTAATTATACCAAATGTTAAAGATATCATTCTACCAATAAAAACATGTATTATACCAATTGTCTCATTGTTATACTAAGTCAAATTTAAGATTTTGTACCAATCGTTAACACTATTATACCAAGAAATAGTGTTGTTATTATTCTATATACGAATACCACGAAAGACAAATATTATACCAACAAAAGGAAATATTTGCAAATTTTCATATAATTATACCAATAATCAGTGTATTATACCAACAAACTTATTCACTATATTATTGTTTTTCCATCTAATTTCTAACTATTATACCAATAAGGCCGATCAAATGTTTTAGTTATTCTACTCAAAGTACACTGTATAACATCGTACAACAAACTTGTTTATTATACAACCATATATTGACTAAATTTGCACATAAATATACCAACACATGATACGATTAACCAACAATTTTGGTTATTATACCAACAAATACTGAAGGATTTTTACAATTATTATACCAATAAAAAGATCTAATTGTGATAATAGAATTACTTATCCAACCAATACACAATATTGTTTTACAATTAGAGGACCTAATTATTATGGTACCTAAAGATGTCAAGTAGACCCGCAGCCCGTGGGCTGGGCCGGACAAGATGCGGGCCAGAAAGGATGTGAGTTGGGCCGGGCATCAGGATGCGGGCAGGATTAGGGCCGGGCAGGATGCTTGCCTGTATGTGCAGGCCCGCTCAATACTCGGACTTTGTCGGGCCGCGGGCAAGCCCACCAATTCTTAAGAAATATATCTATTTTTTAATTAAAGATATATAAATACATCAATTGTACCAACAATATACCAACAAAAGACATAATTATACTATCATTCCTGATTATTTGATCATCAAATTATCAAACCAACGACTTTGATTATCATACCAAGTAATCATTTTATTAATGTGTTTCTTCTTATTATATCAACACAATCATTTACAGTTTTATTATTTTTCAACCAATTCTACCAACAAGAAACGTCATTATAGCAACATCATTTGCTATTAGACCAACAAATGTTGAACAATTGTTTTACACTTATTATACCAACAATAAATCTAATTATACTAGTACCAATATTTATCTTACCAACAAATAATTTTTTTTAAAAAATTTGTGATATTCGAAAGTTTTCTAATATACCAACAAACGACTATGGTGATCCCAACCATTTAAGCGACCAAAACAAGAATGAATGTCTACGATAATAATTGTAGTTGCTCGTTCCAAATGTGAAGAAAGTTGGTAAGACATAAAGATTAGATGACTTATTAGGTATGTAATCAACTATATATAGTGAGAATGATCGCTTCAATTCTTGGATGATGATGACTTGATGAGCTTGGTTATTGTTAATGAAATTATTGATCTCCAAACTACTCAGTTTAGTTTGGAATAAACTACCTTGATAACTCTTGTTAATTGTTATTTAGTTATTCACGACGTGTTAACTTTAATGATATTATATGATGCTTACGTCATTATGATTATTCTAATGCTTATAGAACATTTTTAACTTTAATATTGCTAAAATAAAAATATTTGGTATAATAATGTAAATTGTTGGTATAATAATTTGTTGGTCGAATAATCAAGACTGATATTATAATCATATCATTTGTTGGTATAATAGTCAATGTTGTTGGTATAATATAATGGTCAAGAGTTGGTTCGGAAAACGATAAATTATAGTTAAGTTTGTTGGTATAATAATTGTTGAGAATTTCAGTCCCACATTGGGAAATTAATATCATCAGACTCAGTATATAAATCAAAGAGGCATCTCCACCTAATACCAATTGGTTTTAGGTTGGAACCCTCAATTTTACATGGTATCAGAGCGGGTTCGATCTGCGTGTTATCACGCATATTTCACTCACCGTCACCCGATTTCATATGTCCACGTGTTAGGCTTTGAATCGTGCCACACGTGAGGGGGGCGTGTTGAGAATTTCAGTCCCACATCGGGAAATTAATATCACACGGCTCAGTATAAAAATCAAATAGGCATCTCCACCTAATACCAATTGATTTTAGGTTGGAACCCTCAATTTAACAATAATCACAAGTACAAGTAAAATTATTTGAACAAGTTGGTATAATTTCTAATTTGTTGGTATTTAGAAAACTATTGAATATCATAAGTTTTTTAAAAAAGTATTGTTGGTATGACAAATACTGAGATTAGTATAATTGGTTCTTTGTTGGTATAATGGCTCGTGTTGATGGTATAATATAGACCCTAGTTGGTATAATAAGGAATTGGTTGCCAAATAATAAAATTATAATTGAGTTGTTGGTACAATCAGCGTTCTTTTATAATTGTTTGAGTTAGTTGGTAAGATTTCCGTTTATGTCGGTATACTAGAAAGGCTAGTATCTATTCTATTATATTAAGGGTGAGGGCTTGGATAAACCGTGAAATGGTCTGTCTTGAGACTAAAAAATATAATTAATAAAATTAAATAACTACCTTTGTTAATCACTTCATACTTTTACACTTATAATAAATCAATTTTTTCTTTTTACATATTTAAGACATACAAATTAAATTCAAATTATGATTTCTATGAAGTATTTCAAACTAAAACAAATTTAATAAAAACTATTTATATAAATAGCACACACTTTGAGTGTGCATAAGTTTAGTATAATTACGTTCGTTGTTGGTATAATAATTGTTAAGCAATTGCGAATTTGTTGGTAAAATAATCAGGTGCTAGTATGGCAGCATTTGCTGGAATATTTTTAAGAGCAAATTCGATTAATATTTTTTGGTATAATAATCAGGTCTATTTGTAATAATATAATAAATGATTTTATTAGTATAATAAGTGAATCTATTGATATAGTTATTTGATTTTTGTTCATATAATATTTGATTTTGTAGGTATAATAATCGTCTTTCGTGGTATAAGCTTTAAAAATCACTTCTTATTTTAAAATATTAAAACATTATTTCTTGGTATAACAGTGATAACAATTGGTATAATGCTGTTAAAATAAATTTGGTATAATAATATGAACCGTTGGTATAATAACAATCTTTGTTGGTAGAATCCCTTGGCATTCATTAAGTATGCATAGCAATAATTGAAACGGTTCTAGTGCAGTGGCTGGTGTAGTACATAACAATCTGAAAGTTTTTGGTAAAGAAATTTATTTTCGTCATTTCAATATTTGATTCAATAGGAAACTTTTCACGGTAGGGTATTGAATATGAAGAAATAATTAGAGGGTATTTAAGAAAATGTTTAAACTTAAAAAAGAACTGATAAGTAATTTTTCCCTTCTACAAATTTGCCCGGAGCGTGTAGGTCACGGCATAATCATGCGACTGGTTGTTTTGTTTCCAAAGTGGGGAGATATTCTACAAAAATTGTCATGCGAAGTAACAAGGTAAAAGGAAAGAATATTGTCATCTGCTATTACTACCCAATCAAACACACGTCTACAAATAAAAGTAGACACAGACGCCAGCTTGAAGACGACGCACACCAACCCAAGTCAACAAGAAAAGGACCAATTAATTCAGCTTCCGTACAATAATTTCTTGCCACCTTATGCTATCCATGATTGATCTCTGATTATTGAACTTCCGATTTTTTGGAACAAATCGTGAGTTGCCGAGCATAAACCCTGTGCGATTTTGATTATTGCTACTCTGGTTTGTGGAGATTCGAGAAGTTGTTTTATGGCGGGTGGTGTTTTTAATCAGAGAAAACCAGCCTAAAGCTCGATTTCTTAGTCCGAATGAGGGGAAGGAGGATCTGATAGGTGATGAGGAATACGCTGCAATTACTGTTCCTGGTATGCCTGTTTGGGCTTAAAGGTAACCCTTTATGTAGTTGTTTCGATAAGCTATTATTGGATTTCAATTATGCTGAGGTTAGGATTTGCTTAATGAAGAACTATGTTGCTTTTCCTCTTCTCTTTTTGCTCTTTTGCGATTGACTGGGTATTCATAGGCCTTCTAGTGATCTGGGTTTGAATATGATTTGCTACATACTGCCTATCTCTCTGAGCTTAACTGTTTGAATTTAGTTGGAGTTAAATTTCTATGGAGCTCCTTGTCTACAAGAGTTCATATGAACAAGGCAACTTATGTCCCTACAAGCTTTCCCGAAAAACGATATTTATGTAAACTCACTTTCGATTGATTCGATGCATTACTTAACTTTTTCCTACGGTTACGACGCAGTTATTGGTTTCTTTTTTCTTTTCAGCTCACTCGGCAACAGCATTCACTGGAACATATGGGATAAACTACGGTAGAATAGCAGATAACATCCCTTCACCCGAGAAAGTAGCTACCCTACTAAGAGCTGCAATGATAAAGAATGTTAGAATCTACGACGCAGACCACAGTGTTCTCAACGCCTTCAAAGGAACTGGGCTGGAATTAGTCGTCGGTCTTCCAAACGACTACGTAAAAGACATAAGCTCAAATTCAGACCACGCCTTTGCCTGGGTTAAGGACAACGTCAAGGCATTCCTGCCCGAAACTCACATCGTTGGAATAGCAGTTGGAAACGAGGTCCTTGGAGGCAGCGATTACGACCTGGCATTAGCCTTATTGGGGGCTGTAAGAAACGTACACAACGCCACCAAGAAGCTGGGGATAGAAAACGTTGTACAGATCACAACTTCACATTCCCAGGGAGTTTTCGTCGACTCTTTTCCTCCCTCTTCGTGCACTTTCAAGGAAGGCGTGGCTCAGCTGATGAAGCCCCTCTTGAATTTCTTTAAAGAGATAGAGTCACCCTTTTGTTTGAATGCATACCCTTTTCTTGCCTATACTTACAACCCAGGGAAGATCGATGTAAACTACGCACTCTTTAACCCTACGGAGGAGATATACGACAACAAAACTGGGCTGCGCTACGATAACTTGCTCGATGCTCAGATAGACGCTGCTTACGTGGCGTTAGAAGACGCCGGTTTCAAGAAAATGGAAGTTGTAATAACAGAGACGGGCTGGGCTTCGCACGGCGACCAAGGCGAGCCCGGCGCTACGCAGAGTAATGCGAGGATGTACAACTATAATCTGCGTAAGAGGCTGGCGAAGAGAAAGGGTACGCCTTTTAGGCCGAATGTTGTGTTGAAAGCTTACGTCTTTGCCCTGTTCAATGAGGATTTGAAGCCCGGCGCTGGTTCTGAGAAGTATTACGGGCTTTATAAGCCCGATGGGACCATATCTTATGATGTCGGTTTCCCCGGACTTAAATCTTCTTCGGGCAGCCTCCTTGAGGTGTTTTTTTTCTTCTTTTTTTTTTTTTTGGTTTGATTTTAGGTTGAATTGCTATGTGTTCTTTCTTGGTTAGTGAATTAAGAAGTGCCATGTCTGAATTATTTGCAGGAATTTGGTGGGAAGAAGCTGCTTGGTGGATCTTCTTCCTTGATGGTATTGACAATCTCAGCTTCAGTTTTAGTTTTCTTTTTAAGAATGTTGTGACGTGAGTTTGAGTTTCCAATATATTTATTTGCATGTAAGGCAGTTAGTTACTAGTTACTACTTGGTAGTGACAAAAGAAAATCAGCATTCTTATCTATTAGTCGAACTGCTGTTTTTTTCTTTTTTCCTCGGGAAATAAAGTATGTATGTATGTATGTATGTATGTATGTATGTATGTATGCGTGAGCAATGGATTAAGCAACTTTTAATTTTTTTACAATAACATAAATAATAAAATCTGCTCGCGGCATTGGAACCTGGTTATCATAAAATCCGAAAGCAAAAACAAAGTATATAGTTTAACAAATTATCGTGTGTTCTGTAGGTGTTTCAGCCAGTGTTTTAAAAAGCGTGGTGTAGCGCGCTTTGTACCGTAAAATAGCGTAAAAATTCATAAAAACACGTTATAGTGTAAAAAAATAGCGTTTTTATTTTAAATATTTTAATTTTGTTTTAGTTTTTTTCTCTTTGTAATTCTGCTAGTAATTTTAAATTAATATGTAAGAGAAATTTTCGCAATAAATCAACCCACCTTGTTACCATTAATGCATTTTCAGCATCTTTTGGATTGATAGGAATTTTGCTCTTTCTCCACTTAAATTACCTAAGAGAGCAATGTAAACACGATGTTCAGCAAGTGTTGCAACTCTTTCGTAAACCCAAGCCTACAAGAAAAAAATGGTTAACATTTATTATACAAGAAATTAACATACTTTTACAAGAAAAAAATAAAATGAAAATACCATTAGCACAGCAATGCAACATCCCATGTACATATCCTTTTTGGCCACTTTAAATATCTAACCTGAGGCTTCAATTTCATCAAGCAAAAATCGGAAAGCTGCATCTCCCCAGGCATATATAAAGAAGGTATCCAAGTCATCAAGAAATGGGAAAATAAACTTGACTGTGCCAAAGTTACTAATAGAAAATATAATATAATTAAAAAGAATTAGAATAAAAAAACCAAAAAAAGTCATCAGCTTCGGCATCATTGTTTGCCAGCTCAACTAACTTTTCTGTTTTCCATGAAATGGCGTTCAATGAAAGAAGAACCCAACTTCAAATCAATGCTAACAGGTTGTCCGGTGCTCGGCGGGCCTATGACGATCGAAAATAGAGGTAAATGGAACCATAGTTCTGCTTCCAAAATAAAAGTTGCACGTCTCTACTTCGAATCGTTTAAGCATTGCACTAACTCTTGATGGGCTAAGCGAAATTTCTTGGATCTTTAACCAAGGTGCGAGCGTTGAAGTTTCTGGTTTACGCTTTTGCAGCTTCCCCAGTATAAACCCTGTGCGATTTTTCCGACAGGGCCTCAATCTTAAATTAAACTTCTTACGGGGCCTGAATTCAAATACCCTAATATCAAATATGATATAGACATGAGGAGGCATGTTGAATAAAACATATCAAATTATTATATTTTACACTAAATAATAACAAATAAATATAGTCAAACAATCAAAGATAACATTCATTTATCAATAAAAAAACTTTAAAATAATCTTCTTCTAATGAAATTCTCCACGTCCAATGGAAAAAACTCTACTCTTTAGTTTTCTATTTTAATTAAACACTTTTGATAAGTAACATATTGTAACAACCGGGAAATTTATAAATTACTGACTTTAATGATTTAAACACAGTTACTCTAGTGTTGCTCCATATCATTGCTTCATGGAATAAGACCATTATTAGAATGGAGAAACGTGTCGTCATTAACGACAAACCTACTAATATTAGAAGAAGAAGCAAAACTGAAACTCAACCACGAAAATAATTAATTATGAATATACACTTATTTTTTTGTTTTATACGAAAGTAATGTAGTTATTATAGTTCGTTCTAACTAGTTATCATTACGTCTATTCCATATTATTGGGTCGCATTTTAAATTTAATGACGATGTTTAAAAAAATGCATGAGAACACTCATGTCGAATATATTTCAATGAAATATTAAAAAAAATTGAACCTAAAATCTTAAATTAAACTTCCGATTCAGGTCCGTAAATGCATCATCATTCAGCTTGCTCATCTCGATGAAATTAGTAAATCTCTAGGATTTCATGTTAAACCCCAATGTCACCTTTGTCGGCGTTGCAGTTGGGGAAGACATGGCGAAACTAATCCGCGACAACACGTTGTTTAACAGCGGGAATTTCGTGGCATCTGTCCGAAGGCACGTTGGTCTCAAGGGTATTTCCGAGGAGCGGGATTGAAAGAACTAGCTTGGGTGCTTTGTGGCATGGTGATGAGTAAGCCCAAACACGTGACTAAGAGCAATTGGGAGAATAGAGTTCTTAGCCACGCTCAGCTCGGGTATGTATGTATCGATGCATTTGTTTCTTACAAGATCGGGTACTGTATTCTCAAAGAGTAGTGAATAAAGACCAATCAGTCTAACGCCCTCAGTCTTACCGTATTGCAAGCTTACGTTTCTAGGGTTTACCTCCGTACATTTCTATTTACACTGTTGCAGTCTTATAATTCTAAAGACATGTTAGCATTCTTACGTAGTCTTACAAATTTTACATACCTAAATTCTGGATAAGTTGGCAAACTTATATCGTTTGAAATTTTCATGGAAAGGTTTCGTAACTTCTTTTATGAGAAAACTATGAATTACACGACTGATACATTAACAGTCAGGTAAAATATGATATATCCTTTAATAACACGACTAACGGTCGTGCAAATTAGAACATATCCATTAAATAAACGACTAATTTAGTAACAGACGTCGAAACAAAATGCAAACCCTAAATTAATGGCAATTTCAAATGAAAGGATATGTAATTACAGTCGTCCAAAACCAAACCACGCAAAAAATAACTCTACAAAGCCTACAATAAATCCGACAGCGAAACAGGTACGAAATTTCTGAGATAAATCATACAATGTTCTCGAGTCCATTTATCCGTGTTTATGGTATGCAGTGGTGATAACTGTTGGGAAACCCCGGGTGACCCGAGGCCTCGCCCCGGACGTAGCGGAATTTAAAAATTTTCCCGGGTTCCCCTTACGGTTTCCCTAGGATACTCGGTTAAATAAAGAAAACTCATGTATGACACAGATAAAGGAATAGAGATCTTACCCTCGTTGCGAAGATCCTTAGCTCCCGTAGCTCACGAACTGTGCCGAAGAGAGTCACGCCGATCCCATGACGTACCACAAACTTCACCTCCCCAATGATGGCTAGAGGAAGTAAAGAATGTTTTGTAAAGATGTGTTTTAGTGTGTTTGATTTACTAGAAACTCAAACACACTTAGGGTTTTCTCTAAGACAACCTAAGGAGCTCTCACCACTCTCTAAACTCAAATTTTTAGTGTGAGAATGCATGGAATTCTCATATGGACGAAATTAGCTCAAAGCCTAATCATAAAATTCCATTTTCAACATTGAAAATGATTTTAACCTTAATTAAATGAGATCATGTCCTACATGACTCATTTCTTGTTTGATTCTTTTGATTTATGTCATCTAATGACTAGACATTGTCCCACAAGTCTAACAAAAGAACAAGGAACAAAATTGGATTTGATTTGGCTCAAATTTGAACAAAAAACTGTCGGTCATAGCCTGGGTCAAGTCTGTCACGGCCGTGACACTGTCTGGGCAGAAAACGAGCTCGCTGCCATGTGTCACGGCCACATGCAAAGGTTGTCACGGCCGTGACTGCCTGACAGCTTTGCGGCAGTTTCGTATTTCGATCCGATCGAGGGGTAAACGATATTCGATTGCCCTGAAATTTTAACCATAGTTAAAAGACTCACCAATATTGATTCTGACTAAAGGAATTCTCAATCCGAGGTCTAGATTGTGAGATATGAATTTTTTAAGCTACTGAAACTTTGCATACAGGCTTCACGACTGTGACGAGCCTCGCTCATCGTTGTGAACCCTATTTACGCCTCATTCTTCATCACTTTGTTCCGTGAATTTACGTCCATATAAATACAGTTTCTAAAACTTGTATTCAACATTTTTATTAACATCTCTAAGACTGTTAAATCTATTTACATCTCATAATAATTAGGCACTATCACAGTGATCATTTTTAAGCCCGACTCTCTTGGTTCGTCTCAACCCGGCAAGGGAGGAATCCAAGGATTCGGTAAGCGCCTAGCCAATCTCGCGGTACCGAATAGATCCCGTGTTGAGCACGATCTTCGATCTACGAACCGACTATCGATTATCATCGTACGTATAGACCCTTCACAAATGTCACGTTCCAGTGAGAGTCATGGTTACGTCAAACTCACTAGACTCGACTCTATGACTAATTCGTGACTGACGAAATTACTAAATTGCTCCCCACGTCCCACGTGAGTCAGTTTATAGCTTCGGCCGAAGACTTTGTAATTTCCCGTCCCCGAATATACATAGGACATATATCTCGGTTACTAACGAGACAGTGAATCCCTCACGATAGTCTAAGCACGGCAGTTATCCTTTGTTGTCAAGACCGCATGTCGCTGCCGACCCATGTTCGTCCCCAAACAAGATGGGCGCATACTAGTGACAAATCAAGACCCCAAAGTCAACTCCATCAAAGACCCTTCGGTCTAAGGTCCACGCACACTACTATAGTCAATAGATCGATCATTGACGCTACCCAGAGTAACGATAAGGTCCATGTGATCGTCGATTGCGAGTCGTGTCCAAGTACAAGTCAATCCCCTGATTCAACTTATGCCAATGTTACGACCTCCCGCTTCCCAAGCGAATGATTGGCACAACCATATAAGAGTCGTCAACAAATAAGTCGTAATTGACGCTCAATCACCCTACTAAGGTCTCAGACTTATGGACTAATTTAATATCGGAGAATAATAGCTCACCGGTGACCCTCTCTCATCCCATGAGAATCAGTGACTAAACTCACGATATATGGGATTTATTTATTTACCGTCTCACCGGATGCCTAGTAAGACTTAATAGGTAAATAAAAATATGCCTTTCAAAGAATAAATAATAAATATAAATTCCATTCATAGTATAAGAATACATTATTCAATTACATAGCGAATAATACATCGATTATTAAATACATGCCCTATTCATTACATCCTCGAATGGCATTCCGAGGGCACATCCCTAACAATAACTGCGTCCAAGACCAGATTTCACATGCCACTGTATGTTCCGTGTACCCAAATTATATTTCTTGCATAAGTTAAGATTTTAGGCATAAAAGAAGAACATGTATAAAACAACAAGGTTGTGCATAGTTTAAGCATTAAGTTCAACAAAATAGTCCACTATTTGACCATAGATCTTATTGAGAATGGTATATGATCGAAGAATATCTGCCTCCCTGTACTTATGTTTCATATATTTTGCTCTTTCTTACAGCTAAATAAATGATTTACCCCTATGATATAAACAACAAGAGAAATGATACATTAATACATTTAAATTATATTATTGAACACTGAAGCAGTCTTATATATCGTTATTTGAATACACGACTTAAACAATGAAAGATTGTAAGACTGCACGGCTATTAACTGCTAATTTACTGAAGACAACAGTAATCTTATCCTTATGTATACACATATACATTCAAATACGGTGTATTCCCTTCGTAATAAATGCACGCTCTGTATCTACCCGTGCACTCTCTTTGCAGTCGCATTAGTGATATTAAAGAAAATGATTTAATTAACTAAATAGCTAGCTAACGAAGAGTGATATACAACAATGAACACATATGTTATATATACACATATACATTCAAAATACGTTGTTTTCCTTTTAATTGACACATAACTAGACATGCCCAAAATCAACCGTAACCGGCGGCTGAACCGTCAAACCGCCGGTTGCCAACAATCGTAACCGGCAACCGTAAATGGCCGGTTACGGGGCGGTTGGTCTATTTGACCAACCGCCAACCGTCGGTTAGGCGGTTAACCGACGATTTACATATTTAAAAAAAAATTAAAAATTCAAATTTTGAATTTTGCCGCCGTTAGTTTTTTTTAAAAAAAAGAATTAGCCGTTGTAACCGGCTGTTAACCGGGTTAACTGCCGATTAACTGGACAACCGCCGGTTACAACGGCTAAAAAAAGCCTTCTTTAAATCCCCCCACCCCCCCCCCCCCCCCCCCCAACACACACACCACTCTCTCTATCTCTTAATCTCTCTCTCTCTCTCTCTCTCTCTCTCTCTCTCTCTCTCTCTCTCTCTCTCTCCTCTCACCTCACCACCACCACTACTACCGTGCCACCCTTCTGCCGCCGCCGCCCAGCCCACGCCACCACCACCTCGCCGACCCTCCGCCAGCCCCCACCACGCCCCCACCTCCCATCCGGATCCGGTCTCGCCGCCCACCACCACCACCTCGCCGACCCTCCGCCACGCGTCTCCACGCGCCGACCGCCGCCCTTGCTACCTGCACCGCCGACGACCACCGCCGCCTCCACGCCGCCAGCCGCTGCCTGCGCCAGTCGCCGCTCGCCGCCTCCCACGCACCGCCACGCGCCGCCGCCACCCCCCGCCCGCGCCGACGTTTCGCCCCGTCGCTTGGTATCTTTTTTTGGCCGCTTTCAGTTTTTTATCTAACCATATTTTTCGTACCCGTGTGTAGAGTATTTTACGATGGATCGTGGTGGTGGCTGACGTGGTTCTCGTGCATCGAGGGCCAGCAAAGGGAAGCAAGTCGTTGGTAGTTCATCGCAAGATGACTACTAACAATACGACCCGCACGATTTGTTGGATCTCGCCGGCGTGCTAGGCGACGACTTGAACGAGGACGCGGCCGGGTTCGAACCGTCGCCGGGAGCAAGCTCGCATGCCCCGCAACATACGGAGGCGGAGGAGGAAGCGCCGACGCAAACCGACGCCGCCGGGCGGCGGCTACAGTCGGGCATCTTCGCGGTACACTTTAAGAAGGTACCTACTAGTATAAATAACCAATTTAAAGCTATTTCTAACTACTGTGGTAGGGATATAGTTTTAGAAAGGGGGTGGATATGGGTCGATGACTTCCCATCTCCGTTCGAAACACCCGACTAAGTTAGGTATAGGTCAAAACCAACCAAATGTTCGGCGGAACGGACTCGTCCGCATCGGGACCCTCGAGCGGGAGCGGAAGTGCAACGTCGTTGTTTCATTACAATGAGAACGTTTTGCGACGGGAGCTTGCCAAGTTCATAGCCGCGAGGCACCTACCATTTTGATTTGCCGATGATCCGATCTACGAGCATTGGATCAAAACCGCATACAACCCTCAGGCGAAAAAGTTTCGAGGAGCACCCTGACGCGGGATACTAGGAAAACAGTAATCGCGCTTAAGCGCGACTTAGTAGCTTTATTAGGTAGTTTAGGAACTAATGTGTCGATTTGCTCCGATATATAGAGCGATCATTGGCACGTTCATCGTACATGGGCGTGACATGCCAGTGGGTCGATGATTCGTGGATGATACAAAAGCGCTTGATCGCATATAGGGAGTCGATGAAGCGCACACGGTGCAAAACATTGCGATCAAGCTTAGGACGATCTTATCAGAGTATAGGATAGTCAACAAAGTCTTTCAGCATCGTTCGAAATGCGAGCGCAAACAACGTGAGCATTGAACGGTTGAAGGAGTATTGTCAGCCGTCAGTCGGAGGACGGTTTTCCACGTGCGTTGTTTTTTGCCACATACTTAACCTTTGTGTGCAAGACGTGCTAGTTAGTTTAAAGGAGCAGGTGCAGCCTATACGCTACGTAATCTCCTACCTGATGCGGCACCCGTCTTTGTGGAAGAAGTGGAAGCGTTTCTGCGCTAGAGAGGATGTACCGGCCACGAAGTTTAGTTTAGACGTACCCACCAGGTGGAATTCCACCTACAAGTTGTTGTACAGTTCGATGGAATATCAGACACAGCTGTGCGATCTCTTTGCCGAAAATAGAGTGTTGCCGTACATTTTAGTTCCAGAGATGGGATGCGTGCAACAGTTTATGTGAGATACTTCCAGTATTTCATGACGCCACCGAGGCGATGTCGGGTTCATATTACCCGACTTCCATACTTGTGTTAGATCATTGCGTTAAAGTCACAATTATACTCGACGGGCTTCGGTTTGATCTAGTAGTCGGCGAGGCCGTTGGGAACATGACTACCAAGTGGCTCAAATATTTTTTTGAGTTACCGGATATCTTCATTATAGCGAAGATATTGGATCCGAGATGGCGTTTAGAGGGTACGAGTAGACAACTAGAATGCTACTATACGAGGTATCGTTGGGCAGGGTAGTCGATAGCATTTATTGGCAGAGCGTACTCGATCGAGCGCATGGCTCTTTAAAGAGTATAAGCCCGATTTTGGCCACGACTCGTCTCAATCGGGATCGGGGCGCGGTCAATCTAGTTCTACTAGTAGTCGATCTTCACGATTAGCTGACTACTACGACATCCTCAACACAAACAAGCGTCCAAGGTCCTCCCAAAACCCCTACATATAACTCGATAACTTTATGTCGACGACTTTCGAGTTCGAGGATGAAGATGAGTTCAACGTCCTTAGATGGTGGTCGAGGGTGTCGCCAACGTATCCAACGTTGGCAAGGATCGCTCGGGAGACCTTGCCGTCCCGATCTCGACCGTCGCGGTGGAGCATGCTTTTAGCATGGCGGTTTGACCTTGAGCGAGAAGCGTTCGAACTTGAGTGTCGACAACCTCGAGTACCAATGTCTTCTCGACGATTGGACTCGAGCCGAGTATCGCACCCAAGATGTCGTGCCAGCGACTCGCCCGACGACCTTTTCGAGGACACCACCGGTACGGAGACAAGCGGCGGCGACGGCGAGGATTATTAGAGGCATTCAGCGAGGCGTGGACTCCACATCAAAAAACAAGCCCGAAAAAAGATAAGTATCCAACTCTTATAATTTTTTTTTGCGTACAAATATTTATTATGCTTATATTGCTAACTAATGAATTGTTATTTTCAGGTACTAATTTATTTGAACAAGCCTAGTACGACGATGAAGCCCGAAAAAGATAAGTATCCAACTCTTATATTTTTTTGCGTACAAATGTTTACTATGTTATATGGCTAAATAATGAATTGTTATTTTCAGGTACTAATTGATTTGAACAAGCCTATTACGACAAGTCACGACGAAGCCCGAAAAATGATAAGTAAATATTTCTATAGTTGCTTCTTGTTCTTCTTTTAAAATTAAACTTCTAATGTAACTCATGTTTATGCATTTTTTTCATAGGGAAGAAGATTACGAAGAAGAGGGGTTTCGATAAGTGCAAGTAAGTTAGCAACGTGTGATCTCCGGATGCTTTGACGGACCATAATTGGTAGTTGATTCGTTAAAGCTCCAGAGATCATTCGCTGCTTTCTCGCCTACACTTGCGGAAGCCCGAAAAATCGAAGAATCGTCCGTGATGGGCTTCAACAAGTTCAGGCGTCGGCCGCGTTAGGTAACTTTCGCTTGGGAGTTCGGCGTCTGTACTTGCTGGAGCCTTTCTCGGACGAAGTCCCGGACGGAGACTGATTTAATTTACATTTATGTATTGTATTTTAGTTGGTTATTAAAATTTTGTACTACAAGTTCATTGTAAAATGTAGATTTTTTTCGGAGTGTCTTGTAAATAATATAGTACATCTCGAACATAATTGATTCGATCAAATAATATATACTAAATCAAACTTTATTCAAACACATAAGGTATTTTAAAAAAAAAACGACGGTTGTGACCGCCAGTTAACCGCAACCGGCGGTTGAAACCGCCGGTTAGTCTAACCGGCAACCGGGGGGCTAACCGCCAACCGCCGATTATTAACCGGCGGTTGGGCATGTCTACTCCTACAACCCGTGCATAGCACGGGTCTAAACTAGTACTGTCACAACGGGCCAGCGGGGCGGGCCAGCCCGTAACCCGCCAGTGGCGGGGCGGGCGCGGGTAAGCCCGCCTCCTGGCGGGCCTGGAAATTTAAGGCCCGCCCTGCCTGCGGGCGGGTAGCGGGCTTGGCGGGCTTAGCCCGCAATTCAAAAAAAAAGTAAGAAAAATAAGAGAAAATAACAAAAATAGGAAAAAAATAATATTAAATAGTAAAAAATAAACAAAAATAAAGATTTAAGTTGGAAAAAATATCTAACTTTTATAAACTTTTTTAATTTTAATTTATTTATGTTATCAATTACCAATTATAGCTAAAAATATAAAAATCATCATAATTTATTTATAAATCTTATATTTTAAAATAAAAATATAATATTTAATTTTTCGACGGGCTTGCCCGCGGCCCGCAGGGGCATGCCCGCGCCCGCCCTCAGGCGGGCCTAAAAAATGCCCGCCCCGCCACTTGGACGGGGCGGGCGGGCCGCGGGCCCGTTTGACAGCTCTGATCTGAACCTAGTTCCATCTAAAGAGTTAATTTTATCCCGCTAAAAATAATAATAAGAAAAAGTGTAAGCAATTTGAATCACAAAATTGAAGGGGCATGACACTTCCATTTTAATATATATTATGATGGATTACACACAACCAGCTAATTAATTACATTCTCCATGATCTGCACCACAGATCTCACTTTAGCGAACCAAAAAACTTCACTTTCTTTCAGATTACGCGTTAATAAGCGGACCGCCTTTCATGAGCTCCGTAAAAGCGAGAGCCACCAATCCAATCATCGCAAACCTACCGTTCCATATCTCAGCATCTGACGTAAACACACCATTGTTCTTTGACTCTGGCGACAACCCTCTGTAGATTGGTATCACAGTTGCGAATGCGAGCAACCAACTCGTCAGTAGGAACCACTGAACGCCGCCGTTCATCAACTGAGACAATAAGCCTCGCCCGGTGACTAACTCGACTCCAATGGCAGCCACGAATCCAATCATAGCCGCACGCCCATTGATTCTCTCCGGCGCTAAGCCGTCAAAGGCGAACAAATCTTCAGTATCCTTCGAAGTCACCTTCGAGCGGTTAGGAGTTAGGTCAAATGGATCAAGCTCTCCCTTTTCCTTCTCATTATCCTAAATAGATTATCATATATACTGTTGACACGAATATTCTAAATTCCAATACATATGTTCCCATTTAGTAAATGTGTTACCTCTTTCATGCTTCGGACAGTAAATTTAACATTCCTCTTCAGCGGCAATAATCCATAGCTTGATTGTCTATGACCGAGCCTCGTACTGCGTTGGCCTCCACATGAGCACATCGGTGGCATCACAGATGCGTAGCAAGTAGCAGAAGCCATGATAGATCCTAATACTAAACGTAGATATGTGCTTCTTTATTTCGAGGGTTGGTCTTCGACGAAGGAGTTGAAGATCTTTGCGATATGTTAATATACACTGTAGATTTCGTCTTGGTTAAATGATGAGAATATTGGGGAATGAAATCGAGATATATTTATAGGTGGGATTGAGTAACTAAGACAAGCGAGAAGATGCTCTTACATCCACTTAATGTGCTGATTTGGCACGTTAACGTCTGTACTCCCCATCACGTGGATAATGAATAAAAATTTATGATTAATGATTGTACGAAAATACTGCTGGAAATTTCTAGGACTTGTTTGTTTGGCGGTGAAGCTCTTGTTTGGACCACTGTACATGTGTACTATAGTTTCATCGTGGGTTCTTTGGCGCCTTTTATGACATTCCGTGTTTACTGTAATAAGGACTTACTACTGTATGTTGAACACATATACTAGACACGTTGATAATCTAGCAAATCTGTGAAGTACCTTGAATGCTAGTAACGTTCTTTCTTAGGTTGGCGTTGGGGTAATAGGCGTACTTAGTTTGAAGACCTCGCCAATATATCATCAAACAATACATATATAACATACATGTAAAGTATACGATATCATACCGAACATGTAATGAATCTATATGCTATGACGTAGAATATCTACTATGCATATGTGTCTATTCTTTTTTTCGAAATAGGAAAACGTAAAGGGCATCTGATTTTGTGCATAGATATATAACAAAACTAATAATTGAGATCACTGATACAACTAGAAAATTGTGTTGATTGTGCCGACTAATATTGTTTAATAGCACATGTCAATAAACCTTACCATAAACGGAATTTGTAGGAAGCACTAACCGATTCCCGACTGCTGTATTAATAGCAGTTTCCCAATAGAAATATTCTTAGGGAAACGTTAGTTCGTAATTTGCGTCTAGGAATATAAGGTAAGTTATGACACATGTTAGATCATCTCCAACCGAACTGCATATCCCAAATGAGATAAAAATACTCCAACCGAGCCCCAAAACGAAACTCAAGATGCGATTTAGTGTTTCTCTCTCATCATTTGGACCGATATATGCGTTTTGGTGTAACAATATGCGTTTGATCTTTTCTAATTGCACTAAAGTCCCTTTATTTATTTTAGTTATTAATGAACCATATAAAAAATAAAACAAATACACAAAATATGTAAAAGAGTAATAGTTGGGCGCAGAGTAAATGAAATGTGACCTTTTAACTTTCTAATAAAAGTCTCTTTGTTGTTTGGTTAATGATAAGAAGAAAAAATAAATTAATTGATATTGGTGCGTGAATGTTAAATTAAATAAAAGTTTATAAAATCAAATTAAATACGTGCATAAATATTATTATAATCAACTCAATTTTAAAATAGTATAGTAGCCTAATTTCTAAATTTATAAAATAGATCGATAGTATTGAAAAGTTGTAAAAGTAGTATGTAAGATATTGCGAAAATAGACTTTTGAGTTTGAGAATAAGTCTAATAGTTGGAGATGAATTATTGCATTTTGAGTTTGAGAATGCGTTTGAGTTTGAGAATGAGTTCGTCGGTTGGAGATGGTCTTATGACCCATTTATTAATTTTGGTTTAATAATTAATTAATTGGGTTTTATTCCTATTAGTCTAAAGAGATATTAACTACTCACGAATGTACCCTATAAATAGATTAAGTAGGTCCTCTCTCCACACTAACGTATCATATTCTTCATCCATCGGAAAATATATTAAAGTAGTATAAAGGTAGAGAAACTCGACTTACATCTTCTCGAATCGTCACAATGAATCACGGTTAGTGTTTTATATTATTATGTATATTATGAGAATTGTGGTGTTTGAAGATTATGGAATTATGTTTGTTTGAATTACATGTAGCATATAAATATGCTTACAGTTGGTATCAGAGCATCGTTGTAAACACATGATTCACTTTTATATATGAATTTCATGTCTGCCATCGTGATATGAGTTTAGTCATTATTGGATGAAGACCTTGCGTATGATATGCGTATGCCTTTGTGTGGTTATGATAACATGAATAATGATCAAACATCTGTTTTATGGCTCTATTTCCTTTTTATGAATAATCATGACTTTGATTTCGCATGTCGCACTTGAATCAAGCATTGATGATGTAGAAATTTCATGAATATGATTTTATAATATTAAACGATTCTTATTCGATGGTTGCATAAATTGTTTTTTACCATGTCAATTATGAATATGCCAAGAGATACACGATAGATACACAAGCATGTGTGCATTAATGGCCACGATCACTTTTTTTTCACTTTTTCTTCATGCTATATTTAGCCGAAATAGTCTATAAATTTGAATATAGTTTTGAATGACTGCATTGATGTGGGCTTGACTTGGTACTATACTATTTAAGGAAGTTTCTAATGAATATAAAAGTTAGCATGTTAACGTGGAGAAAGCCTTGCCTTGACCAAGTTCAAGGAAGAACTACAGTTAGATCTCTGGAAATTAAGAAACTATATGAGCCTCTGAATGATACTGTAGTGACAGATTAGTCCCGGAACAGTTTTCGAATTATTGATTAGTCCCAAATTTTAAGAGAACTACATAGGAACCCCTGAACTATTTAAATTATATTATTCCGCTGCTTAATGAATTATATCTCAATTATGTCTGATTTGCTAGTCACTAAAGTGGCCAAATTAGTAAGGTTTCGAGATATAATTAATACTCAATTGCCCGTGATTAATAGATGCTATTAATGCAGACTTAACGAAAATCTCACGAGTATATTGATGTTCATTAGCAAATAAATATAAAGTACCGCCCAAAGGCTGGTCGCTACTTTATAGCTAATAACATAAAGGTGATATATTTTATTCGATATGTTAAGCGCGTCCAAAGACGCCTAACGTGTCAAAATTACAAAATTTACCAAATTAAATATCTATTTATTTATGCAACAAATTAATTTGTTGGATCACCCAAAGGAGAACTTCGATGCGCATTACGATATCTGAATCTATATTACAATTTTATTTTCTCAGAGCACTAATAATGAGCATTAGTGTATCTATTTGCAGCTTTCGCTCCCGTCTCTCTTAACTCGCAGGCCTCGTCAGTTGTCAAATTCAACGGTCTAAATTGTAATGATTGGTCTCACATGTTTAGTTTCACCTAGGTGTTATGAACCTTGATTCGGCATTACTGTATCCTAAGCCCGATGATATTACTGATGACAGCTCTGATGATCAAAGAGCATTCCATGATGACTGGAAAGATCGAACAGATTAAGCCTTATGTTTCTGTGAATGATGTATCGGAGAGCATTAAATCAACAACCCAAAATACTGAAAGTGCTAAGGAATTTATGGAATATGTCAAAATTATGGCCCACTCTGACACTGCTGATAATGATAAGTCAAGACTGGGACACTGATGGGTACGCTGACAGCAATGAAATTTGATGGGTCACGTACAATGCACGAGCACCTTACTGAAATGATCGACGCGGCAAAACTCGGAGCCATGGGAATGAAAGTGGAAGAGAGTTTTCTTGTGACGTTCATTATGAACTCCTTACCTCCTCAGTACGGTCCATTCCAAATTAACTATAACACAATTAAGGATAAATGGAATGTGACAAAACTGTAGACTTTATTGATTCAAGAGGAGGCGAGGTTGAACAAATAGGGAGCTCATTCTGTTAATCTCATTGGTCGTCAATGAGTTGGCAAGAAAACTGGAAAGTCGAAGGAAAAGGGAAAGGGACCATTGAAAGTTAATGCGTCTTCTTCCAAAGTCCACAAGAAGGAACTTAAGAGTAATGGATGTGGGTTCTGTGGAAAATCAGGACACCATAAGAAGGATTGTTAACGTAAGGCATGATTTGAAAGAAAAGGTATGCTTAATTCTCTCGTATGTTTTGAATCAAACTTAACTGAAGTTGCTCGTAATACTTCGTAGATTTATTCTGGCAATACAATTCACGTTACTAATACGATGAAAGGATTCTTTACGACCCAAATCATAAGCCCAAATGAAAGTTTTCGCACATGGGGAATCGAGTCAAGGCATCAGTTGAACCAATCAGAACTATGATTTAATTTTAAATATTGGGCATCATTTAGACTTTTTCAGACCTTTTATGTTCCTTCTATTTCCCGTAACTTAGTTTCTTTATCAAAATTTGATTCTGCTGGTTTTACGTTTAAGTTGGTAATGGATGTTTCAGTTTATATAAAAATAATATTTTTTACGATTACGGTGTGCTTCGTGATGAATTATACAAATTAAACCTCGATCAGGACTTCGCTAAGACTCTTATGATATCGCGATATAATGTTGGCATGAAAGGTGGATTATTGAACGAAAATTTTGTGGCATAAACGATTGGTCACATTTCCAAAGGTAGAATACAAAGACTCGTAAAGAATGAAATCCTTTCAGACTTGAAATTTACTGATCTCGGTATATGTGTGGATTGCATTAAAGGAAACAACACGAAACACACAAATAAAGGTAAAGCCACAAGAGGTACGCAACTCCTAGAAATTATACACACTAACATTTGCGGACCTTTTGATGTTCCATCTTTTGGTGGAGAGAAGTATTTCATCACCTTTATTGGTGAGTTTTCATGTTACGGTTATGTCTATTTATTACATGAAAGTCTCACGCGCTAAACGCATTAGAAGTGTTTATTACCGAGAGCGACAATTAGACAGAAAGGTGAAAATTATTAGATCTGACCAAGGTGGCAAATATTATGGAAATATAATGAGAGCGGACAATGTCCAAGTCCGTTCGCTAAATTCCTCGAAAAGATAAGAAAAGGTTGACACTCGTAACTATTAGTATTATTTTCATGAAAGGCAAGAAACACAATTTGAGGATACTCATAACACATACTACATCTGTTTGAATAAATGGTCTTATAATACATCTACATGAATAAATTGATGCTAGAGTGTGCATTTCAGAATGACTTTGTATAAGAACCAAATTGTAAGTCAATGTACGTGTTTAACTCGTTGTCCGTGCGAAGTACATTGCCAAAGCGCTAGATGCCATCACATGGCTCATTTAGAGATCAGTCCTACGGCCACATCACCGACGACTCTAAAGTCTAAAATCCTCAGAACTGCAAACTGCGCTACTAACATTCCACGTGCACGTGGCTCTTAGGTTCGCGTTGGGTTGTGCGTGGTGCTGTTTTGGACGGTTATTGGCCAATTCCACACCAAACCGCAATATGTTGTTTTTGAAAAGATTCTTAAACTGCAGTTTTTAAAAATCAAACCACATGTGCAGTTTAGCGGTTTCCGGTTTCTAACTTATTGAAATAAAATACATATATTTTAGTGAATGGTACGCCTATTACCTAAAAAGCAAAACAAAAAATCAACAAAGACATACTACAATATTAGAACCAAAATATTGAAATATATCAAATCATAACTTATGAGCTTATTTGAACTTTGAAAGATAAATAGCTACTCGATTTTTATTTAGTATTTGAGTCGTACCTATTTTAACGCTAATATATTCGGGTATCCTAAAAAATATTTATTAATCGAAAAAATGGAGTTTATAAACTAAATATTAAATATATAATAGCATAAAATAAAATTAAATATTTACGAAAAATTATTAATGCACTAGTAGTGCGGTTTGGTTCCGGCGATTCGTACCAAAAATCCACACCGAACCATTATTACGGTGCAGATTAGTACATAAAATTACACCGCTGTTTAGACGGTTAATTGTGGTGTACCGTGTGGTTCGGTGTGATGCTGGCGGTTTTTTAAAATCGTTGCACACCCCTAGGTTCGCTGGTGTGTCGCTCCAACTAGCCTTAGAGAGTAAATGTGTTACATTTGTTTAATCAACTAATGATATATATAACTCATAATTCTATGTCAAAAGTAAACAGACGGAGGTTTAATCATACGGCGTTTATCGGCCTTTTTGTGTAAAAAATTCAAAGGTAATTTGTATTACTTCATTACCTTTACGGATGATCACTTGCAGTACGGGCTTTATGTACCATGAGATGTAAACTTGAAGCTCAAAAGGTTCAAGGCACTAACGGAGAACCTGTTGGGTAACCCCGTGTCTCCCGGAGATGCCACGTCCCGGAACAAAAAGTTTCCGGGTTCTCCGATTGCCCTCGTAGCTCGGATCAGAGTAACACATAGACACGTAATAGGGCTGGTCAAACCCGTAGAGAATTACCAGTTGAAGCGAGTGGCAGCTCCTCGTCCTTTTCTTCAAGACTACGTCGATGGTGGTGAATGGCACTAGATCGTCACGCCGGCCTCGCAGTGTACCACGATATCAGTTTCTGTAAAGATGGCTAAACAGAATTGATCTGTCGCGTGGGAGAAAAGTGTGTGCGTTTGGTGCATGTTTTTTGTGCCTTGTGATGGACGAAGTCGCTCATATGGAGCACGAAAGTTCTCACCCAAACTATGAAATAGGGCTGCCTATTTATACTAAGCTAGAATCAAAAATCCCAAGAATATCTCAAAGATATGATTTTCGAATGGGAATTACTATTCACCGCCCCCTTTTTACTTGTTACCGCCCCCTAAAGGGCTTGAAAAAGACGTTTTTGCCCTTATGATATTTAAATTAATTTAAAAAGAAAACACTAACTAAATATATAATTCCGGTACGAAATACTGAAAACTACATACACAAATAAATTCGAACGACCGATCGATACGGAAAAAAAATCGATTTAACATTTTCGGACCGACCGATCGATATTTTCGGCCCTGCAGTGCGTGGGCCGAACGAAATTTTTCGGCCCGGACACTGCCTGGCTGAAAATACTGTTCGGCCCGCACAGGCCCGGTCGAAATCTCAGTTCGGCCCGCACAGGCCCGGACAAAATCTCAGTTCGGCCAGAACTGGCCCAGCCAAAATTTCAGCTCGGCCCGCACAGGCCTGGCCGAAATTTCAGTTCGGCCCGTGCACAACGCGTTGTTTAACAGCGG
The DNA here is from genome assembly GCA_027422505.1 of Craterostigma plantagineum. Classification (NCBI taxonomy): domain Eukaryota; kingdom Viridiplantae; phylum Streptophyta; class Magnoliopsida; order Lamiales; family Linderniaceae; genus Craterostigma; species Craterostigma plantagineum. Next base: position 104,436 of record JAPQWV010000753.1, on the reverse strand, counting down.
GAATTTCGTGGCATCTGTCGCGAAGGCACGTTGGTCTCAAGGGTATTTCCGAGGAGCGGGAATGAAAGAACTAGCTTGGGTGCTTTGTGGCATGGTGATGAGTAAGCCCAAACACGTGACTAAGAGCAATTGGGAGAATAGAGTTCTTAGCCACGCTCAGCTCGGGTATGTATGTATCGATGCATTTGTTTCTTACAAGATCGGGTACCGTATTCTCAAAGAGTAGTGAATAAAGACCAATCAGTCTAACACCCTCAGTCTTACCGTATTGCAAGCTTACGTTTCTAGGGCTTACCTCCGTACATTTCTATTTACACTGTTGCAGTCTTATAATTCTAAAGACATGTTAGCATTCTTACGCAGTCTTACAAATTTTACATACCTAAATTCTGGATAAGTTGGCAAACTTATATCGTTTGAAATTTCCATGGAAAGGTTTCGTAACTTCTTTTATGAGAAAACTATGAAATACACGACTGATACATTAACAGTCAGGTAAAATATGATATATCCTTTAATAACACGACTAACGTCGTGCAAATTAGAACATATCCATTAAATAAACGACTAATTTAGTAACAGACGTCGAAACAAAATGCTAACCCTAAATTAATGGCAATTTCAAATGAAAGGATATGTAATTACAGTCGTCCAAAACCAAACCACGCAAAAAATAACTCTACAAAGCCTACAATAAATCCGACAGCGAAACAGGTACGAAATTTCTGAGATAAATCATACAATGTTCTCGAATCCATTTATACGTGTTTATGGTATGCAGTGGTGATAACTGTTGGGAAACCCCGGGTGACCCGAGGCCTCGCCCCGGACGTAGCGGAATTTAAAAATTTTCCCGGGTTCCCCTTACGGTTTTCCCTAGGATACTCGGTTAAATAAAGAAAACTCATGTATGACACAGATAAAGGAATAGAGATCTTACCCTCGTTGCGAAGATCCTTAGCTCCCGTAGCTCACGAACTGTGCCGAAGAGAGTCACGCCGATCCCATGACGTACCACAACTTCACCTCCCCAATGATGGCTAGAGGAAGTAAAGAATGTTTTGTAAAGATGTGTTTTAGTGTGTTTGATTTACTAGAAACTCAAACACACTTAGGGTTTTCTCTAAGACAACCTAAGGAGCTCTCACCACTCTCTAAACTCAAATTTTTAGTGTGAGAATGCATGGAATTCTCATATGGACGAAATTAGCTCAAAGCCTAATCATAAAATTCCATTTTCAACATTGAAAATGATTTTAACCTTAATTAAATGAGATCATGTCCTACATGACTCATTTCTTGTTTGATTCTTTTGATTTATGTCATCTAATGACTAGACATTGTCCCACAAGTCTAACAAAAGAACAAGGAACAAAATTGGATTTGATTTGGCTCAAATTTGAACAAAAACTGTCGGTCATAGCCTGGGTCAAGTCTGTCACGGCCGTGACACTGTCTGGGCAGAAAACGAGCTCGCTGCCATGTGTCACGGCCACATGCAAAGGTTGTCACGGCCGTGACTGCCCTGACAGCTTTGCGGCAGTTTCGTATTTCGATCCGATCGAGGGGTAAACGATATTCGATTGCCCTGAAATTTTAACCGTAGTTAAAAGACTCACCAATATTAATTCTGACTAAAGGAATTCTCAATCCGAGGTCTAGATTGTGAGATATGAATTTTTTAAGCAAATAAACTTTGCATAAAGGCTTCACGACTGTGACGAGCCTCGCTCATCGTTGTGAACCCTATTTACGCCTCATTCTTCATCACTTTGTTCCGTGAATTTACATCCATATAAATACAGTTTTCTAAACTTGTATTCAACATTTTATTAACATCTCTAAGACTGTTAAATCTATTTACATCTCATAATAATTAGGCACTATCACAGTGATCATTTTTTAGCCCGACTCTCTTGGTTCGTCTCAACCGGCAAGGGAGGAATCCAAGGATTCGGTAAGCGCCTAGCCAATCTCGCGGTACCGAATAGATCCCGTGTTGAGCACGATCTTCGATCTACGAACCGACTATCGATTATCATCGTACGTATAGACCCTTCACAAATGTCACGTTCCAGTGAGAGTCATGGTTACGTCAAACTCACTAGACTCGACTCTATGACTAATTCGTGACTGACGAAATTACTAAATTGCTCCCCATGTCCCACGTGAGTCAGTTTATAGCTTCGGCCGAAGACTTTGTAATTTCCCGTCCCCGAATATACATAGGACATATATCTCGGTTACTAACGAGACAGTGAATCCCTCACGATAGTCTAAGCACGGCAGTTATCCTTTGTTGTCAAGACCGCATGTCGCTGCCGACCCATGTTCGTCCCCAACAAGATGGGCGCATACTAGTGACAAATCAAGACCCCAAAGTCAACTGCATCAAAGACCCTTCGGTCTAAGGTCCACGCACACTACTATAGTCAATAGATCGATCATTGATGCTACCCAGAGTAACGATAAGGTCCATGTGATCGTCGATTGCGAGTCGTGTCCAAGTACAAGTCAATCCCCTGATTCAACTTATGCCAATGTTACGACCTCCCGCTTCCCAAGCGAATGATTGGCACAACCATATAAGAGTCGTCAACAAATAAGTCGTAATTGACGCTCAGTCACCCTACTAAGGTCTAAGACTTATGGACTAATTTAATATCGGAGAATAATAGCTCACCGGTGACCCTCTCTCATCCCATGAGAATCAGTGACTAAACTCACGATATATGGGATTTATTTCTTTACCGTCTCACCGGATGCCTAGTAAGACTTAATAGGTAAATAAATAATATGCCTTTCAAAGAATAAATAATAAATATAAATTCCATTCATAGTATAAGAATACATTATTCAATTACATAGCGAATAATACATCGATTATTAAATACATGCCCTATTCATTACATCCTCGAATGGCATTCCGAGGGCACATCCCTAACAATAACTGCGTCCAAGACCAGATTTCACATGTCACTGTATGTTCCGTGTACCCAAATTATATTTCTTGCATAAGTTAAGATTTTAGGCATAAAAGAAGAACATGTATAAAACAACAAGGTTGTGCATAGTTTAAGCATTAAGTTCAACAAAATAGTCCACTATTTGACCATAGATCTTATTGAGAATGGTATATGATCGAAGAATATCTGCCTCCCTGTACTTATGTTTCATATATTTTGCTCTTTCTTACAGCTAAATAAATGATTTACCCCTATGATATAAACAACAAGAGAAATGATACATTAATATAGTTAAATTATATTATTGAACACTGAAGCAGTCTTATATATCGTTATTTGAATACACGACTTAAACAATGAAAGATTGTAAGACTGCACGGCTATTAACTGCTAATTTACTGAAGACAACAGTAATCGTATCCTTATGTATACACATATACATTCAAATACGGTGTATTCCCTTCGTATAAATGCACGCTCTGTATCTACCCGTGCACTCTCTTTGCAGTCGCATTAGCGATATTAAAGAAAATGATTTAATTAACTAAATAGCTAGCTAACGAAGAGTGATATACAACAATGAACACATATGTTATATATACACATATACATTCAAAATACGTTGTTGTTTTCCTTTTAATTGACACTAACTAGACATGCCCAAAATCAACCGTAACCGGCGGCTGAACCGTCAAACCGCCGTTGCCAACAATCGTAACCGGCAACCGTAAATGGCCGGTTACGGGGCGGTTGGTCTATTTGACCAACCGCCAACCGTCGGTTAGGCGGTTAAACCGGCGATTTACATATTTAAAAAAAATTAAAATTCAAATTTTGAATTTGGCCGCCGTTAGTTTTTTTTTAAAAAAAGAATTAGCCGTTGTAACCGGCTGTTAACCGGGTTAACTGCCGATTACACTGACAAACCGCCAGTTACAACGGCTAAAAAAAGCCTTCTTTAAATCCCCCCCCCCCAACACAGACACCACTTCTCTATCTCTTAATCTCTCTCTCTACTCACTCTCTCTCTCTCTCCTCTTCTCTCTCTCTCTCTCTCTCTCTCTCTCTCTCCTCACCTCCTTCACCCACCACACCACCACTACCGTGCCACCCTTCTGCCGCCGCCGCCCAGCCCACGCCACCACCACCTCCTCGCCGACCCTCCGCCAGCCCCCACCACGCCCCCACCTCCCATCCGGATCCGGTCTCGCCGCCACCACACCACCCTCGCCGATCCTCCGCCACGCGTCCCACGCGCGCCGACCGCCGCCCGTGGCTACCTGCACCGCCGCCGACCACCGCCGCCTCCACGCCGCCAGCCGCTGCCCTGCGCCAGTCGCCGCTCGCCGCCTCCCACGCACCGCCACGCGCCGCCGCCACCCGCCGCCCGCGCCGACGTTTCGCCCCGTCGCTTGGTATCTTTTTTTGGCCGCTTTCTGTTTTTTATCTTACCATATTTTTCGTACCTGTGTGTAGAGTATTTACGATGGATCGTGGTGGTGGCTGACGTGGTTCTCGTGCATCGAGGGCCAGCAAAGGGAAGCAAGTCGTTGGTCGTTCATCGCAAGATGACTACTAACAATACGACCCGAACGAGTTGTTGGATCTCGCCGGCGTGCTAGGCGACGACTTGAACGAGGACGCGGCCGGGTTCGAAACCGTCGCCGGGAGCAAGCTCGCATGCCCGCAACATACGGAGGCGGAGGAGGAAGCGCCGACGCAAACCGACGCCGCCGGGCGGCGGCTACAGTCGGGCATCTTCGCGGTACACTTTAAGAAGGTACCTACTAGTATAAATAACCAATTTAAAGCTATTTCTAACTACTGTGGTAGGGAATATAGTTTTTAGAAAGGGGGTGAATATGGGTCGATGACTTCTCGTCTCCGTTCGAAACACCCGACTAAGTTAGTTATAGTCCAAACCAACCAAATGTTCGCGGAACGGACTCGTCCGCATCGGGACCTCGAGCGGGAGCGGAAGTGCAACGTCGTTGTTTCATTACAATGAGAACGTTTCGCTATGGGAGCTTGCCAAGTTCATAGCCGCGAGGCACCTACCATTTTGATTTGCCGATGATCCGATCTACGAGCATTGGATCAAACCGCATACAACCCTCAGGCGAAAAAGGTTTCGAGGAGCACCCTGACGCGGGATACTAGGAAAACAGTAATCGCGCTTAAGCGCGACTTAGTAGCTTTTATTAGGTAGTTTAGAACTAATGTGTCGATTTTGCTCTGATATATAGAGCGATCATTGGCACGTTCATCGTACATGGGCGTGACATGCCAGTGGGTCGATGATTCGTGGATGAACAAAAGCGCTTGATCGCATATAGGGAGTCGATGAAGCGCACACGGTGCAAAACATTGCGATCAAGCTTAGACGATCTTATCAGAGTATAGAATAGTCAACAAAGTCTTTCAGCATCGTTCGAAATGCGAGCGCAAACAACATGAGCATTGAACGGTTGAAGGAGTATTGTCCAGCCGTCATCGGAGGACGGGTTTTCCCACGTGCGTTGCCACATACTTAACCTTTGTGTGCAAGACGTGCTGGTTAGTTTAAAGGAGCAGGTGCAGCCTATACGCTACGTAATCTCCTACCTGATGCGACAGCAACCCGTCTTTGTGGAAGAAGTGGAAGCGTTTCTGTCTCTTCTGCGCTAGAGAGGATGTACCCGGCCACGAAGTTTAGTTTAGACGTACCCCCAGGTGGAATTCCCCTACAAGTTGTTGTACAGTTCGATGGAATATCAGACACAGCTGTGCAATCTCTTTGCCGAAAATAGAGTGTTGCCGTACATTTTTAGTTCCAGAGATGGGATGCGTGCAACAGTTTATGTGAGATACTTCCAGTATTTCATGACGCCACCGAGGCGATGTCGGGTCATATTACCCGACTTCCATACTTGTGTTAGATCATTGCGTTAAAGTCACAATTATACTCGACGGGCTTCGGTTTGATCTAGTAGTCGGCGAGGCCGTTGGGAAACATGACTACCAAGTGGCTCAAATATTTTTTTGAGTTACCGATATCTTCATTATAGCGAAGATATTGGATCCAAGATGGCGTTTGAGGGTACGAGTAGACTACTAGAATGCTACTATACGAGGTATCGTTGGGCAGGGTAGTCGATAGCATTTATTGGCAGAGCGTACTCGATCGAGCGCATGGCTCTTTAAAGAGTATAAGCCCGAATTTGGCCACGACTCGTCTCAATCGGGATCGGGGCGCGTCAATCTAGTTCTACTAGTAGTCGATCTTCACGATTAGCTGACTACTACGACATCCTCAACACAAACAAGCGTCCAAGTCCTCCCAAAACCCCTACATATAACTCGATAACTTTATGTCGACGACTTTCGAGTTCGAGGATGAGATGAGTTCAACGTCCTTAGATGGTGGTCGAGGGTGTCGCCAACGTATCCAACGTTGGCAAGGATCGCTCGGGAGACCTTGCCGTCCCGATCTCGACCGTCGCGGTGGAGCATGCCTTTTAGCATGGCGGTTTGACCTTGAGCGAGAAGCGTTCGAACTTGAGTGTCGACAACCTCGAGTACCAATGTCTTCTCGACGATTGGATCTCGAGCCGAGTATCGCACGCAAGCGGTAACGGCGGCGGCGACGGCGAGGATTATTAGAGGCATTCAGCGAGGCGTGGACTCCACATCAAAAAAACAAGCCCGAAAAAGATAAGTATCCAACTCTTATAATTTTTTTTTTGCGTACAAATATTTATTATGCTTATATTGCTAACTAATGAATTGTTATTTTCAGGTACTAATTTATTTGAACAAGCCTAGTACGACGATGAACCCGAAAAAGATAAGTATCCAACTCTTATATTTTTTTTGCGTACAAATGTTTACTATGTTATATGGCTAAATATGAATTGTTATTTTCAGGTACTAATTGATTTGAACAAGCCTATTACGACAAGTCACGACGAAGCCCGAAAAATATAAGTAAATTTTCTATAGTTGCTTCTTGTTCCTCTTTTAAAATTAAACTTCTAATGTAACTCATTTTATGCATTTTTTCATAGGGAAGAAGATTACGAAGAAGAGGGGTTTCGATAAGTGCAAGTAAGTTAGCAACGTGTGATCTCCGGATGCTTTGACGGACCATAATTGGTAGTTTGATTAGTTAAAGCTCCAGAGATCATTCGCTGCTTTCTCCGCCTACACTTGCGGAAGCCCGAAAAATCGAAGAATCGTCCGTGATGGGCTTCAACAAGTTCAGGCGTCGGCGCGTTAGGTAACTTTCGCTTGGGAGTTCGGCGTCTGTACTTGCTGGAGCCTTTCTCGGACGAAGTCCCGGACGGAGACTGATTTAATTTACGTTTATGTATTGTATTTTAGTTGGTTATTAAAATTTTGTACTACAAGTTCATTGTAAAATGTAGATTTTTTTCGAGTGTCTTGTAAAATATAGTACATGTCGAACATAATTGATTCGATCAATAAATAATATACTAAATCAAACTTTATTCAAACACATAAGGTATTTTAAAAAAAAAAACGACGGTTGTGACCGCCAGTTAACCGCAACCGGCGGTTGAAACCGCCGGTTAGTCTAACCGGCAACCGGGGCGGCTAACCGCCAACCGCCGATTATGGTTAACCGGCGGTTGGGCATGTCTACTCCTACAACCCGTGCATAGCACGGGTCTAAACTAGTACTGTCACAACGGGCCAGCGGGGCGGGCCAGCCCGTAACCCGCCAGTGGCGGGGCGGGCGCGGGTAAGCCCGCCTCCTGGCGGGCCTGGAAATTTAAGGCCCGCCCTGCCTGCGGGCGGGTAGCGGGCTTGGCGGGCTTAGCCCGCCAATTCAAAAAAAAGTAAGAAAAAATAGAGAAATAACAAAAATAGGAAAAAAATAATATTAAATAGTAAAAAATAAACAAAAATAAAGATTTAAGTTGGAAAAAATATCTAACTTTTATACACTTTTTTAATTTTAATTTATTTATGTTATCAATTACCAATTATAGCTAAAAATATAAAAATCATCATAATTTATTTATAAATCTTATATTTTAAAATAAAATATAATATTTAATTTTTCGACGGGCTTGCCCGCGCCCGCAGGGGCATTGCCCGCGCCCGCCCCTCAGGCGGGCCTAAAAAATGCCCGCCCCGCAACTTGGACGGGGCGGGCGGGGGCCGCGGGCCCGTTTGACAGCTCTGATCTGAACCTAGTTCCATCTAAAGAGTTAATTTTATACCCGCTAAAAATATAATAAGAAAAGTGTAAGCAATTTGAATCACAAAATTGAAGGGGCATGACACTTCCATTTTAATATATATTATGACGGATTACACACAACCAGCTAATTAATTACATTCTCCATGATCTGCACCACAGATCTCACTTTAGCGAACCAAAAAACTTCACTTTCTTTCAGATTACGCGTTAATAAGCGGACCAGCCTTTCATGAGCTCCGTAAAAGCGAGAGCCACCAATCCAATCATCGCAAACCTACCGTTCCATATCTCAGCATCTGACGTAAACACACCATTGTTCTTTGACTCTGGCGACAACCCTCTGTAGATTGGTATCACAGTTGCGAATGCGAGCAACCAACTCGTCAGTAGGAACCACTGACGCCGCCGTTCATCAACTGAGACAATAAGCCTCGCCCGGTGACTAACTCGACTCCAATGGCAAGCCACGAATCCAATCATAGCCGCACGCCCATTGATTCTCTCCGGCGCTAAGCGTCAAAGGCGAACAAATCTCAGTATCCTTCGAAGTCACCTTCGAGCGGTTAGGAGTTAGGTCAAATGGATCAAGCTCTCCCTTTTCCTTCTCATTATCCTAAATAGATTATCATATATACTGTTGACACGAATATTCTAAATTCCAATACATATGTTCCCATTTAGTAAATGTGTTACCTCTTTCATGCTTCGGACAGTAAATTTAACATTCCTCTTCAGCGGCAATAATCCATAGCTTGATTGTCTATGACCGAGCCTCGTACTGCGTTGGCCTCCACATGAGCACATCGGTGGCATCACAGATGCGTAGCAAGTAGCAGAAGCCATGATAGATCCTAATACTAAACGTAGATATGTGCTTCTTTATTTCGAGGGTTGGTCTTCGACGAAGAGTTGAAGATCTTTGCGATATGTTAATATACACTGTAGATTTCGTCTTGGTTAAATGATGAGAATATTGGGGAATGAAATCGAGATATATTTATAGGTGGGATTGAGTAACTAAGACAAGCGAGAGATGTCTTACATCCACTTAATGTGCTGATTTGGCACGTTAACGTCTGTACTCCCCATCACGTGGATAATGATAAAAATTTATGATTAATGATTGTACGAAAATACTGCTGGAAATTTCTAGGACTTGTTTGTTTGGCGGTGAAGCTCTTGTTTGGACCACTGTACATGTGTACTATAGTTTCATCGTGGGTTCTTTGGCGCCTTTTATGACATTCCGTGTTTACTGTAATAAGGACTTACTACTGTATGTTGAACACATATACTAGACACGTTGATAATCTAGCAAATCTGTGAAGTACCTTGAATGCTAGTAACGTTCTTTCTTAGGTTGGCGTTGGGGTAATAGGCGTACTTAGTTTGAAGACCTCGCCAATATATCATCAAACAATACATATATAACATACATGTAAGTATACGATATCATACCGAACATGTAATGAATCTATATGCTATGACGTAGAATATCTACTATGCATATATAACATATGTTGATAATTATGTCTGATTTGCTAGTCACTAAAGTGGCAAATTAGTAAGGTTTCGAGATATAATTAATACTCAATTGCCCGTGATTAATAGATGCTATTAATGCAGACTTAACGAAAATCTCACAGTATATTGATGTTCATTAGCAAATAAATATAAAGTACCGCCCAAAGGCTGGTCGCTACTTTATAGCTAATAACATAAAGGTGATATATTTATTCGATATGTTAAGCGCGTCCAAAGACGCCTAACGTGTCAAAATTACAAAATTTATCAAATTAAATATCTATTTATTTATGCAACAAATTAATTTGTTGGATCACCCAAAGGAGAACTTCGATGCGCATTACGATATCTGAATCTATATTACAATTTTATTTTCTCAGAGCACTAATAATGAGCATTAGTGTATCTATTTGCAGCTTTCGCTCCCGTCTCTCTAACTCGCAGGCCTCGTCAGTTGTCAATTCAACGGTCTAAAATGTAATGATTGGTCTCAACATGTTTAGTTTCACCTAGGTGTTATGAACCTTGATTCGGCATTATTGTATCCTAAGCCCGATGATATTACTGATGACAGCTCTGATGATCAAGAGCATTCCATGATGACTGGAAAGATCGAACAGATTTAAGCCTTATGTTTCTGTGATGATGTATCGGAGAGCATTAAATCAACACCCAAAATACTGAAAGTGCTAAGGAATTTATGGAATATGTCAAAATTATGCCCACTCTGACACTGCTGATAATGATAAGTCAAGACTGGGACACTGATGGGTACCTGACAGCAATGAAATTTGATGGGTCACGTACAATGCACGAGCACCTTACTGAAATGATCGACGCGGCAAAACTCGGAGCCATGGGAATGAAAGTGGAAGAGAGTTTTCTTGTGACGTTCATTATGAACTCCTTACCTCCTCAGTACGGTCCATCCAAATTAACTATAACACAATTAAGATAAATGGAATGTGACAAAACTGTAGACTTTATTGATTCAAGAGGAGGCGAGGTTGAACAAATAGGGAGCTCATTCTGTTAATCTCATTGGTCGTCAATGAGTTGGCAAGAAAACTGGAAAGTCGAAGGAAAGGAAAGGGACCATTGAAAGTTAATGCGTCTTCTTCCAAAGTCCACAAGAAGGAACTGAAGAGTAATGGATGTGGGTTCTCTGTGGAAAATCAGACACCATAAGAAGGATTGTTAACGTAAGGCATGATTTGAAAGAAAAGGTATGCTTAATTCTCTCGTATGTTTTGAATCAAACTTAACTGAAGTTGCTCGTAATACTTCGTGGATTTATTCTGGCAATACAATTCACGTTACTAATACGATGAAAGGATTCTTTACGACCCAATCATTAGCCCAAATGAAAGTTTTCGCACATGGGGAATCGAGTCATGGCATCAGTTGAACCAATCAGAACTATGATTTAATTTTAAATATTGGGCATCATTTAGACTTTTTCAGACCTTTTATGTTCCTTCTATTTCCCGTAACTTAGTTTCTTTATCAAAATTTGATTCTGCTGGTTTTACGTTTAAGTTGGTAATGGATGTTTCAGTTTTATAAAAATAATATTTTTTACGATTACGGTGTGCTTCGTGATGAATTATACAAATTAAACCTCGATCAGGACTTCGCTAGACTCTTATGATATCGCGTCATAATGTTGGCATGAAAGGTGGATTATTGAACGAAATTCAGATATTTGTGGCATAAACGATTGGTCACATTTCCAAAGGTAGAATACAAAGACTCGTAAAGAATGAAATCCTTTCAGACTTGAAATTTACTGATCTCGGTATATGTGTGGATTGCATTAAAGGAAACAACACGAAACACAAAATAAAGGTAAAGCCACAAGAAGTACGCAACTCCTAGAAATTATACACACTAACATTTGCGGACCTTTTGATGTTCCATCTTTTGGTGGAGAGAAGTATTTCATCACCTTTATTGGTGAGTTTTCATGTTACGGTTATGTCTATTTATTACATGAAGTCTCACGCGCTAAACGCATTAGAAGTGTTTATTACCGAGAGCGACAATTAGACAGAAAGGTGAAAATTATTAGATCTGACCAAGTGGCAAATATTATGGAAATATAATGAGAGCGGACAATGTCCAAGTCCGTTCGCTAAATTCCTCGAAAAGATAAAAAAGGTTGACACTCGTAACTATTAGTATTATTTTCATGAAAGGCAAGAACACAATTTGAGGATACTCATAACACATACTACATCTGTTTGAATAAATGGTCCTTATAATACATCTACATGAATAAATTGATGCTAGAGTGTGCATTTCAGAATGACTTTGTATAAGAACCAAATTGTAAGTCATGTACGTGTTTAACTCGTTGTCCGTGCGAAGTACATTGCCCAAAGCGCTAGATGCCATCACATGGCTCATTTAGAGATCAGTCCTACGGCCACATCACCGACGACTCTAAAGTCTAAAATCCTCAGAACTGCAAACTGCGCTACTAACATTCCACGTGCACGTGGCTCTTAGGTTCGCGTTGGGTTGTGCTGGTGCTGTTTTGGACGGTTATTGCCAATTCCACACCAAACCGCAATATGTTTGTTTTTGAAAAGATTCTTAAACTGCAGTTTTTAAAAATCAAACCACATGTGCAGTTTAGCGGTTTCCGGTTTCTAACTTATTGAAATAAAATACATATATTTTAGTGAATGGTACGCCTATTACCTAAAAAGCAAAACAAAAAATCAACAAAGACATACTACAATATTAGAACCAAAATATTGAAATATATCAAATCATAACTTATGAGCTTATTTGAACTTTGAAAGATAAATAGCTACTCGATTTTTATTAGTATTTGAGTCGTACCTATTTTAACGCTAATATATTCGGGTATCCTAAAAATATTTATTAATCGAAAAAATGGAGTTTATAAACTAAATATTAATATATATAGCATAAAATAAAATTAAATATTTACGAAAATTATTAATGCACTAGTAGTGCGGTTTGGTTCCGGCGATTCGTACCAAAAATCCACACCGAACCATTATTACGGTGCAGATTAGTACATAAAATTACACCGCTGTTTAGACGGTTAATTGTGGTGTACCGTGTGGTTCGGTGTGATGCTGGCGGTTTTTTAAAATCGTTGCACACCCCTAGGTTCGCTGGTGTGTCGCTCCAACTACCTTAGAGAGTAAATGTGTTACATTTGTTTAATCAACTAATGATATATATAACTCATAATTCTATGTCAAAAGTAAACAGACGGAGGTTTTAATCATACGGCGTTTATCGGCCTTTTTTGTGTAAAAAATTCAAAGGTAATTTGTATTACTTCATTACCTTTACGGATGATCACTTGCAGTACGGGCTTTATGTACCATGAGATGTAAACTGAAGCTCAAAAGGTTCAGGCACTAACGGAGAACCTGTTGGGTAACCCCGTGTCTCCCGGAGATGCCACGTCCCGGAACAAAAAGTTTCCGGGTTCTCCGATTGCCCTCGTAGCTCGGATCAGAGTAACACATAGACACGTAATAGGGCTGGTCAAACCCGTAGAGAATTACCAGTTGAAGCGAGTGGCAGCTCCTCGTCCTTTTCTTCAAGACTACGTCGATGGTGGTGAATGGCACTAGATCGTCACGCCGGCCTCGCAGTGTACCACGATATCAGTTTCTGTAAAGATGCTAAACAGAATTGATCTGTCGCGTGGGAGAAAAGTGTGTGCGTTTGGTGCATGTTTTTTTGTGCCTTGTGATGGACGAAGTCGCTCATATGGAGCACGAAAGTTCTCACCCAAACTATGAAATAGGGCTGCCTATTTATCCTAAGCTAAATCAAAAATCCCAAGAATATCTCAAAGATATGATTTTCGAATGGGAATTACTATTCACCGCCCCCTTTTTACTTGTCACCCCGCCCCCTAAATGGCTTGAAAAAGACTTTTTTTGCCCTTATGATATTTAAATTAATTTAAAAAGAAAACACTACTAAATATATATTCCGGTATGAAATACTGAAAACTACATACACAATAATTCGAACGACCGAACGATACGGAAAAAAAAATTCGATTTAACATTTTTCGGACCGACCGATCGATATTTTCGGCCCTGCAGTGCGTGGGCCGACGAAATTTTCGGCCCGGACACTGCCTGGCTGAAAATACTGTTCGGCCCGCACAGCCCGGTCGAAATCTCAGTTCGGCCCGCACAGGCCCGGACAAAATCTCAGTTCGGCCCGAACTGGCCCAGCAAAATTTTCAGCTCGGCCCGCACAGGCCTGGCCGAAATTTCAGTTCGGCCCGTGCACAGGCCCGGCCGAAATTCAGTTCGGCCCTTGCACAGACCCGGCTGAAAATTTCGTTCGACCGTATTTTTTTATTTTTTAATACCGAGAGGAATAAAGTTAAAACCGGAGCAAAACGGGGGTTGGTCAGCCTACTGTTCTCGGCCCGACATTCGTGTGCGCTGTCGCGCGCTCGCACACCAGTCGGCCTGATTTGCACCCCTTGCGCGCGCACTGCGAGCGACTTACATGTGGCATAATATTTGCTATTTAATTTAAACTAATAAAATTCACATCTATATATAAGGTGGGTGAAACCATGTTGTTTTTCAATGTGGGACAAACAACTCTTCGCTTTAAATTCCCTCCAATTAATTCACATTTACAAGCCCAATTGGAGGAATATTAAGTTGAGAGACATGGGCTTTATTTTGGTCTTGTGAAGGTGAATTAATTGGAGGGAATTTAAAGTGAGGAGTTGTTGTCTCACATTGGAAAACAACATGGTTTCACCCACCTTATATATAGATGTAAATTTTATTAGTATAAATTACATAGCTAATATTATGCCACATGTAAGTCGCTCGCGTGCGCGTGCAAGGGGGTGCAAATCAGGCCGATTTGTGTGCGAGCGCGCGACCCGCGCACACGAATGCCGGGCCGAGAACAGTAGGCCTGACCAATCCCCCGTTTTGCTCCGGTTTAACTTTTATTCCTCTCGGTATTAATAAAAAAATCAAAATACGGTCGAACGAAATTTTCAGCCGGGCCTGTGCACGGGCTGAACTGAAATTTCGGCCGGGCCTGTGCGGGCCGAACTGAATTTCGGTCGGGCCTGTTCGGGCCGAACTGAGATTTCGGTCGGGCCTGTGCGGGCCGAACAGTATTTTCGGCCAGGCAGTGTCCGGTCGAAAATATCAATCGGCCCCCTGCAGCCCTGCCGAAAATTTCGTTCGACCTGCGCACTGCAGGGTCGAAAATATCGATCGGTCCGGTGCGAAAATGTTAAATCGATCGTTCGAATTTATTTGTGTATGTAGTTTTCAGCATTTCGTACCGGAATTATATATTTAGTTAGTTTTTGTTCTTTTTAAATTAATTTAAATATCATAAGGGCAAAAACGTCTTTTCAAGCCTTTAGGGGGTCGTGACAATAAAAGGGTGCGGTGAATAGTAATCCAGTTTTCGAATTTTACTCCTTAAGTAGAGAGATTCTTTGGCCATATTTTACTCTCTTTTGAATTCAAAATCCAAACTTAAGGAAACTTGTTATTTATTAAACAAGCAACTTAAATACCAATCAAACTAAGTATCTTTAAATGATATATATCGAAACTTAATCCTAGATTAATTTTGAAATTTCAACTTAAGTAAATAATATTCCAAATATATTATTTCTTTTCGAAATTACTTCCCAAGGTATAATTCAAAAATCAGCTTAGGGTTAAATTCCAATTTTGCCCTCAAGCCTTTTAAGCACTTGGCCAAGCCCAAGTTTTAAAGTTAATTTCATACGAAGTCCGACTTTGATCAACGGCCCGAGGCCCACTAAGGCGCGGACCCAACGATCCAAGGCCCGTTAAGGCCCAAAAACACTTTCTTTATCAGTACACGCTAATGACCTTTTTAAGCCCGACTCTCTAGGTCGCTCAATCGGCAAGAAGGAATCCAAGAGTCCCGTAGTTACCCAGTCAATCCCGCAGTACTGGACTGTAACCGATTCGAGTGCGAATTTCGACCCAGTCTTTGTTCCAGAACCTTATATAGATATAGTACTACCCTATAAACCCTTCAACTGTGTCCCAATCGAGTGAGAGCCATGGTCTATGTCAGACTCACTAAACTCGATTCTATAATAAAAAGGAGACGGGCAAATTACCAAACTATCCTTCATGTCCACATGAGTTAGTTCAATACCTTGCCACAGGATTTCGTAATTTCATGTTGCCGTCCACATAGGACACTTGTCTCGATACTTACGAGACTGTGAATCCGTACTTGGTGGTCTGACCCGGCAATCACAAATCATCATCAAGACCGCAATCTGGCCTGTTGACCCATGCAACAGCAAATCGGGTCGAGGGAACTAGTGACAGTCGAGACTTCGAAGTCAACTCCGTCAAATCCCTTTTGGTCTAAGGTTCACGTAGACTACTATAGTGTTGTCGTCGGTCATTGACACTCCTCGAGTAATAAGCCATGTTGTCGTCTAATGATTCATCCCTTGATTCGATTCGTATCACAAGTCTGACCTCCCGCTCCAAGCGGGATATCGTCACACGATAGGTCATCGACAAATAAGCCGTGATCAGTAATCCAGCACCAGAGCCTCAGGCTTACGACTTTTAATGTTCGAGGTTAAAAGCCCATTGGTGCCTTCCTCTCTCGTGCCCATCGAGAACAGTGACTCAACTCGACACATTTGGATTTGTTCATTTATTATCGGATGCTAAGTAAAGAACTCATATATCAATAAACGAACAATGCCTTTCGATAAACACACGAAAATATTTTATTACACAAGAAGTCGAATGGTAAATAAGCAACGCCCTATACAATCTAATCCTCGTACAGCATTCGAGGACATATTCCTAACAGAACCAAATCAGATATGTTAAGACTGCATAAGAATGCTATATGTCTTTAGGATTATAAGACTGCATAAGACTGCAACAATGTAAATAGAAATGTACGGAGGTAACCCTAGAAACGTAAGCTTGCAATCCAGTAAGACTGAGGGCATTAGACTAAATGGTCTTTATTCACTACTCTTTGAGAAGATGGTACCCGGTCTTGTAAGAAACAAATGTACCGATACATGCATACCCGATGTGAGCGTGACTAAGAACTCTATTCTCCCAATTGCTCATAGTTCACGTGTTTGGGCTTACTCATCAGCGTGCCACAAAGCACCCAAGCTAGTTCTTCCAATCCCGATCGTCGAAAATACCCTGGCGGCCAACGTGCCTTCGTGATAGATGCCACGTCGACGAAATTCCCGCTGTTAAACAACGCATTGTGCGCGGATTTGTTTCGCCATGTCTTCCCCACTGCAATACCGATAAAGGTGCCATTGGGGGAACATGATATCCTCGAGTGATTTAATGATTTCGTCGAGATGAGCAAGCTGAATGATGATGCATTTATGGACCTGCTAAAATTAAACCTTGTGTTCTCGCAGGTTTATACTGCGGAGATGAGCAAGCTCAATGATGATGCACAGGTTTAAGATGAGCAAGCTGAATGATCTTCGATTTTTTGGAACGAATCGCGAGTTGTCGAGCATAAACCCTGTTGCGATTTTGATTATTGCTACTCTGGTTTGTGGAGATTCGAGAAGTTGTTTTATGGCGGGTGGTGTTTTTAATCAGAGAAAACCAGCCTAAAGCTCGATTTCTTAGTTCGAATGAGGGGAAGGAAATCTGATAGGCGATGAGGAATACGCTGCAATTACTGTTCTTGGTATATGCCTGTTTGGGCTTAAAGGTAACCCTTATGTAGTTGTTTCGATAAGCTACTGTAGTTGTTTCGATAAGCTATTATTGGATTTCAATTTATGCTGAGGTTAGATTTTCTTAATGAAGACTATGTTGCTTTTCCTCTTCTCTTTTTGCTCTTTTGTTGGGTATTCATACGCCTTATAGTGATGTGATTTGAAAATTTGCTATATACTTCCTATCTCTTTGAGCTTAGCTGTTTGAATTTAGTTGGAGTTAAATTTCTATGCAGCTCCTTGTCTACAAGAGTTCATATGAACAAGAAAACTTGTGTCTCTACAAGCTTTCCCGAAAAACGTTATTTATGTAAACTCACTTTCGGTAGATTCGATGCATTACTTTAACTTTTTCCTACGGTTTACGACGTAGTTATTGATTTCTTTTTTCCTTTCAGCTCACTCGGCAACAGCATTCACTGGAACATATGGGATAAACTACGGTAGAATAGCAGATAACATCCCTTGACCCGAAAAAGTAGCTACCCAACTCAGAGCTGCAATGATAAAGAATGTTAGAATCTACGACGCAGAGACCACAATGTTCTCAACGCCTCAAAGGAACTGGGCAGGAATTAGTCGTCGGCCTTCCAAACGACTACTTAAAAGACATAAGCTCAATTAAGACCACGCCTTTGCCAGGGTTAAGGACAACGTCAAGGCATTCATGCCCGAAACTCACATCGTAGGAATAGCAGTTGGAAACGAGGTCCTTGGAGGCAGCGATTACGACCTGCATTAGCCTTATTGGGAGCTGTAAGAAACGTACACAACGCCACCAGAAGCTGGGAATAGAAAACTTTGTACAGATCACAACTTCACATTCCCAGGGAGTTTTTGTTGACTCTTTTCCTCCCTCTTCGTGCACTTTCAAGGAAGGCGTGGCTCAGCTGATGAAGCCCCTCTTGAATTTCTTTAAGAGATAGAGCACCCTTGTTTGAATGCATACCCTTTCTTGTTGCCTATACTTACATTCCCATCGCGGGCCGTGGTGCTTGGCGGCCCGCCCAAAAATAATAATATATAGATTAATTATATAATATTATTACTAATGAATAATATTGATTTTTATGTTTGTGAATTATGATGTATATTTTACAACATAAAAAAAAATTAATATTAAAGAAGTCGATTAAATTAGATATATTTTTCGATTTGAAATGTTCATTATTATTTTTTTTTTCCAATTTTTGTATTATCTTTTTTTTCTTTTTCGTTTATTTTTTAAAACTGGCGGGCTAAGCCCGCTACCCGCCTGTAGGCTGGGCGGGCCTTCATTTTGCAGGCCTGCCAGTAGGCGGGCTTGCCCGCCCCCGCCCCGCCTGTGGCGGGCTTTGCGGGCTACGGGTCGGCCTACCCCGCCGGTCCGCTTTGACACTACTAATTGAACCTGGTTACATAAAATCCGAAAACAAAAACAAAGTATGGTTTAACAAATTATCGTGTGTTTTGGGGTGGAAGTCTCAACCCGTCACAACCTCAAGTGATTACGAGCTAACCCACTGAGACGGTTATCACTCAACGGTTCAATTTTGCAAAAATCAGAACATGTTCAAATGTTCTTCTCGCCACAGTGGAATCTCGGATATAATATTCAGCCTAATCATAATTTCAATTGCTAAGGATCTAATCCTAATTGATGATACTACTTAGGCGAGTATAGAAAACTCAAATTCAAATCAGATAAGCACAGAATTAAGCAAATCAGATTGAAATTCATTTTCGCACTGAAACTGTTCTTCGCACGGAACAGTTTCATAATTAATTTCGATCCCGAATTCTAACAATTTTTGTTCAAAACAGAACGAATCTGCCCTGATACAATTGTTAGGTCCTGAATTATCAACTCCTAGATCCTAGACTTCAATCATAAGTAATTCGATTATATCGTATGGAATTCAAGTTTGATCGAAAACTCAATTTGAAGAACTTGAGAGAGAATTCGATTAGTGAGAGAGAGGCACTCTAGAATTGGATTTGAAAGCTTTTCGGATCAATTGACTAAATTTCTCTATTAAGCTCAAAGTTTACACTAGTATTTATAGGAAATGAACTTGGTATAAATACAAGTTAAGTCCTAATCTAAGGACAATACAAATAAAGCCTCAATCTACGAAGACAGCTAATTAAATCACAGCGCAATTCTAATATGTATTCTACACGTATAGACGGTTCCGGGTATGGTTTCGGGACCACGGGAGTTCCGGGCCGAAGCGGCCCGTTGGCCACGTCTACCATTGATATAGAGTAGCATTTACATCACTCTATTCACATACAATAATTCACACTTCATTGAGTGGGATTGTAGTGTGTTTAAAGTAGTTCTTTTCGATCTTTGAATTGGACTTTCCGATTTATCAAGACATGTGATTCACGAAGTGGTACATAATTGTATGATAACATACTGATTTTTTGATAACTCATACGAAAGGGAATAAATTGTATTTTTTAAGATGTTTCAAGCTTGTGTCTTGCAGTACTTAAAACTTAAAATGAAGGCTCGATTGTTTATGTTTACATACATAGCCAGCCGTTGCTAATAATTAATAGCCTTAAATCAAGGTTGATTGAATCTTGCTGGTGCAGTGCTTGATTATTGCCATGTCGAGCAGTTTGCCAAATTCCTAAAATCACAAACAAATCAACTCTTTAAAAATATCATACACCCTCCCGTCCCAAACCATTTTATACATTTTACTATATCGGGCGTCCAATCCCCTTTTGTACATTTCCTTTTATAGTAAAAAAGTATAAAAAACAATCTATATAATAATATTAATATTCTTAAAAGACATGTCAAAATATACGTCTTTTTAACTTTTAATTGTACTATATATTAAAATATTCAGTTTTCTTAAACCACGCCATATCCCAAATGTACAAAGTCATTGGACGGAGGGAGTATAAAATTACACCAATGATAGTCAAGTCAAACATACAAGCTTTTTTTTTTTTTGGCTTAAGAACTTTGATTTTGGTGAGAGAGTTTGTTTTGTACGTAATTTCTTAAAATACTTCTTCAATATACTAAAGAATAGTTTTCATATTTACCCTATAAATATAAAATTTTTTTGAGTTTTACGACATTTGTATCATTATCCTTCAGAATACGATAGTGTGTGCCACTTCACTTCTTCACCTCCCTTCTTCACTTTTCCCAAGTTTGCGTAATCTTCACCCCAGAAAACAAACCAAACTCCATTAGTTGTTCGTTAGCTCTCTCTCTCTCTCTCTCTCTCTCTGCTTTTTCTGTTTCCCAAAAAGTAGATGGCAACTCTTCAGCGGCTCCTTCATCCTCGACTTACATATATAATGATTCCTTAGCTACACCCACACTGTAGTTTGTCTTTATCTTCTCACACTCTTTGAGTTCGAATCGAACTGTCCATTGTAATGGCTTTCGATTTTAGCTACCATTCGTTTGTTACGGCGGCGACAGTTCTTGCCGTCGTCGGCCTTCTTCACGGCCCTTTAATCACCGACGCCGAACCACCCACGACAAGCAAGCCCTCCTCAAGTTCCTCTCCGACCTCCCACACCGCGCGGCCGTCTCCGATGGGACCCAGCGGCCTCGGCCTGCAAGTGGACGGGCGTTCAATGCGATGCCATGAACTCGTCGGTGCGTTCTCTGCGTCTTCCCGGCGCGTGGGACTCGTCGGTGGCATCCCGCCGGACACGCTGAGCCGCCTCACTCAGCTGCGAGTACTCAGCCTTCGCTCGAATCGACTCGCCGGAGCCCTCCCGCCGGACTTCTCGAAGCTCGGATTCCTACGGAGTGTCTACTTGCAGAACAACGAGCTCTCCGGCGGTTTTCCGGCGAGTCTTACAGGGTTGACTCGGCTCTACAGGCTCGACCTCTCCGGCAACAATTTCACCGGTCCGATTCCGTTCGCCGTCAACAACCTGACTCAGCTCAGCCGCCTTTATCTTCAGACAATGGCTTCGGCGGAAAATCCCTAGCATCGACTTGCCCAATCTCGTCGATTTCAACGTCTCAAACAATCGATTGAACGGTTCAGTCCCGGCGGTTCTCGCTAGGTTTCCGCCGTCGTCGTTTTCTAACAACGTCGATCTGTGCGGCTCGCCTCTGCCTCCGTGCAGCAACCCCCATCTGCCGTCTCCCGCGCCGTCGACGGAATCGTCTCCGCCGGAGATTTCTTCCGGGAAAAAGAAGCACAGGAATCTCTCCACCGCCGGCATTATTGGGCTCTCGGTCGCCGGGGGAATAATCCTAGTTTCTCTGATACTCTTACTCGCCTTCTGCTTAATCAAGAAACGAAGAAGAAGAGCAGACAAAAACAGCGCTCAGAAACCACCGCTTGGAGCAGCGACTACTTCACGAGCCGTAGCAGAGCAAGGCGGAACTTCTTCGTCGAAAGATGACGTCACTGCCTCCGGCGAAGGAAGCGAACGAACTAAGCTGGTTTTCATCGACGGCGGTGGTTACAGCTTGATTTGGAGGATCTGTTGAGAGCTTCGGCGGAGGTTTGGGCAAAAGGGAGCCTTGGGACAAGCTATAAAGCTGTGTTGGAGGAAGGTACGACTGTAGTGGTGAAGAGGCTGAAAGATGTGGTGGTGACGAAGAAAGAGTTCGAGCAGCAAATGGAGGTTTTGGGTAACGTTAGGCATCGAAATTTGCTTCCCTTGAGAGCTTATTACTACTCCAAAGATGAGAAGTTGCTGGTCTATGACTACTTGCCTTCTGGAGTTTATCTGCTCTCTTACACGGTAAGATTTCTTCATCTTCCTCAGTTGATTATTTTCTTTCTTTTTTAAGTATGAAAATAGTGTTTTTTTTTTCTGTCATTTGCATTGCATAATCCTTTTGATGTGTTGGGTTTGTGTCAATTCAAAACTCTGTTCGGTGAAATCTGAAAACAGAGCAGCGTCTCCAGTAAAAAAAAGGAGATTACTTTGGCTCCCACTATTTCTACCATGACCCAGTTTGTCTCATCATCCTAACATACTAGGTTTCCATATTAAATTCATGAATTTGCTCCATTTATTACCCTTCTTAGTATTATTTGGTTAGCTGAGTTCATTATCGACGTTGGATGTTTAAATTCTTCCATAATACAGCTTGGTGTACTGTGTACATGCATTTTCTCTCGTTGATCTTACTTGCTATTGTGGTTTTATGTGTGGCATTATTATTATAATCAACGTGGAGACAGAGACTGATTAATTGACTACAACATTCTTTATTAGCCTACGGACTTCATTGATTTCTGGTTTAGGCTAGCTTTTACTTGAAACAACTGTCATTGTAGCAAGTGTTAAAGAATCCCACAAGTTATCACATGAGAGTGTGCATATATCCATTTAATACTTAGATCTTCTTTTCATGGCATATATATATTATATATATATATATATATTTCAAAGCTCAATGTGGGCTACTGTGCTTGCCTTAGTAGTAAGCAGTATCTTAATAATGCCACAACACACCTTTTTCAATGCTTTTAATAATGCAAAAGAAGAAAAAGGAACTACCTTTCTTACGTCTTTTGCAACGGTCTTGCTTGTGCAACAAGTGTTTTTATTACAACTCTCTCTTTGATACCTCACTTCTCTTTGAAATTTATCTACGTTACATGCTTTGGACCACGCGAATTTGCTTTCTTTTCTGCTATGTGAGCATGAGCAACCGATGCTGGAAATAAATTAATAGATTTAATGTTGGAAACATATGACAGCATCTGTAGCCTATATACAACCTGTGTTTTCTTTCGAGTATATTCCAATTAGGAGTTGTGTTTTTACATACAGACATGTCCCTCATTATCTGTGCATGTCGGCGTGTCACGGCTATAAGTTGCACACATTTGCATATGATGCTTGAAATTTTAAATATCCTCGGCCTTAGCAAGTGTTTGTTTATAGCTTTATTGCACATTATGTGATTCCCTACTTGTAATTTATCTCATTTCTGCCCATAGGAGAGGGAAAAAGGGAAATAGTTACAGGAAAGACAATCATTGTCATAGGAAAACAATACAAAAAACCATTGTCCAATTTGGAATATGGTTTATGGCAGTAAAAATTCGGAATATTTTGCAACTTCGTCTTACATATCCACTTGGATTGTACCCAGCGTGTTTTCACTCACTCTATATACGTGCAGATTTTAAGCCCACGGGGATCGAAATTGGTAGGTAAAACAAAAGCCAATTTTGCATATGGGGGTAGTCCTTGGATGATTAATTGATGCCAAATTTATTTAGCCTTACTGTCTAGACATTCTCTTGAAACCTCCGAAAATTGTGGCGTAGGTAGCAGAGGCTTGGGTCGAGCCCCGCTCGACTGGGAAACCCGCCTGAGGATCGCCGTCTCCTCCGCCCGAGGGCTCTCATACCTCCACGAATCTTCCAAACTAGTACACGGAAACATAAAGTCCTCCACGTACTCCTCTTACAAGACAACCTCGACTCATGCCTATCAGACTATTGCCTGAACCCCTCTCTTCTCGGACTCACCCACGACGGGCCACCACCGACCCACTGGCTACCGCGCTCCCGAGCTTCTAGAAGCCCGTCGAGCCACCTTCAAGTCCGACGTCTACAGCTTCGGCGTGCTCCTCCTCGAGCTCCTAACCGGCAGGTAATGACCACTTCACCTAAAAGTGTTTAATCTTAATTATTGGGATTAATTGACCAAGACTTTGAGTTGAAATTTGGCAAGTGGTCTTGACCGATTCGATTGGAATCGGCCCTTAAATCTACGGGCAATTCAATCTTTGTTGCCGTACCATCAAGTTTACAACTTCTGTCCCTTGATCGTTTGCAATATATTATTTCACAATTCAATCGTCATTTTGACTTGCTTCTACGCACAAAAGATCAGTCTTGTTTTACTCATATGCATGTCATGAACCTACACACTATTACACGCATGTATAAGTATATAACCGCTAATTAGTTTCATCATAGCGGTTATTGCTTCATTGCAGTTTTGAGTTGTACTTTGGTTTCCTTGTTTGTACTTCCTCTCCTAGCTTTTGCGCTTCCTACATCTTACTATACCATGTACC
This sequence comes from Craterostigma plantagineum, assembly GCA_027422505.1. NCBI lineage: Eukaryota > Viridiplantae > Streptophyta > Magnoliopsida > Lamiales > Linderniaceae > Craterostigma > Craterostigma plantagineum. Next base: position 79,939 of record JAPQWV010000753.1, on the reverse strand, counting down.
ATGTTCAATTAAATGGGTGGTTGTGCGGATTCTTCCCCCATGACCTGCCTGAGCTCCAATATACCATGTTCAATAACCACTTCACCTAAAAGGTTAATAAGAAGCATTATATCCAATAATAGGTCTCCCAGCCGAGCCGTCGTCGGAGGGGAAGAAGAAGAAGGGACGGCCGCCGTCGATCTGCCGAGGTGGGTGCAGAGCGTCGTAAGGGAGGAGTGGACGGCCGAGGTGTTCGACGTGGAGATTATGAGGTCGAACGACGGCGGCGCGGCGGAGGAAGAAGAGATGGTTAGGCTATTGCAGATAGGAATGGCGTGCGTTGCTACGGTGCCAGACCAAAGGCCCGAGATGGGGCAAGTGGTGAGGATGATGGAGGATATGAGTCGGGGCGCCGTTGATAGTGCCACGGACGATGGGCATAGGCAGTCGTCGGACGAGGGTTTGAGGGCTTCGCCGACGACTGGCGAGGTCTCGCCTTAGGGTTTTCGAGCATTTTGTTTGTTGGGTTTTGTGAGGTGTATTACTTTTTCTTTTTTTGTTTTGGCATGAATTCTATTCTTTTGTTTTTGTGGAGGGGATTTGTCTCGCTAAGAACTTGTAGTTTGTTGTTGGGTAGGTTTTGGGATGAAACTAAGTTGTCTGTTGGGTTCTTCTATTTGTCATTCTTTGGACTCGGAACTAAATCATTGGGTTAAAATCCGTATATTTTTTTAACTTCTTCTGCAACAAGAAATTTAATTTTAAAAAAATGAATGCACGTGCTAATTGTGCATTGAATATTATCTATTCTACTATATTAAGTGTGAAGAGCTCGGATAAACCATCTATTGGTCTGTTTCAATTGACTTATCAGAGTTTTTCTACATCTATGAAAAAATGGGAAAAAAAAAAACTTACTATGACACGGCTCATAATAACAACAAAATCCTATTTTTAGTAAATTACTTAGTAAATATGTTTAATAATAATTAACTTTTTTATTTCACACACACGTCGGTGTGTCAGAAATACTAGTTCATTTAGAATGCCTTGGATAAGTACGGTACACATTTAATGGTCGAAAATTAGCTTATTTGATATATGAAAATAAAAACAATGACGAATGAGTATCGTCTAATTTCCGGAACGGCTAATGCCTACCGAAGTTTACAATGTTCGTCTAAATTGGCAAGATTACTTGAAAGTGAGTTGTTACAGTTACAATTGTCAGAGAGATATTTTCTATGTTAAAGTCCGTATTCTAAATACTTCAGTCTTCAATTATATATCTTGAATTAGGGCTGTTCATCGGTCGGTTCGATTCGTTTTGTTACAATTTTGGTACGTATACTTAATCCGATATCCGAACCGTTTTGATTTGGTTCGGTTCGAATTTTTACAATTCAGTTCGGTTTTCGGTTAGGAATTTAATATCAACAAAAAATATTATGAGCTGAAATACATAAAACAATTTATGGTTATTAAAACAAAGAAGATTTATGGAACGTGATATGTTACAAAAACAATTCAAAGGTCCGAAAAACAACATGAAAATGGAACAAAATCTTACAAAAATATACAAACATTCATCTGAAGATACTATAAGTTCTTTGGGAGAAAAAATATTTGATTGGTGAGAAAAACATCACCTAAAAATGGAAAAAAAAAGTATAAAAAAATGAAATTATATTTACTGTGTTGTTTTCGTTATGGGAGAAAAACAAATGATTATTAATATTTTGTATTTCTAATATAGAATGATAATTTTGGTTCGGTTTTTCAGTGTTACGTATGCTTAATCCGATATCCGAACTATTTTAATTTGGTTCAGTTCGGTTTTTCACAATTCGGTTCGGTTTTTTCGGTTTGATTCTTTTCGGTTCGGTCGGTTTTTTCGGTTTTATCTGAAATTTGAACACCCCTATCTTGAATTAGGTTATAACATGGTTTAAAGAAACGTTTCAAAAATATCCTTGTATAATGGGAAAACTCCTTATCAGTCCCATTTGAAGTTTAAAATTCATCTTAAACACCCCTTGAATTATTTCTTCCTGATCAGTACCCGTCTGTGAAAAGTTGCTTGAAATGACGAACATGACCCTTCTTCAATGATTTAAAAAACTTCCAGATTTTTATATCACATGGCAGAAGTATCGTACCATTACAACAAGTAATTATACCAAATGTTAAAGATATCATTCTACCAATAAAAACATGTATTATACCAATTGTCTCATTGTTATACTAAGTCAAATTTAAGATTTTGTACCAATCGTTAACACTATTATACCAAGAAATAGTGTTGTTATTATTCTATATACGAATACCACGAAAGACAAATATTATACCAACAAAAGGAAATATTTGCAAATTTTCATATAATTATACCAATAATCAGTGTATTATACCAACAAACTTATTCACTATATTATTATTTTTCCATCTAATTTCTAACTATTATACCAATAAGGCCGATCAAATGTTTTAGTTATTCTACTCAAAGTACACTGTATAACATCGTACAACAAACTTGTTTATTATACAACCATATATTGACTAAATTTGCACATAAATATACCAACACATGATACGATTAACCAACAATTTTGGTTATTATACCAACAAATACTGAAGGATTTTTACAATTATTATACCAATAAAAAGATCTAATTGTGATAATAGAATTACTTATTCAACCAATACACAATATTGTTTTACAATTAGAGGACCTAATTATTATGGTACCTAAAGATGTCAAGTAGACCCGCAGCCCGTGGGCTGGGCCAGAAAGGATGTGAGTTGGGCCGGGCATCAGGATGCGGGCAGGATTAGGGCCGGGCAGGATGCTTGCCTGTATGTGCAGGCCCGCTCAATACTCGGACTTTGTCGGGCCGCGGGCAAGCCCACCAATTCTTAAGAAATATATCTATTTTTTAATTAAAGATATATAAATACATCAATTGTACCAACAATATACCAACAAAAGACATAATTATACTATCATTCCTGATTATTTGATAATCAAATTATCAAACCAACGACTTTGATTATCATACCAAGTAATCATTTTATTAATGTGTTTCTTCTTATTATATCAACACAATCATTTACAGTTTTATTATTTTTCAACCAATTCTACCAACAAGAAACGTCATTATAGCAACATCATTTGCTATTAGACCAACAAATGTTGAACAATTGTTTTACACTTATTAAACCAACAATAAATCTAATTATACTAGTACCAATATTTATCTTACCAACAAATAATTTTTTTTAAAAAATTTGTGATATTCGAAAGTTTTCTAATATACCAACAAACGACTATGGTGATCCCAACCATTTAAGCGACCAAAACAAGAATGAATGTCTACGATAATAATTGTAGTTGCTCGTTCCAAATGTGAAGAAAGTTGGTAAGACATAAAGATTAGATGACTTATTAGGTATGTAATCAACTATATATAGTGAGAATGATCGCTTCAATTCTTGGATGATGATGACTTGATGAGCTTGGTTATTGTTAATGAAATTATTGATCTCCAAACTACTCAGTTAGTTTGGAATAAACTACCTTGATAACTCTTGTTAATTGTTATTTAGTTATTCACGACGTGTTGTTAACTTTAATGATATTATATGATGCTTACGTCATTATGATTATTCTAATGCTTATAGAACATTTTTAACTTTAATATTGCTAAAATAAAAATATTTGGTATAATAATGTAAATTGTTGGTATAATAATTTGTTGGTCGAATAATCAAGACTGATATTATAATCATATCATTTGTTGGTATAATAGTCAATGTTGTTGGTATAATATAATGGTCAAGAGTTGGTTCGGAAAACGATAAATTATAGTTAAGTTTGTTGGTATAATAATTGTTGAGAATTTCAGTCCCACATTGGGAAATTAATATCATCAGACTCAGTATATAAATCAAAGAGGCATCTCCACCTAATACCAATTGGTTTTAGGTTGGAACCCTCAATTTTACATGGTATCAGAGCGGGTTCGATCTGCGTGTTATCACGCAGATTTCACTCACCGTCACCCGATTTCATATGTCCACGTGTTAGGCTTTGAATCGTGCCACACGTGAGGGGGGCGTGTTGAGAATTTCAGTCCCACATCGGGAAATTAATATCACACGGCTCAGTATAAAAATCAAATAGGCATCTCCACCTAATACCAATTGATTTTAGGTTGGAACCTTCAATTTAACAATAATCACAAGTACAAGTAAAATTATTTGAACAAGTTGGTATAATTTCTAATTTTGTTGGTATTTAGAAAACTATTGAATATCATAAGTTTTTTAAAAAAGTATTGTTGGTATGACAAATACTGAGATTAGTATAATTGGTTCTTTGTGGTATAATGGCTCGTGTTGATGGTATAATATAGACCCTAGTTGGTATAATAAGGAATTGGTTGCCAAATAATAAAATTATAATTGAGTTGTTGGTACAATCAGCGTTCTTTTATAATTGTTTGAGTTAGTTGGTAAGATTTCCGTTTATGTCGGTATACTAGAAAGGCTAGTATCTATTCTATTATATTAAGGGTGAGGGCTTGGATAAACCGTGAAATGGTCTGTCTTGAGACTAAAAAATATAATTAATAAAATTAAATAACTACCTTTGTTAATCACTTCATACTTTTACACTTATAATAAATCAATTTTTTCTTTTTACATATTTAAGACATACAAATTAAATTCAAATTATGATTTCTATGAAGTATTTCAAACTAAAACAAATTTAATAAAAACTATTTATATAAATAGCACACACTTTGAGTGTGCATAAGTTTAGTATAATTACGTTCGCTGTTGGTATAATAATTGTTAAGCAATTGCGAATTTGTTGGTAAAATAATCAGGTGCTAGTATGGCAGCATTTGCTGGAATATTTTTAAGAGCAAATTCGATTAATATTTTTTGGTATAATAATCAGGTCTATTTGTAATAATATAATAAATGATTTTATTAGTATAATAAGTGAATCTATTGATATAGTTATTTGATTTTTGTTCATATAATATTTGATTTTGTAGGTATAATAATCGTCTTTCGTAGTATAAGCTTTAAAAATCACTTCTTATTTTAAAATATTAAAACATTATTTCTTGGTATAACAGTGATAACAATTGGTATAATGCTGTTAAAATAAATTTGGTATAATAATATGAACCGTTGGTATAATAACAATCTTTGTTGGTAGAACCCATTCAATAGGAAACTTTTCACGGTAGGGTATTGAATATGAAGAAATAATTAGATGGTATTTAAGAAAATGTTTAAACTTAAAAAAGAACTGATAAGTAATTTTTCCCTTCTACAAATTTGGCCCGGAGCGTGTAGGTCACGGCATAATCATGCGACTGGTGGTTTTGTTTCCAAAGTGGGGAGATATTCTACAAAAATTGTCATGCGAAGTAACAAGGTAAAAGGAAAGAATATTGTCATCTGCTATTACTACCCAATCAAACACACGTCTACAAATAAAAGTAGACACAGACGCCAGCTTGAAGACGACGCACACCAACCCAAGTCAACAAGAAAAGGACCAATTAATTCAGCTTCCGTACAATAATTTCTTGCCACCTTATGCTATCCATGATTGATCTCTGATTATTGAACTTCCGATTTTTTGGAACAAATCGTGAGTTGCCGAGCATAAACCCTGTGCGATTTTGATTATTGCTACTCTGGTTTGTGGAGATTCGAGAAGTTGTTTTATGGCGGGTGGTGTTTTTAATCAGAGAAAACCAGCCTAAAGCTCGATTTCTTAGTCCGAATGAGGGGAAGGAGGATCTGATAGGTGATGAGGAATGCGCTGCAATTACTGTTCCTGGTATGCCTGTTTGGGCTTAAAGGTAACCCTTTATGTAGTTGTTTCGATAAGCTATTATTGGATTTCAATTATGCTGAGGTTAGGATTTGCTTAATGAAGAACTATGTTGCTTTTCCTCTTCTCTTTTTGCTCTTTTGCGATTGACTGGGTATTCATAGGCCTTCTAGTGATCTGGGTTTGAATATGATTTGCTACATACTGCCTATCTCTCTGAGCTTAACTGTTTGAATTTAGTTGGAGTTAAATTTCTATGGAGCTCCTTGTCTACAAGAGTTCATATGAACAAGGCAACTTATGTCCCTACAAGCTTTCCCGAAAAACGATATTTATGTAAACTCACTTTCGATTGATTCGATGCATTACTTAACTTTTTCCTACGGTTACGACGCAGTTATTGGTTTCTTTTTTCTTTTCAGCTCACTCGGCAACAGCATTCACTGGAACATATGGGATAAACTACGGTAGAATAGCAGATAACATCCCTTCACCCGAGAAAGTAGCTACCCTACTAAGAGCTGCAATGATAAAGAATGTTAGAATCTACGACGCAGACCACAGTGTTCTCAACGCCTTCAAAGGAACTGGGCTGGAATTAGTCGTCGGTCTTCCAAACGACTACGTAAAAGACATAAGCTCAAATTCAGACCACGCCTTTGCCTGGGTTAAGGACAACGTCAAGGCATTCCTGCCCGAAACTCACATCGTTGGAATAGCAGTTGGAAACGAGGTCCTTGGAGGCAGCGATTACGACCTGGCATTAGCCTTATTGGGGGCTGTAAGAAACGTACACAACGCCACCAAGAAGCTGGGGATAGAAAACGTTGTACAGATCACAACTTCACATTCCCAGGGAGTTTTCGTCGACTCTTTTCCTCCCTCTTCGTGCACTTTCAAGGAAGGCGTGGCTCAGCTGATGAAGCCCCTCTTGAATTTCTTTAAAGAGATAGAGTCACCCTTTTGTTTGAATGCATACCCTTTTCTTGCCTATACTTACAACCCAGGGAAGATCGATGTAAACTACGCACTCTTTAACCCTACGGAGGAGATATACGACAACAAAACTGGGCTGCGCTACGATAACTTGCTCGATGCTCAGATAGACGCTGCTTACGTGGCGTTAGAAGACGCCGGTTTCAAGAAAATGGAAGTTGTAATAACAGAGACGGGCTGGGCTTCGCACGGCGACCAAGGCGAGCCCGGCGCTACGCAGAGTAATGCGAGGATGTACAACTATAATCTGCGTAAGAGGCTGGCGAAGAGAAAGGGTACGCCTTTTAGGCCGAATGTTGTGTTGAAAGCTTACGTCTTTGCCCTGTTCAATGAGGATTTGAAGCCCGGCGCTGGTTCTGAGAAGTATTACGGGCTTTATAAGCCCGATGGGACCATATGTTATGATGTCGGTTTCCCCGGACTTAAATCTTCTTCGGGCAGCCTCCTTGAGGTGTTTTTTTTCTTCTTTTTTTTTTTTTTTGGTTTGATTTTAGGTTGAATTGCTATGTGTTCTTTCTTGGTTAGTGAATTAAGAAGTGCCATGTCTGAATTATTTGCAGGAATTTGGTGGGAAGAAGCTGCTTGGTGGATCTTCTTCCTTGATGGTATTGACAATCTCAGCTTCAGTTTTAGTTTTCTTTTTAAGAATGTTGTGACGTGAGTTTGAGTTTCCAATATATTTATTTGCATGTAAGGCAGTTAGTTACTAGTTACTACTTGGTAGTGACAAAAAGAAAACCAGCATTCTTATCTATTAGTAGAACTGCTGTTTTTTTCTTTTTTCCTCGGGAAATAAAGTAGATATGTATGTATGTATGTATGTATGTATGTATCTATGTATGTATGTATGTATGTATGTATGTATGTATGTATGTATTCTTTCGTGAGCAATGGATTAAGCAACTTTTAATTTTTTTACAATAACATAAATAATAAAATCCGCTCGCGGCATTGGAACCTGGTTATCATAAAATCCGAAAGCAAAAACAAAGTATATAGTTTAACAAATTATCGTGTGTTCTGTAGGTGTTTCAGCCAGTGTTTTAAAAAGCGTGGTGTAGCGCGCTTTCTACCGTAAAATAGCGTAAAAATTCATAAAAACACGTTATAGTGTAAAAAAATAGCGTTTTTATTTTAAATATTTTAATTTTGTTTTAGTTTTTTTCTCTTTGTAATTCTGCTAGTAATTTTAAATTAATATGTAAGAGAAATTTTCGCAATAAATCAACCCACCTTGTTACCATTAATGCATTTTCAGCATCTTTTGGATTGATAGGAATTTTGCTCTTTCTCCACTTAAATTACCTAAGAGAGCAATGTAAACACGATGTTCAGCAAGTGTTGCAACTCTTTCGTAAACCCAAGCCTACAAGAAAAAAATGGTTAACATTTATTATACAAGAAATTAACATACTTTTACAAGAAAAAAATAAAATGAAAATACCATTAGCACAGCAATGCAACATCCCATGTACATATCCTTTTTGGCCACTTTAAATATCTAACCTGAGGCTTCAATTTCATCAAGCAAAAATCGGAAAGCTGCATCTCCCCAGGCATATATAAAGAAGGTATCCAAGTCATCAAGAAATGGGAAAATAAACTTGACTGTGCCAAAGTTACTAATAGAAAATATAATATAATTAAAAAGAATTAGAATAAAAAACCAAAAAAAGTCATCAGCTTCGGCATCATTGTTTGCCAGCTCAACTAACTTTTCTGTTTTCCATGAAATGGCGTTCAATGAAAGAAGAACCCAACTTCAAATAAATGCTAACAGGTTGTCCGGTGCTCGGCGGGCCTATGACGATCGAAAATAGAGGTAAATGGAACCATAGTTCTGCTTCCAAAATAAAAGTTGCACGTCTCTACTTCGAATCGTTTAAGCATTGCACTAACTCTTGATGGGCTAAGCGAAATTTCTTGGATCTTTAACCAAGGTGCGAGCGTTGAAGTTTCTGGTTTACGCTTTTGCAGCTTCCCCAGTATAAACCCTGTGCGATTTTTCCGACAGGGCCTCAATCTTAAATTAAACTTCTTACGGGGTCTGAATTCAATATACCCTAATATCAAATATGATATAGACATGAGGAGGCATGTTGAATAAAACATATCAAATTATTATATTTTACACTAAATAATAACAAATAAATATAGTCAAACAATCAAAGATAACATTCATTTATCAATAAAAAAACTTTAAAATAATCTTCTTCTAATGAAATTCTCCACGTCCAATGGAAAAACTCTACTCTTTAGTTTTCTATTTTAATTAAACACTTTTGATAAGTAACGTATTGTAACAACCGGGAAATTTATAAATTACTGACTTTAATGATTTAAACACAGTTACTCTAGTGTTGCTCCATATCATTGCTTCATGGAATAAGACCATTATTAGAATGGAGAAAGGTGTCGTCATTAACGACAAACCTACTAATATTAGAAGAAGAAGCAAAACTGAAACTCAACCACGAAAATAATTAATTATGAATATACACTTATTTTTTTGTTTTATACGAAAGTAATGTAGTTATTATAGTTCGTTCTAACTAGTTATCATTACATCTATTCCATATTATTGGGTCGCATTTTAAATTTAATGACGATGTTTAAAAAAATGCATGAGAACACTCATGTCGAATATATTTCAATGAAATATTAAAAAAAATTGAACCTAAAATCTTAAATTAAACTTCCGATTCAGGTCCGTAAATGCATCATCATTCAGCTTGCTCATCTCGATGAAATTAGTAAATCTCTAGGATTTCATGTTAAACCCCAATGTCACCTTTGTCGGCGTTGCAGTTGGGGAAGACATGGCGAAACTAATCCGCGACAACACGTTGTTTAACAGCGGGAATTTCGTGGCATCTGTCCGAAGGCACGTTGGTCTCAAGGGTATTTACGAGGAGCGGGATTGAAAGAACTAGCTTGGGTGCTTTGTGGCATGGTGATGAGTAAGCCCAAACACGTGACTAAGAGCAATTGGGAGAATAGAGTTCTTAGCCACGCTCAGCTGGGGTATGTATGTATCGATGCATTTGTTTCTTACAAGATCGGGTACTGTATTCTCAAAGAGTAGTGAATAAAGACCAATCAGTCTAACGCCCTCAGTCTTACCGTATTGCAAGCTTACGTTTCTAGGGTTTACCTCCGTACATTTCTATTTACACTGTTGCAGTCTTATAATTCTAAAGACATGTTAGCATTTTTACGTAGTCTTACATATTTTACATACCTAAATTCTGGATAAGTTGGCAAACTTATATCGTTTGAAATTTTCATGGAAAGGTTTCGTAACTTCTTTTATGAGAAAACTATGAATTACACGACTGATACATTAACAGTCAGGTAAAATATGATATATCCTTTAATAACACGACTAACGGTCGTGCAAATTAGAACATATCCATTAAATAAACGACTAATTTAGTAACAGACGTCGAAACAAAATGCAACCCTAAATTAATGGCAATTTCAAATGAAAGGATATGTAATTACAGTCGTCCAAAACCAAACCACGCAAAAAATAACTCTACAAAGCCTACAATAAATCCGACAGCGAAACAGGTACGAAATTTCTGAGATAAATCATACAATGTTCTCGAGTCCATTTATCCGTGTTTATGGTATGCAGTGGTGATAACTGTTGGGAAACCCCGGGTGACCCGAGGCCTCGCCCCGGACGTAGCGGAATTTAAAAATTTTCCCGGGTTCCCCTTACGGTTTCCCTAGGATACTCGGTTAAATAAAGAAAACTCATGTATGACACAGATAAAGGAATAGAGATCTTACCCTCGTTGCGAAGATCCTTAGCTCCCGTAGCTCACGAACTGTGCCGAAGAGAGTCACGCCGATCCCATGACGTACCACAAACTTCACCTCCCCAATGATGGCTAGAGGAAGTAAAGAATGTTTTGTAAAGATGTGTTTTAGTGTGTTTGATTTACTAGAAACTCAAACACACTTAGGGTTTTCTCTAAGACAACCTAAGGAGCTCTCACCACTCTCTAAACTCAAATTTTTAGTGTGAGAATGCATGGAATTCTCATATGGGCGAAATTAGCTCAAAGCCTAATCATAAAATTCCATTTTCAACATTGAAAATGATTTTAACCTTAATTAAATGAGATCATGTCCTACATGACTCATTTCTTGTTTGATTCTTTTGATTTATGTCATCTAATGACTTTGTCCCACAAGTCTAACAAAAGAACAAGGAACTAAATTGGATTTGATTTGGCTCAAATTTGAACAAAAAACTGTCGGTCATAGCCTGGGTCAAGTCTGTCACGGCCGTGACACTGTCTGGGCAGAAAACGAGCTCGCTGCCATGTGTCACGGCCACATGCAAAGGTTGTCACGGCTGTGACTGACCTGACAGCTTTGCGGCAGTTTCGTATTTCGATCCGATCGAGGGGTAAACGATATTCGATTGCCCTGAAATTTTAACCATAGTTAAAAGACTAACCAATATTGATTCTGACTAAAGGAATTCTCAATCCGAGGTCTAGATTGTGAGATATGAATTTTTTAAGCTACTGAAACTTTGCATACAGGCTTCACGACTGTGACGAGCCTTGCTCATCGTTGTGAAACCTATTTACGCCTCATTCTTCATCACTTTGTTCCGTGAATTTACGTCCATATAAATACAGTTTCTAAAACTTGTATTCAACATTTTTATTAACATCTCTAAGACTGTTAAATCTATTTACATCTCATAATAATTAGGCACTATCACAGTGATCATTTTTAAGCCCGACTCTCTTGGTTCGTCTCAACCCGGCAAGGGAGGAATCCAAGGATTCGGTAAGCGCCTAGCCAATCTCGCGGTATGAATAGATCCCGTGTTGAGCACGATCTTCGATCTACGAACCGACTATCGATTATCATCGTACGTATAGACCCTTCACAAATGTCACGTTCCAGTGAGAGTCATGGTTACGTCAAACTCACTAGACTCGACTCTATGACTAATTCGTGACTGACGAAATTACTAAATTGCTCCACACGTCCCACGTGAGTCAGTTTATAGCTTCGGCCGAAGACTTTGTAATTTCCCGTCCCCGAATATACATAGGACATATATCTCGGTTACTAACGAGACAGTGAATCCCTCACGATAGTCTAAGCACGGCAGTTATCCTTGTTGTCGAGACCGCATGTCGCTGACGACCCATGTTCGTCCCCAAACAAGATGGGCGCATACTAGTGACAAATCAAGACCCCAAAGTCAACTCCATCAAAGACCCTTCAGTCTAAGGTCCACGCACACTACTATAGTCAACCGATCGATCATTGACGCTACCCAGAGTAACGATAAGGTCCATGTGATCGTCGATTGCGAGTCGTGTCCAAGTACAAGTCAATCCCCTGATTCAACTTATGCCAATGTTACGACCTCCCGCTTCCCAAGCGAATGATTGGCACAACCATATAAGAGTCGTCAACAAATAAGTCGTAATTGACGCTCAATCACCCTACTAAGGTCTCAGACTTATGGACTAATTTAATATCGGAGAATAATAGCTCACCGGTGACCCTCTCTCATCCCATGAGAATCAGTGACTAAACTCACGATATATGGGATTTATTTATTTACCGTCTCACCGGATGCCTAGTAAGACTTAATAGGTAAATAAATATGCCTTTCAAAGAATAAATAATAAATATAAATTCCATTCATAGTATAAGAATACATTATTCAATTACATAGCGAATAATACATCGATTATTAAATACATGCCCTATTCATTACATCCTCGAATGGCATTCCGAGGGCACATCCCTAACAATAACTGCGTCCAAGACCAGATTTCACATGCCACTGTATGTTCCGTGTACCCAAATTATACTTTCTTGCATAAGTTAAGATTTTAGGCATAAAAGAAGAACATGTATAAAACAACAAGGTTGTGCATAGTTTAAGCATTAAGTTCAACAAAATAGTCCACTATTTGACCATAGATCTTATTGAGAATGGTATATGATCGAAGAATATCTGCCTCCCTGTACTTATGTTTCATATATTTTGCTCTTTCTTACAGCTAAATAAATGATTTACCCCTATGATATAAACAACAAGAGAAATGATACATTAATACATTTAAATTATATAATTGAACACTGAAGCAGTCTTATATATCGTTATTTGAATACACGACTTAAACAATGAAAGATTGTAAGACTGCACGGCTATTAACTGCTAATTTACTGAAGACAACAGTAATCTTATCCTTATGTATACACATATACATTCAAATACGGTGTATTCCCTTCGTAATAAATGCACGCTCTGTATCTACCCGTGCACTCTCTTTGCAGTCACATTAGTGATATTAAAGAAAATGATTTAATTAACTAAATAGCTAACTAACGAAGAGTGATATACAACAATGAACACATATGTTATATATACACATATACATTCAAAATACGTTGTTTTCCTTTTAATTGACACATATACAACTAGACATGCCCAAAATCAACCGTAACCGGCGGCTGAACCGTCAAACCGCCGGTTGCCAACAATCGTAATCGGCAACCGTAAATGGCCGGTTACGGGGCGGTTGGTCTATTTGACCAACCGCCAACCGTCGGTTAGGCGGTAAACCGACGATTTACATATTTAAAAAAAAAATAAAAATTCAAATTTTGAATTTTGCCGCCGTTAGTTTTTTTGTTAAAAAAGAATTAGCCGTTGTAACCGACTGTTAACCGGGTTAACTGCCGATTAACTGGACAAACCGCCGGTTACAACGGCTAAAAAAAGCCTTCTTTAAATCCCCCCACCCCCCCCCCCAACACACACACCACTTCTCTCTCTACTCAACTGCCGATTAACTGGACAAACCGCCGATTACAACGGCTAAAAAAAGCCTTCTTTAAATCCCCCCACCCCCCACCCCCAATACACACACCACTCTCTATCTCTTAATCTCTCTCTCTACTCACTCTCTCTCTCTCTCTCTCTCTCTCTCTCTCTCTCTCTCTCTCTCTCTCTCTCTCTCTCTCTCACCTCCTTCACCCACCACACCACCACTACCGTGCCACCCTTCTGCCGCCGCCGCCCAGCCCACGCCACCACCACCTCGCCGACCCTCCGCTCCGCCAGCCCCCACCACGCCCCCACCTCCCATCCGGATCCGGTCTCGCCGCCCACCACCACCACCTCGCCGACCCTCCGCCACGCGTCTCCACGCGCCGACCGCCGCCCTTGCTACCTGCACCGCCGACGACCACCGCCGCCTCCACGCCGCCAGCCGCTGCCTGCGCCAGTCGCCGCTCGCCGCCTCCCACGCACCGCCACGCGCCGCCGCGTCACCCGCCGCCCGCGCCGACGTTTCGCCCCGTCGCTTGGTATCTTTTTTTGGCCGCTTTCAGTTTTTTATCTAACCATATTTTTCGTACCCGTGTGTAGAGTATTTTACGATGGATCGTGGTGGTGGCTGACGTGGTTCTCGTGCATCGAGGGCCAGCAAAGGGAAGCAAGTCGTTGGTAGTTCATCGCAAGATGACTACTAACAATACGACCCGCACGAGTTGTTGGATCTCGCCGGCGTGCTAGGCGACGACTTGAACGAGGACGCGGCCGGGTTCGAACCGTCGCCGGGGGCAAGCTCGCATGCCCCGCAACATACGGTGGCGGAGCAGGAAGCGCCGACGCAAACCGACGCCGCCGGGCGGCGGCTACAGTCGGGCATCTTCGCGGTACACTTTAAGAAGGTACCTACTAGTATAAATAACCAATTTAAAGCTATTTCTAACTACTGTGGTAGGGAATATAGTTTTAGAAAGGGGGTGGATATGGGTCGATGACTTCCCATCTCCGTTCGAAACACCCGACTAAGTTAGGTATATGTCAAAACCAACCAAATGTTCGGCGGAACGGGCTCGTCCGCATCGGGACCCTCGAGCGGGAGCGGAAGTGCAACGTCGTTGTTTCATTACAATGAGAACGTTGCGCGACGGGAGCTTGCCAAGTTCATAGCCGCGAGGCACCTACCATTTTGATTTGCCGATGATCCAATCTACGAGCCTTGGATCAAAACCGCATACAACCCTCAGGCGAAAAAGGTTTCGAGGAGCACCCTGACGCGGGATACTAGGAAAACAGTAATCGCGCTTAAGCGCGACTTAGTAGCTTTATTAGGTAGTTTAGGAACTAATGTGTCGATTTGCTCCGATATATAGAGCGATCATTGGCACGTTCATCGTACATTGGCGTGACATGCCAGTGGGTCGATGATTCGTGGATGATACAAAAGCGCTTGATCGCATATAGGGAGTCGATGAAGCGCACACGGTGCAAAACATTGCGATCAAGCTTAGGACGATCTTATCAGAGTATAGGATAGTCAACAAAGTCTTTCAGCATCGTTCGAAATGCGAGCGCAAACAACGTGAGCATTGAACGGTTGAAGGAGTATTGTCAGCCGTCAGTCGGAGGACGGTTTTCCACGTGCGTTGTTTTTGCCACATACTTAACCTTTGTGTGCAAGACGTGCTAGTTAGTTTAAAGGAGCAGGTGCAGCCTATACGCTACGTAATCTCCTACCTGATGCGGTACCCGTCTTTGTGGAAGAAGTGGAAGCGTTTCTGCGCTAGAGAGGATGTACCGGCCACGAAGTTTAGTTTAGACGTACCCACCAGGTGGAATTCCACCTACAAGTTGTTGTACAGTTCGATGGAATATCAGACACAGCTGTGCGATCTCTTTGCCGAAAATAGAGTGTTGCCGTATATTTTAGTTCCAGAGATGGGATGCGTGCAACAGTTTATGTGAGATACTTCCAGTATTTCATGACGCCACCGAGGCGATGTCGGGTTCATATTACCCGACTTCCATACTTGTGTTAGATCATTGCGTTAAAGTCACAATTATACTCGACGGGCTTCGGTTTGATCTAGTAGTCGGCGAGGCCGTTGGGAACATGACTACCAAGTGGCTCAAATATTTTTTTGAGTTACCGGATATCTTCATTATAGCGAAGATATTGGATCCGAGATGGCGTTTAGAGGGTACGAGTAGACAACTAGAATGCTACTATACGAGGTATCGTTGGGCAGGGTAGTCGATAGCATTTATTGGCAGAGCGTACTCGATCGAGCGCATGGCTCTTTAAAGAGTATAAGCCCGATTTTGGCCACGACTCGTCTCAATCGGGATCAGGGCGCAGTCAATCTAGTTCTGCTAGTAGTCGATCTTCACGATTAGCTGACTACTACGACATCCTCAACACAAACAAGCGTCCAAGGTCCTCCCAAAACCCCTACATATAACTCGATAACTTTATGTCGACGACTTTCGAGTTCGAGGATGAAGATGAGTTCAACGTCCTTAGATGGTGGTCGAGGGTGTCGCCAACGTATCCAACGTTGGCAAGGATCGCTCGGGAGACCTTGCCGTCCCGATCTCGACCGTCGCGGTGGAGCATGCTTTTAGCATGGCGGTTTGACCTTGAGCGAGAAGCGTTCGAACTTGAGTGTCGACAACCTCGAGTACCAACGTCTTCTCGACGATTGGACTTGAGTCGAGTATCGCACCCAAGATGTCGTGCCAGCGACTCGCCCGACGACCTTTTCGAGGACACCACCGGTACGGAGACAAGCGGCGGCAACGGCGGCGGCGACGGCGAGGATTATTAGAGGCATTCAGCGAGGCGTGGACTCCACATCAAAAAACAAGCCCGAAAAAAGATAAGTATCCAACTCTTATAATTTTTTTTGCGTACAAATATTTATTATGCTTATATTGCTAACTAATGAATTGTTATTTTCAGGTACTTTATTTGAACAAGCCTAGTACGACGATGAAGCCCGAAAAAGATAAGTATCCAACTCTTATATTTTTTTTGCGTACAAATGTTGACTATGTTTATATGGCTAAATAATGGATTGTTATTTTCAGGTACTAATTGATTTGAACAAGCCTATTACGACAAGTCACGACGAAGCCCGAAAAATGATAAGTAAATATTTCTATAGTTGCTTCTTGTTCTTCTTTTAAAATTAAACTTCTAATGTAACTCATGTTTATGCATTTTTTTCATAGGGAAGAAGATTACGAAGAAGAGGGGTTTCGATAAGTGCAAGTAAGTTAGCAACGTGTGATCTCCAGATGCTTTGACGGACCGTAATTGGTAGTTGATTCGTTAAAGCTCCGGAGATCATTCGCTGCTTTCTCGCCTACACTTGCGGAAGCCCGAAAAATCGAAGAATCGTCCGTGATGGGCTTCAACAAGTTCAGGCGTCGGCCGCGTTAGGTAACTTTCGCTTCGGAGTTCGGCGTCTGTACTTGCTGGAGCCTTTCTCGGACGAAGTCCCGGACGGAGACTGATTTAATTTACATTTATGTATTGTATTTTAGTTGGTTAATTTTGTACTACAAGTTCATTGTAAAATGTAGATTTTTTTCGGAGTGTCTTGTAAATAATATAGTACATCTCGAACATAATTGATTCGATCAAATAATATATACTAAATCAAACTTTATTCAAACACATAAGGTATTTTAAAAAAAACGACGGTTGCGCGGGCTTGGCGGGCTTAGCCCGCCAATTCAAAAAAAAAAAATAATAAGAAAAAAAAAGAAAAAATAAGAGAAAATAATAAAAATAGGAAAAAAATAATATAAAATAGTAAAAAATAAACAAAAATAAAGAATTTAAGTTGGAAAAAATATCTAACTTTTATAAACTTTTTTAATTTTAATTTATTTATGTTATCAATTACCAATTATAGCTAAAAATATAAAAATCATCATAATTTATTTATAAATCTTATATTTTAAAATAAAAATATAATATTTAATTTTCCGGAGGGCTTGCGGCCCGCAGGGGCATGCCTGCGCCCGCCCTCAGGCGAGCCTAAAAAATTAGAGCCCGCCCCGCCCATTGGCGGGGCGGGCGGGCCGCGGGCCCGTTTGACAGCTCTGGTCTGAACCTAGTTCCATCTAAAGAGTTAATTTTATCCCGCTAAAAATAATAATAAGAAAAAGTGTAAGCAATTTGAATCACAAAATTGAAGGGGCCGTAACACTTACATTTTAATATATATTATGATGGATTACACACAACCAGCTAATTAATTACATTCTCCATGATCTGCACCACAGAGCTCACTTTAGCGAACCAAAAAACTTCACTTTCTTTCAGATTACGCGTTAATAAGCGGACCGCCTTTCATGAGCTCCGTGAAAGCGAGAGCCACCAATCCAATCATCGCAAACCTACCGTTCCATATCTCAGCATCTGACGTAAACACACCATTGTTCTTTGACTCTGGCGACAACCCTCTGTAGATTGGTATCACAGTTGCGAATGCGAGCAACCAACTCGTCAGTAGGAACCACTGAACGCCGCCGTTCATCAACTGAGACAATAAGCCTCGCCCGGTGACTAACTCGACTCCAATGGCAGCCACGAATCCAATCATAGCCGCACGCCCATTGATTCTCTCCGGCGCTAAGCCGTCAAAGGCGAACAAATCTTCAGTATCCTTCGAAGTCACCTTCGAGCGGTTAGGAGTTAGGTCAAATGGATCAAGCTCTCCCTTTTCCTTCTCATTATCCTAAATAGATTATCATATATACTGTTGACACGAATATTCTAAATTCCAATACATATGTTCCCATTTAGTAAATGTGTTACCTCTTTCATGCTTCGGACAGTAAATTTAACATTCCTCTTCAGCGGCAATAATCCATAGCTTGATTGTCTATGACCGAGCCTCGTACTGCGTTGGCCTCCACATGAGTACATCGGTGGCATCACAGATGCGTAGCAAGTAGCAGAAGCCATGATAGATCCTAATACTAAACGTAGATATGTGCTTCTTTATTTCGAGGGTTGGTCTTCGACGAAGGAGTTGAAGATCTTTGCGATATGTTAATATACACTGTAGATTTCGTCTTGGTTAAATGATGAGAATATTGGGGAATGAAATCGAGATATATTTATAGGTGGGATTGAGTAACTAAGACAAGCGAGAAGATGCTCTTACATCCACTTAATGTGCTGATTTGGCACGTTAACGTCTGTACTCCCCATCACGTGGATAATGAATAAAAATTTATGATTAATGATTGTACGAAAATACTGCTGGAAATTTCTAGGACTTGTTTGTTTGGCGGTGAAGCTCTTGTTTGGACCACTGTACATGTGTACTATAGTTTCATCGTGGGTTCTTTGGCGCCTTTTATGACATTCCGTGTTTACTGTAATAAGGACTTACTACTGTATGTTGAACACATATACTAGACACGTTGATAATCTAGCAAATCTGTGAAGTACCTTGAATGCTAGTAACGTTCTTTCTTAGGTTGGCGTTGGGGTAATAGGCGTACTTAGTTTGAAGACCTCGCCAATATATCATCAAACAATACATATATAACATACATGTAAAGTATACGATATCATACCGAACATGTAATGAATCTATATGCTATGACGTAGAATATCTACTATGCATATGTGTCTATTCTTTTTTTCGAAATAGGAAAACGTAAAGGGTTGTGCATAGATATATAACAAAACTAATAATTGAGATCACTGATACAACTAGAAAATTGTGTTGATTGTGCCGACTAATATTGTTTAATAGCACATGTCAATAAACCTTACCATAAACGGAATTTGTAGGAAGCACTAACCGATTCCCGACTGCTGTATTAATAGCAGTTTCCCAATAGAAATATTCTTAGTGAAACGTTAGTTCGTTTTTGCGTCTAGGAATATAAGGTAAGTTATGACACATGTTAGATCATCTCCAATCGAACTGCATATCCCAAAATATGAGATAAAAATACTCCAACCGAGCCCCAAAACGAAGCTCAAGATGCGATTTAGTGTTTCTCTCTCATCATTTGGAACGATATATGCGTTTTGGTGTAACAATATGCGTTTGATCTTTTCTAATTGCACTAAAGTCCCTTTATTTATTTTAGTTATTAATGAACCATATAAAAAATAAAACAAATACACAAAATATGTAAAAGAGTAATAGTTGGGCGCAGAGTAAATGAAATGTGACCTTTTAACTTTCTAATAAAAGTCTCTTTGTTGTTTGGTTAATGATAAGAAGAAAAAAATAAATTAATTGATATTGGTGCGTGAATGTTAAATTAAATAAAAGTTTATAAAATCAAATTAAATACGTGCATAAATATTATTATAATCAACTCAATTTTAAAATAGTATAGTAGCCTAATTTCTAAATTTATAAAATAGATCGATAGTATTGAAAAGTTGTAAAAGTAGTATGTAAGATATTGCGAAAATAGACTTTTGAGTTTGAGAATAAGTCTAATAGTTGGAGATGAATTATTGCATTTTGAGTTTGAGAATGCGTTTGAGTTTGAGAATGAGTTCGTCGGTTGGAGATGGTCTTATGACCCATTTATTAATTTTGGTTTAATAATTAATTAATTGGGTTTTATTCCTATAGTCTAAAGAGATATTAACTACTCACGAATGTACCCTATAAATAGATTAAGTAGGTCCTCTCTCCACACTAACATATCATATTCTTCATCCATCGGAAAATATATTAAAGTAGTATAAAGGTAGAGAAACTCGACTTACATCTTCTCGAATCGTCACAATGAATCACGGTTAGTGTTTTATATTATTATGTATATTATGAGAATTGTGGTGTTTGAAGATTATGGAATTATGTTTGTTTGAATTACATGTAGCAAATATGCTTACAGTTGGTATCAGAGCATCGTTGTAAACACATGATTCACTTTTATATATGAATTTCATGTCTGCCATCGTGATATGAGTTTAGTCATTATTGGATGAAGACCTTGCGTATGATATGCGTATGCCTTTGTGTGGTTATGATAACATGAATAATGATCAAACATCTGTTTTATGGCTCTATTTCCTTTTTATGAATAATCATGACTTTGATTTCGCATGTCGCACTTGAATCAAGCATTGATGATGTAGAAATTTCATGAATATGATTTTATAATATTAAACGATTCTTATTCGATGGTTGCATAAATTGTTTTTTACCATGTCAATTATGAATATGCCAAGAGATACACGATAGATACACAAGCATGTGTGCATTAATGGCCACGATCACTTTTTTTTTCACTTTTTCTTCATGCTATATTTAGCCGAACTAGTCTATAAATTTGAATATAGTTTTGAATGACTGCATTGATGTGGGCTTGACTTGGTACTATACTATTTAAGGAAGTTTCTAATGAATATAAAGTTAGCATGTTAACGTGGAGAAAGCCTTGCCTTGACCAAGTTCAAGGAAGAACTACAGTTAGATCTCTGGAAATTAAGAAACTATATGAGCCTCTGAATGATACTGTAGTGACAGATTAGTCCCGGAACAGTTTTCGAATTATTGATTAGTCCCAAATTTTAAGAGAACTACATAGGAACCCCTGAACTATTTAAATTATATTATTCCGCTGCTTAATGAATTATATCTCAATTATGTCTGATTTGCTAGTCACTAAAGTGGCCAAATTAGTAAGGTTTCGAGATATAATTAATACTCAATTGCCCGTGATTAATAGATGCTATTAATGCAGACTTAACGAAAATCTCACGAGTATATTGATGTTCATTAGCAAATAAATATAAAGTACCGCCCAAAGGCTGGTCGCTACTTTATAGCTAATAACATAAAGGTGATATATTTTATTCGATATGTTAAGCGCGTCCAAAGACGCCTAACGTGTCAAAATTACAAAATTTACCAAATTAAATATCTATTTATTTATGCAACAAATTAATTTGTTGGATCACCCAAAGGAGAACTTCGATGCGCATTACGATATCTGAATCTATATTACAATTTTATTTTCTCAGAGCACTAATAATGAGCATTAGTGTATCTATTTGCAGCTTTCGCTCCCGTCTCTCTTAACTCGCAGGCCTCGTCAGTTGTCAAATTCAACGGTCTAAATTGTAATGATTGGTCTCAACATGTTTAGTTTCACCTAGGTGTTATGAACCTTGATTCGGCATTACTGTATCCTAAGCCCGATGATATTACTGATGACAGCTCTGATGATCAAAGAGCATTCCATGATGACTGGAAAGATCGAACAGATTAAGCCTTATGTTTCTGTGAATGATGTATCGGAGAGCATTAAATCAACAACCCAAAATACTGAAAGTGCTAAGGAATTTATGGAATATGTCAAAATTACGGCCCACTCTGACACTGCTGATAATGATAAGTCAAGACTGGGACACTGATGGGTACGCTGACAGCAATGAAATTTGATGGGTCACGTACAATGCACGAGCACCTTACTGAAATGATCGACGCGGCAAAACTCGGAGCCATGGGAATGAAAGTGGAAGAGAGTTTTCTTGTGACGTTCATTATGAACTCCTTACCTCCTCAGTACGGTCCATTCCAAATTAACTATAACACAATTAAGGATAAATGGAATGTGACAAAACTGTAGACTTTATTGATTCAAGAGGAGGCGAGGTTGAACAAATAGGGAGCTCATTCTGTTAATCTCATTGGTCGTCAATGAGTTGGCAAGAAAACTGGAAAGTCGAAGGAAAAGGAAAGGGACCATTGAAAGTTAATGCGTCTTCTTCCAAAGTCCACAAGAAGGAACTGAAGAGTAATGGATGTGGGTTCTGTGGAAAATCAGGACACCATAAGAAGGATTGTTAACGTAAGGCATGATTTGAAAGAAAAGGTATGCTTAATTCTCTCGTATGTTTTGAATCAAACTTAACTGAAGTTGCTCGTAATACTTTGTGGATTGATTCTGGCAATACAATTCACGTTACTAATACGATGAAAGGATTCTTTACGACCCAAATCATAAGCCCAAATGAAAGTTTTCGCACATGGGGAATCGAGTCAAGGCATCAGTTGAACCAATCAGAAGTATGATTTAATTTTAAATATTGGGCATCATTTAGACTTTTTCAGACCTTTTATGTTCCTTCTATTTCCCGTAACTTAGTTTCTTTATCAAAATTTGATTCTGCTGGTTTTACGTTTAAGTTGGTAATGGATGTTTCAGTTTATATAATAATATTTTTTACGATTACGGTGTGCTTCGTGATGAATTATACAAATTAAACCTCGATCAGGACTTCGCTAAGACTCTTATGATATCGCGTCATAATGTTGGCATGAAAGGTGGATTATTGAACGAAATTCAGATATTTGTGGCATAAACGATTGGGTCACATTTCCAAAGGTAGAATACAAAGACTCGTAAAGAATGAAATCCTTTCAGACTTGAAATTTACTGATCTCGGTTATGTGTGGATTGCATTAAAGGAAACAACACGAAACACACAAATAAAGGTAAAGCCACAAGAAGTACGCAACTCCTAGAAATTATACACACTAACATTTGCGGACCTTTTGATGTTCCATCTTTTGGTGGAGAGAAGTATTTCATCACCTTTATTGGTGAGTTTTCATGTTACGGTTATGTCTATTTATTACATGAAAGTCTCACGCGCTAAACGCATTAGAAGTGTTTATTACCGAGAGCGACAATTAGACAGAAAGGTGAAAATTATCAGATCTGACCAAGGTGGCAAATATTATGGAAATATAATGAGAGCGGACAATGTCCAAGTCCGTTCGCTAAATTCCTCGAAAAGATAAGAAAAGGTTGACACTCGTAACTATTAGTATTATTTTCATGAAAGGCAAGCAACACAATTTGAGGATACTCATAACACATACTACATCTGTTTGAATAAATGGTCTTATAATACATCTACATGAATAAATTGATGCTAGAGTGTGCATTTCAGAATGACTTTGTATAAGAACCAAATTGTAAGTCAATGTACGTGTTTAACTCGTTGTCCGTGCGAAGTACATTGCCAAAGCGCTAGATGCCATCACATGGCTCATTTAGAGATCAGTCCTACGGCCACATCACCGACGACTCTAAAGTCTAAAATCCTCAGAACTGCAAACTGCGCTACTAACATTCCACGTGCACGTGGCTCTTAGGTTCGCGTTGGGTTGTGCGTGGTGCGGTTTTGGACGGTTATTGGCCAATTCCACACCAAACCGCAATATATTGTTTTTGAAAAGATTCTTAAACTGCAGTTTTTAAAAATCAAACCACATGTGCAGTTTTGAGCGGTTTCCGGTTTCTAACTTATTGAAATAAAATACATATATTTTAGTGAATGGTACGCCTATTACCTAAAAAGCAAAACAAAAAATCAACAAAGACATACTACAATATTAGAACCAAAATATTGAAATATATCAAATCATAACTTATGAGCTTATTTGAACTTTGAAAGATAAATAGCTACTCGATTTTTATTTAGTATTTGAGTCGTACCTATTTTAACGCTAATATATTCGGGTATCCTAAAAAATATTTATTAATCGAAAAAATGGAGTTTATAAACTAAATATTAAATATATAATAGCATAAAATAAAATTAAATATTTACGAAAAATTATTAATGCACTAGTAGTGCGGTTTGGTTCCGGCGATTCGTACCAAAAATCCACACCGAACCATTATTACGGTGCAGATTAGTACATAAAATTACACCGCTGTTTAGACGGTTAATTGTGGTGTACCGTGTGGTTCGGTGTGATGCTGGCGGTTTTTTAAAATCGTTGCACACCCCTAGGTTCGCTGGTGTGTCGCTCCAACTAGCCTTAGAGAGTAAATGTGTTACATTTGTTTAATCAACTAATGATATATATAACTCATAATTCTATGTCAAAAGTAAACAGACGGAGGTTTAATCATACGGCGTTTATCGGCCTTTTTGTGTAAAAAATTCAAAGGTAATTTGTATTACTTCATTACCTTTACGGATGATCACTTGCAGTACGGGCTTTATGTACCATGAGATGTAAACTTGAAGCTCAAAAGGTTCAAGGCACTAACGGAGAACCTGTTGGGTAACCCCGTGTCTCCCGGAGATGCCACGTCCCGGAACAAAAAGTTTCCGGGTTCTCCGATTGCCCTCGTAGCTCGGATCAGAGTAACACATAGACTCGTAATAGGGCTGGTCAAACCCGTAGAGAATTACCAGTTGAAGCGAGTGGCAGCTCCTCGTCCTTTTCTTCAAGACTACGTCGATGGTGGTGAATGGCACTAGATCGTCACGCCGGCCTCCAGTGTACCACGATATCAGTTTCTGTAAAGATGGCTAAACAGAATTGATCTGTCGCGTGGGAGAAAAGTGTGTGCGTTTGGTGTATGTTTTTGTGCCTTGTGATGGACGAAGTCGCTCATATGGAGCACGAAATTTCTCACCCAAACTATGAATAGGGCTGCCTATTTATACTAAGCTAGAATCAAAAATCCCAAGAATATCTCAAAGATATGATTTTCGAATGGGAATTACTATTCACCGCCCCCTTTTTACTTGTCACCGCCCCCTAAAGGGCTTGAAAAAGACGTTTTTGCCCTTATGATATTTAAATTAAATTAAAAAGAAAACACTAACTAAATATATAATTCCGGTATGAAATACTGAAAACTACATACACAAATAAATTCGAACGACCGATCGATACGGAAAAAAAAATTCGATTTAACATTTTCGGACCGACCGATCGATATTTTCGGCCCTGCAGTGCGTGGGCCGAACGAAATTTTCGGCCCGGACACTGCCTGGCTGAAAATACTGTTCGGCCCGCACAGGCCCGGTCGAAATCTCAGTTCGGCCCGCACAGGCCCGGACAAAATCTCAGTTCGGCCCGAACTGGCCCAGCCAAAATTTCAGCTCGGCCCGCACAGGCCTGGCCGAAATTTCAGTTCGGCCCGTGCACAGGCCCGGCTGAAATTCAGTTCGGCCCGTGCACAGACCCGGCTGAAAATTTCGTTCGACCGTATTTTTATTTTTTTTAATACCGAGAGGAATAAAAGTTAAAACCGGAGCAAAACGGGGGGTTGGTCAGGCCTACTGTTCTCGGCCTGACATTCGTGTGCGCTGGTCGCGCGCTCGCACACAAGTCGGCCTGATTTGCACCCCTTGCGCGCGCACGCGAGCGACTTACATGTGGCATAATATTTGCTATTTAATTTAAACTAATAAAATTCACATCTATATATAAGGTGGGTGAAACCATGTTGTTTTTCAATGTGGGACAACAACTCTTCGCTTTAAATTCCCTCCAATTAATTCACATTTACAAGCCCAAATTGGAGGGATATTAAGTTGAGAGACATGGGCTTTATTTTGGTCTTGTGAAGGTGAATTAATTGGAGGGAATTTAAAGTGAGGAGTTGTTGTCTCACATTGGAAAAACAACATGGTTTCACCCACCTTATATATAGATGTAAATTTTATTAGTATAAATTACATAGCTAATATTATGCCACATGTAAGTCGCTCGCGTGCGCGTGCAAGGGGGTGCAAATCAGGCCGACTTGTGTGCGAGCGCGCGACCCGCGCACACGAATGCCGGGCCGAGAACAGTAGGCCTGACCAATCCCCCGCTTTGCTCCGGTTTTAACTTTTATTCCTCTCGGTATTAAAAATAAAAAAATAAAAATACGGTCGAACGAAATTTTCAGCCGGGCCTGTGCACGGGCTGAACTGAAATTTCGGTCGGGCCTGTGCGGGCCGAACTGAAATTTCGGCGGGCCTGTTCGGGCCGAACTGAGATTTCGGTCGGGCCTGTGCGGGCCGAACAGTATTTTCGGCCAGGCAGTGTCCGGGTCGAAAATATCAATCGGCCCGCACGCAGCCCTGCCGAAAATTTCGTTCGACCTGCGCACTGCAGGGCCGAAAATATCGATCGGTCGGTGCGAAAATGTTAAATCGATCGTTCGTATCGATCGATCGTTCGAATTTATTTGTGTATGTAGTTTTCAGTATTTCGTACCGGAATTATATATTTAGTTAGTTTTTTCTTTTTAAATTAATTTAAATATCATAAGGGCAAAAACGTCTTTTCAAGCCCTTTAGGGGGCGGTGACAAGTAAAAAGGGGGCGGTGAATAGTAATCCAGCTTTCGAATTTTACTCCTTAAGTAGAGAGATTCTTTGGCCATATTTTACTCTCTTTTGAATTCAAAATCCAAACTTAAGGAAACTTGTTATTTATTAAACAAGCAACTTAAATACCAAGTCAAACTAAGTATCTTTAAATATGATATATATCGAAACTTAATCCTAGATTAATTTCGAAATTTCAACTTAAAGTAAATAATATTCCAAATATATTATTTCCATATTTATATTTATTTTTCGAAATTACTTCCCAAGGTATAATTCAAAAATCAGCTTAGGGTTAAATTCCAATTTTGCCCTCAAGCCTTTTAAGCACTTGGCCAAGCCCAAGTTTTAAAGTTAATTTCATACGAAGTCCGACTTTGATCCATTAAACGGCCCGAGGCCCACTAAGGCGCAGCCCAACGATCCAAGGCCCGTTAAGGCCCAAAAACACTTTCTTTATCAGTACACGCTAATGACCTTTTTAAGCCCGACTCTCTAGGTTCGACTCAATCGGCAAGGAAGGAATCCAAGAGTCCCGTAGTTACCCAGTCAATCCCGCAGTACTGGACTGTAACCCGATTCGAGTGCGAATTTCGACCCAGTCTTTGTTCCAGAACCTTAGTATAGATTATAGTACTACCTATAAACCCTTCAACTGTGTCCCAATCGAGTGAGAGCCATGGTCTATGTCAGACTCACTAAACTCGATTCTATAATAAAAAGGAGACGAGGCAAATTACCAAACTATCCTTCATGTCTCACATGAGTTAGTTCAATACCTTGCCAAAGGATTTCGTAATTTCATGTTGCCGTCCACATAGGACACTTGTCTCGATTACTTACGAGACTGTGAATCCGTACTTGGTGGTCTGACCCGGCAATCACAAATCATCACCAAGACCGCATCTGGCCTGTTGACCCATGCAACAGCAAATCGGGTCGAGGGGAACTAGTGACAGTCGAGACTTCGAAGTCAACTCCGTCAAATCCCATTTTGGTCTAAGGTTCACGTAGACTACTATAGTGTTGTCGTCGGTCATTGACACTCCTCGAGTAATAAGCCATGTTGTCGTCTAATGATTCAATCCCTTGATTCGATTCGTATCACAAGTCATGACCTCCGCTTCCAAGCGGGATATCGTCACACGATAGGTCATCGACAAATAAGCCGTGATCAGTAATCCAGCACCAGAGCCTCAGGCTTACGGACTTTTAATGTTCGAGGTTAAAAGCCCATTGGTGCCTTCCTCTCTCGTGCCCATCGAGAACAGTGACTCAACTCGACACATTTGGATTTGTTCATTTATTATCGGATGCTAAGTAAAGAACTCATATATCAATAAACGAACAATGCCTTTCGATAAACACACGAAAACATTTTATTACACAAGAAGTCGAATGGTAAATAAGCGAACGCCCTATACAATCTAATCCTCGTACAGCATTCGAGGACATATTCCTAACAGAACCAAATCAGATATGTTAAGACTGCATAAGAATGCTAATATGTCTTTAGGATTATAAGACTGCATAAGACTGCAACAATGTAAATAGAAATGTACGGAGGTAACCCTAGAAACGTAAGCTTGCAATCCAGTAAGACTGAGGGCATTAGACTGATTGGTCTTTATTCACTACTCTTTGAGAAGATGGTACCCGGTCTTGTAAGAAACAAATGTACCGATATATGCATACCCGATGTGAGCGTGACTAAGAACTCTATTCTCCCAATTGCTCATAGTCACGTGTTTGGGCTTACTCATCAGCGTGCCACAAAGCACCCAAGCTAGTTCTTCCAATCCCGATCGTCGAAAATAC
Source organism: Craterostigma plantagineum (assembly GCA_027422505.1). Lineage (NCBI taxonomy): Eukaryota > Viridiplantae > Streptophyta > Magnoliopsida > Lamiales > Linderniaceae > Craterostigma > Craterostigma plantagineum. The sequence continues at coordinate 51,329 of JAPQWV010000753.1, read as the reverse complement.
CCTGGCGGCCAACGTGCCTTCGTGATAGATGCCACGTCGACGAAATTCCCGCTGTTAAACAACGCATTGTCGCGGATTGGTTTCGCCATGTCTTCCCCAACTGCAATACCGATAAAGGTGCCATTGGGGGAACATGATATCCTCGAGTGATTTAATGATTTCGTCGAGATGAGCAAGCTGAATGATGATGCATTTATGGACCTGAATCTAAAATTAAACCTTGTGTTCTCGCAGGGTTTATACTGGGGAGATGAGCAAGCTCAATGATGATGCACAGGGTTTAAGATGAGCAAGCTGAATGATCTTCGGATTTTTTGGAACGAATCGCGAGTTGTCGAGCATAAACCCTGTGCGATTTTGATTATTGCTACTCTGGTTTGTGGAGATTCGAGAAGTTGTTTTATGGCGGGTGGTGTTTTTAATCAGAGAAAACCAGCCTAAAGCTCGATTTCTTAGTTCGAATGAGGGGAAGGAAAATCTGATAGGCGATGAGGAATACGCTGCAATTACTGTTCTTGGTATGCCTGTTTGGGCTTAAAGGTAACCCTTTATGTAGTTGTTTCGATAAGCTATTATTGGATTTCAATTTATGCTGAGGTTAGGATTTTCTTAATGAAGAACTATGTTGCTTTTCCTCTTCTCTTTTTGCTCTTTTGTTGGGTATTCATAGGCCTTATAGTGATGTGAGTTTGAAAATTTGCTATATACTGCCTATCTCTTTGAGCTTAGCTGTTTGAATTTAGTTGGAGTTAAATTTCTATGCAGCTCCTTGTCTACAAGAGTTCATATGAACAAGACAACTTATGTCTCTACAAGCTTTCCCGAAAAACGTTATTTATGTAAACTCACTTTCGGTAGATTCGATGCATTACTTAACTTTTTCCTACGATTTACGACGTAGTTATTGATTTCTTTTTGGCTTAATTATTTTTTTAGTCCCATAACTTTGGGGTGGTGGCATTATAGGGACCGTTATTTACGGGTTGGCAAAATAGGGACAGTAACTTTTAAAAAGATGGCAATTTATGGACACCATACGGTCCGACCCTGTATTGTGACCCATACCCGCTGACGTGGAATCCGACCCGCTGACGTGTTTGCCTACTCAGTACACAGATTTGTGACGGAGTATTTGCGACGGAAATACGGTCGCTAAAAGTCGAAAAAAATAATAAAAAAAAACAACTGTTTTAGCGACGGAAACAAAACAAATCGGTAACCCTAATTTGGTTCCAATCCTCCGTCACAAATCTGTGTACTGAGTAGGCAAACACGTCAGCGGGTCGGATTCCACGTCAGCGGGTATGGGTCAAAATACCGGGTCGGACCGTATGGTGTCCATAAATTGCCATTTTTTTAAAAGTTACTGTCCCTATTTTGCCAACCCGTAAATAACGGTCCCTATAATGCCACCACCCCAAAGTTATGGGACTAAAAAAATAATTAAGCCTTTCTTTTTTCCTTTCAGCTCACTCGGCAACAGCATTCACTGGAACATATGGGATAAACTACGGTAGAATAGCAGATAACATCCCTTGACCCGAAAAAGTAGCTACCCAACTCAGAGCTGCAATGATAAAGAATGTTAGAATCTACGACGCAGACCACAATGTTCTCAACGCCTTCAAAGGAACTGGGCAGGAATTAGTCGTCGGCCTTCCAAACGACTACTTAAAAGACATAAGCTCAAATTAAGACCACGCCTTTGCCTGGGTTAAGGACAACGTCAAGGCATTCATGCCCGAAACTCACATCGTAGGAATAGCAGTTGGAAACGAGGTCCTTGGAGGCAGCGATTACGACCTGGCATTAGCCTTATTGGGAGCTGTAAGAAACGTACACAACGCCACCAAGAAGCTGGGAATAGAAAACGTTGTACAGATCACAACTTCACATTCCCAGGGAGTTTTTGTCGACTCTTTTCCTCCCTCTTCGTGCACTTTCAAGGAAGGCGTGGCTCAGCTGATGAAGCCCCTCTTGAATTTCTTTAAAGAGATAGAGCACCCTTATTTGAATGCATACCCTTTTCTTGCCTATACTTACATTCCCATCGCGGGCCGTGGGCTTGGCGGTCCGCCCAAAAATAAAATATATATAATTATATTATATAATATATTTACTAATGAATAATATTGATTTTTATGTTTGTGAATTATGATGTATATTTTAACAACATAAAAAAAAATTAATATTAAAGAAGTCGATTAAATTAGATATATTTTTCGATTTGAAATGTTCATTATTATTTTTTTTTTCCAGTTTTTGTATTATTTTTTCTTTTTTTCTTTTTCGTTTAATTTTTTAAAACTGGCGGGCTAAGCCCGCTACCCGCCTGTAGGGGGGCGGGCCTTCATTTTGCAGGCCTGCCAGTAGGCGGGCTTGCCCGCCCCCGCCCCGCCTGTGGCGGGCTTTGGCGGGCTACGGGTCGGCCTACCCCGCCGGTCCGCTTTGACACTACTAATTAGAACCTGGTTACATAAAATCCGAAAACAAAAACAAAGTATAGTTTAACAAATTATCGTGTGTTTTGGAGGTGTTTCAGCCAGTGTTTTAAAAGGCGTGTGTAGCACGCTTTGTAGCGTGAAATAACGTAAAAATTCGTAAAAACGCGTTATAGCGTAAAAAATAGCATTTTTATTTTTAATATTATAGTTTTTTTAGTTTTTTTTTCCTCTTGTAATTCTGCTAGTAATTTTAAAGTAATATGTAAGAGAAAAGTTTTGGCAATAATTCAACCCACCTTGTTAGACGTCACATCCATTAGTGCATTTTCAGCATCTTTTGGATTGCTAGTAATTTTGCTCTTTCCCCACTTAAATAACCTAGGAGAGCAATGTAAACACGAGGTTCAGCAAGGTTGGAACTCTTTCGTAAACCCAAGCCTACAAGAAAAAAATGGTTAACATTTATATAAAAGAAATTAACATACTTTTACAGGAAAAAATAAAGTGAAAATACCATTATAGGAACCAAGGTGCGAAGCGCTGAAGTTTCTAGTTTATGCTTTTGCAGTTTTCCCAGTATAGGAACCAACTTATTGATCACTGATACGAATCTTGTTGGGGAACACCTTGACTTGAGTAAGCGTCTTTTCGTCTTTTCCCATTATTCCATCTTCTCTGTTACTATCATCCTTCAACATTTTTAATTTAGAAAAAAATTAATCATATATATACCGAATTACAGATCGTTGAGTAATGCTAAATTACCTAACCTTAACAATTATCACACGAGACGACAAAATAACATCAACATCAAATAAATTCTAGTTGAACTCAATGCACATAATGAAAAAATATAAACATATTCAACAGTATAAAAACCGTACAAAAATATAATTATGATCAACGATTTACCCAACAAATTGAGGAAGATGGCACACCCAATAAAATAAATAATTTACCCAATATTCATGTGACAGAAATTACATCAATCTCGCTCTATGAACCCTCTCAGCCTTATGATGAATGATTTACCCAAAAATAAAAAAAAAACCAGTTTCAACCGAACCCTAGTTTAATAAATAAATACTTAGTGCTGATGAATCTTTAGTCCCGAAGTTAGCTGTGACGGTGGCTCTTGGACGAGGCGGTGAACCTTGGTGTCGATCGCACTGAGTGAGAAAATGACTGAACTTTCCTTTATACTGAAAGTTCACTCTTTTGATTTTGATTGATCGGTTCATCATGTCGTTGTGTGGTACACAATCCTTATTTACGTCCAAAGAGAAAATCGGACGAAAGCGAGCACGGCGATATCCATGTGAAATGGACCGTCACAAGAAACACTCAAGGAAAAACATGATGACTTTTCATGACAACTTATCTAGAAATTGTTTTTATCAAATACTGCTTATTTGAATGTTTTATGAATTTTTATAAATGTTGATAGTTTGAGTTCAATGTCTAGTTATTTCTTTTAAGTAATTGTTTAACTAATATATTGATTTAATCAATATTTTATCTTAATATAGTTGTAGAAGAATTTTTATTGTGTTTCTATGAGCCAATGCAAGGAATAAGTTGATCGATCATATTCATAGATATCGAACTCATGTCGGAGGGGTAGGTCATGCCAAGTTTTTAATTTTTTTTGATTTATTTCTTTAAGTAACATATTTTTAATATATTGGAGTTAAAATAGTTGGGGTAAAAATTTAATTATTAACAAGTGTTGTGCTATTTGGAATTTACGATAGTAAAATCTGTAATTTTAAGTATTTTTATGGTTAAAATGAAAATAAAAATAGTTGGAATTAAAAAAGTGATTAGTTTTGTAACAGGTTTAAAAACTCAACTAGTTTTGTAATTCTAATCTCAAAATAACATTATTTCTGTAATTCTCTCATGGTTATAATGATAATTTAGCACTAGAGGGAGTTAATATTAAGTTTTGCCTAATGGCAGAACCTGATCACAAAAGTAATCTCAGAGGGACTGATTAGTAAGTATAATATTTAATTTAATCAGGTATTTTTCTATAAAATCACCATAGGATAAATTATGCGCCAATTACATTAAATAATTATAAAATTAATAATAATAGCATGGTGTGTTTCACTTTCATTTCGTTAATCTCCGCCTCCCCATCATAGATGCACACCAGATCTCTCCCTTCCGCGCAGGTTAGCATATTTTCTTTATCTATACTCTTTTATTAATGGGGAGGGGGACTTAAAAACTGTCAATTAGAATCCAATTTGGTGTATCAATTACACCAAAAATTAGAGCCAATTAGGTAATTATTTACTGACAAAAACTGCTCTTGCGTGAAAATGAAAACTGCCGGCAAAGACTTCATTTACTTAAAATAGAAAATAAATAATCTGCTGCACCCACGTAGGGGGTGCAATTGACTAGTTTATATAACTGTCGACGATTCAATATCATGTTGTTCAGTTGGGCAAATGTTCTCTCGTCGCTGGATAATGACGTGTTTGTCTCTCTCTGTGTGTGAGCATCTGTTGCTTTTGATCGGTAGATGTTAGAAAGATTTGCTTTAGGTTTTTTGGTCTGTATGTATATCCAGTTAATCCGATTGACGATTAGGAAATTATTTGGAAAAGCTGTATTTATTGGAACTCAAAAAACATGGGGATGATAATGCAGGCCTTGTCCTAGTGAACAATTCTTGTCGGAACACCTGCTTCAAGTACTGTTTTCAGTTCGTGATGTTTATCTCATCTGAAAAGGTGAAGCAAGCCAAAGTAAACCGCGCGAAGTGACATCGTTTTCTACACGGAGTCGTAGTTTTGGCTCTCCACCGAGCTCTTGCTGGACGAACACTATATGATGGATATGATGGGATCAGCTTTTGATAGTATGCTCGAGTCTGCATCAGATTGGTTTAAACTCTACTTTGATCCCCCGTTCCCTCGAGCTGTTATTTTTGGGGTCCCAATAGTAGGTTTTTGTTCTGTTCAAGTGGTTCTTGTACATTATTCCTTTAGTTGTATTCGAAAATGGATTAATCTCCTTACATATTTTCAGGTCATCTTTTTGTGGAAGGGCTTCTCGTGATTGTTATACTTTATCTTCTATCCCTGAAGAGTTACAAACCACCAAAGAGGCCTCTGACAGAGAAGGTTAGAGCTCTGGGTAGTTATTAGATGATGGCTCCACTGCCTATATAATTTGGTCTTCTATTTCCCAAATTGTTGAACTATCAAAGAGAGATTGCACTTCTTCTTTTTCCCAAAATGTTGCTCCTGTTTAATGGTTCTATACTTCAAATCTATTAGTTCCCCATTCATGCGGCTATAATTACTATAGGTTATTTAATGCTAAGTTTACTACTATAGTAATTGCTGCATCAATGTTTCAGCATATTGGAGGTATGCCAGTGCAAATTGTAAATATTTAGGTGATGAATTCTGGAGTTGTTGATGTCTGAAGTTTTAACAAATATTTACATCTTCAATGTTTGTCTGGCTTCTTGTTTGATTCAATAAAATGTGGCATCTGAGCACACAGAGCTCTTGTTGAGTTAGTTCTATGTCTATGTCAGAGAAAGGAGAGTATTGTTTTGAAACCATGTGTTTATTATTTGTTGTTTTCATTTCCTTTTGTTCATACTTCTAATATGATCTGTCAACCACACTCAGGAAATAGATGATCTGTGTGATGAATGGTTCCCGGAACCACTCATACCTACTATGACTGAAGATATGAAGGATGAACCTCCTGTATTGGAAAGGTAACTCTGGTTGCGGAAATGGCTGTTAAATTCTGAAAGTATTCTTTGCAAGTTGACTCCTAATTAGAATTTCTTTTGTATCTTGATCATACTTGGTGGAAAGAAACCAACACATGTTTGTGTGAAATAGATTATATCAAATCATGCACGGCTCCAGCTCTTTCTGACATTTGTCGACCGTATTCATTAAAACTGGATTTTCGCAATAAGAAAATGTCTGTGCATATGTCATAGATCTTGGCTCAACTCATGAGTTGACTCGTGCAGTGCTGCAGGTCAACATACTTTTATTAATGGAAAAGAAGTTATAAACTTCGCCTCCGCAAATTACCTTGGCTTTCTAGGACGTGAAAAGCTATTAGTAAGAAATCTGTAGTTCTGTACCCCATTCGTCTTACTTTCATTCGCCTTCAGTCCGCTGCAACTCAGATAGTAACTGTTAAACAGGAATCCTGTACCAAAGCACTCGAAAAATATGGCGTTGGGTCTTGTGGTCCCCGCGGATTTTATGGAACAATTGGTATGGCTGATATTGCAGGATTTATCATATTTGGTTTTCTAAACTTGTAGATCACAATAAAGATAATATTCATATGTTGGTTTAAAATCGCAGATGTTCATCTTGATTGCGAGGCCAAAATATCTAACTTTCTTGGAACTCCTGATTCTATCCTATATTCTTATGGACTTTCAACAATGTTTAGCACCATTCCTGCATTTTGCAAAAAGGGTGATATTGTTGTTGCGTACGTATTCATTATTATCCACTTCTTAATAAATAGTGTGTATTCATTTTCGTAGGCGATCGTGTTACTTTTTTTTTTTCTGTTAGATTTTGTAAAGCTAATAGAAATTGACATTCTACTCTTCATACCTCTTTAATTTGCTCAACTCATCCAGATAGTCAATATTCTATTGCACTTTTACGATTCTGAATTACATATATTTGTGTTTTTCTTGTCATTCGTGCAAATACATGTATTCGCCTTAGCGTGTCTGATTGCTTTAGTGGTCCAGTGATGAAGGTGTCCACTGGGGAATACTAAATGGCCGTCAGCTGTCAAGAAGTACAATTATTTATTTCAAGCACAATGATATGCGATCTCTGCAAGATATTCTGGAAAAGGTTACTCAGGATAACAACCGGGCCAAAAAGTTGAGGCGCTACATTGTCGTGGAAGCTATCTATCAGGTATCGTTTAGTTATTATCTTGAATCTTTAAACGCTCTCTCCGTTCATTATGCTATTTCAGGTTTGGTTGAAAGGGGCGCTGAATGTGTGATTGTTTCTGGATCTCCATCTCCTAGAAAATGAATTATTTGTTGTCTTTCAAACCATTTTTTTGCCAAAATACATCTGAAGGCTTGGACAAATATACAATGTTCTTTGGTCCTTGTGATTGATTGTCTGACATATGTCAGATTCATGACTTGTAGGCTTTGTTTTTGTACCTGTATTTATGGGTTATTAAATGTTTTATAAAAAGACATGTTATCAGGTAAGATAATATGCTTCACTTTATAAATACAAAGACATATTACATGCTATTGGTCCTATGTATTGACAATGACATAGGACACCATTGTATTGAAGTAGCTAATGGAATCACTAAATGGTGTACACTGATATATATATTTTATGCACATTTTGATTGTAGCAGTTTACTCAAGATTAACACATGATATATCCCTATAAGTGCCAAACTAATTTGGTTTTTCTTTTATGATATCCTTCTTATTGACTCAAATTTCCCCATTGCAGAACTCTGGCCAAATCACTCCATTAGATGAAGTCGTCAGATTGAAAGAAAAGTATCGTTTCCGTGTGATCTTGGATGAGAGCAGTTCTTTGGGTGTTCTTGGAATTTCTGGTAGAGGTTTAACTGAGCACTGTCAAGTTCCCGTATGTTTACATACTCAGATCTAACATAAACTTATAAACCGTGCCTGCGTATTTATCAATGATCCAATCCATACTTGAAATTCAGATTGAAAAGGTTGATATCATAACCGCTGCAATGGGAAATTCATTGGCCACCGAAGGAGGGTTTTGCACAGGGAGTGCAAGAGTAATTGACCACCAAGTAAGCATAACGTTGCATTCCAAAATAGTTCTTAAAATTTGTTCTGCAAGTTAGAGAATTACGTTAACCGCTTATGTGTATATATGTTAAAAAAATTATCAAAGTGATGCAATTATCATTCACTTGGCAGCGTCTGAGTAGCTCGGGTTACGTCTTCTCCGCCTCTTTGCCTCCATATCTGGCAAGTGCTGCAATCACGGCTATCGATGTCTTGGAAGAAAATCCAGAACTTATCAAAAAACTGCATAAGAATATCGCCACCTTACTTATCCTTTCATCACAGTAGTAAAATATAGTCAGTAATAGTATTTTTGTCTTAACGCAAGTTTAGGTCTTGAAAGAGCACTCACTTTCGTTTCAACATCGAAGAGATCAACTTTGGACAGATGCAAGTTGCCTGCTGGGATTAGACTGTACGTCTCTGCGGCACACACAGAGTCTGATCTAGTTGCAGCTTGTGTCTCGATTAAGGTAATCGCCGCCGAGTTATTAACAGGTGAGTGATTTAGCGCTTTTGTGTGCTTTTTCTCACACATTTTCTGGAGCAATCTTTAGCTTTTGTGTATGCCCGCACACACAAGTAGTGTTCTGTTGTATAACTGACGGATGTAGTAGCCTTTAACGGGCTTTTCTTTGGCTTGCAGTTAACTTGGTATCTCCAATCCAGACCCAAAAATTCAAAGAGTATACTAAAAGTTCTCCAACTGTACCTCAAACGCAAACTCAAAATGCATTTTTCATCTTCTCTTCATCTCCAAGCGAGAAATTTATTCTTAGACTTATTCAAACTCAATAGTATTCTTCTCCAAACATTAAACTCATTGTCAAAACAACTATTTTCGAAATATTCACTTCTATACTAACTTCTACAAACTCAAACGCATTTATGCATTGCGTTTAGTGGATGAGAGAAAGTAAAAAGCTCATTTTTTGGATTGATTTTGGTAATAAGTGAGCCCAAGGTGGAGGCGGTTATTTTTCATTTTTGCAATTATTAAATATAGAACTCGTAATAATAACGTTCAGACATATTATTGTTAAATTATAAAGCTCATTTATTTTACGATTACAGATTGAATAGCCAAATATATATCTATGCTATAAAAGAGAGAATGTGGCTAGTTTCCACAGCAGGTTACAAGTCATCATTTAGCTTAAATAATTTGGGTGGCTGACCTGTATTTCCAAGTTGCCTTGTTCTTTTTTCTTTTCATTTTTCCTTATTTACATTACTACATATATCACTTTTAACTTAAAATATAATTCGAAATTTATACTCCAACGTGAAATAAATATTCCAGTGATCCATAATTACAATTATACCCATAACTTTTAACTTAAAATATAATTCGAAATTTATACTCCAACGTGAAACAAATATTCCAGTGATCCATAATTACAATTATACCCATAACTTATTAAAATTGCAAAATGACCCATAATATATACCTGCAAATTAGTTATTATTTTTTTCAAATAATCACATAACAGTGAATCAGAATAATATATAGTTTTGTATAATTGTTATGTTTAATAAGAATGAATTAATAAAAAAACTTAATATAAATGAATATACGATGGAAATTTAAAGGAAATTGGTGGGGTTCGATGTATTGTTCAAATAATAAATGTTGAGAAATGACATTGTAGTGGCTCTATATAGATGAGTAGTTGGTGATAAGTCTGATGACCTTATTTGGACTTTAATGTGGCTTAGTATTATCACTACTTCCATTGTTATATATTACAGATTGCATGGATGTTTTTAAAAATTTTTGTTGTAACAAAGTGCCGTAAAATTAAAAACGATCACTTTTCTCCCATATGTATATGATAAATGAATGCCAGCTATGTATCTAAGAACAAAACATAAGCGTCGGCCATCGTGGTTGAGATGTTGTTGCAGGGTGTCTATCTAAACACATCCCTTTATATTTTACTCATGCAAATAAATTCCGATTTATAATCTCAACGGCGAATTGTATATATATATGTAGAATACCTAATCAATATTATTATGTCGCATTACATGTATATTCAACATAGACCATTCACTAATACAGAAATACACATGGGCGACGGTTGTTATAGGCCATGGGCGACGGTTTATGTGCGTCGCCCAGAGCCCCATCGCCAATGTGCGTGATTTTGGGCGACGGGTGTGCAGCCGTCGCCAAAGATAGGTTATGGGCTACGATTGTTAGTAAAAACCGTCGCCCAAAGTACCCCATAGGGTGCTGTTATGAACGAATGGGCGACGGTTTCTGTCACAACAACCGTCGCCCAAAATCAATTTATTTTTTTAATTTAATTATGGGCAACGGTTTTTTGTCTCAGAAACCGTCGCCCAAAACATCAACTGAAAATAAAAAAAGCAACCGTCATCCCATGGGTGGATCCTAGCGGCCACATCAACCCAAGCGCCGTCGTCGCTGACAGCACCACCACTCCCAGATCCGGCCTTCGCCAGCCACCTAACAGGAAGTCCGGCACCGTCCCTTGGAGGCCGATCGACGTGGAGAGCTGGTTCTGCGGGTCCCTGAAGGAGGACATGAGCTGCTGGAGGCATCGGACGTCGTCTTCGGCGCTGGCCGTCAGGATTTTCGCTGCCAGCTCGTCGTCGCTGCCGCCTCGTTGCCCAGATCCGCCGCTGCCGCGCTGCCCAGATCCACAACCAACTCGACTTCCGCTGCCTAGATCCGCCACCGGCGGGATTTTCGTTGCCCAGATCCACCACCGCCGCTACCTTTCATCCCCATATCCGCCATCGCCAGCCTCACCTCTGCCGCATCCTTCCTATCGCCATACTGCTGCAGAGACTAGAAGGGAAAGAAAAGGACTATGTAGATAGAGAAAAACGAAGAAGCAGAGAAAAAAGAAAAAAGAAGGACGCTATGAAGATAAAACGAAGAAGATGACGAGAAGAAAAGGAAGAGAAAGAAGAGAGGATAGAGTGATAGTGAATGAGAGAGAGAAGGAAAAGAGAGAAAGGGAGAATAAAATAGGGTTTAAAATTTTTAGAATCCCGCTAATTAAATTTTCGATTGACCATGGGCGACGGTTGTGACGGAACAACAGTTGCCCATACTCATGTTAAAAAAAATAAAATAAATTTATAAAAAATTTGAAAGAGTTTGGGCGACGGTTTTTACACAACAACAATCGCCCATACTAATGTAAAGTAATAAAAAACCAATAAATTTATAAAAAATATGAAGACTTTGGGCGACGGTTTCTACACAACAACCGTCGTCCATACTCATGTTTAAAAAATAAAAAACAAATAAAATTTTAAAAAAATAAATCAAAAGAACATAGGCGACGGTTTCTCATATCATCGAAGAAACCGTCGCCCAAGCTTGTATTTTAAAAAACCCGGAAGTGAATGGTTAAATGGTTAATCTACATATACACAAAGTAAATCACTAGTAGAAAATGGTACATAGGCGACGGCACCTTCGGCGATGGTTCCTCAAAAACCGTCGCCTATAGTGGACGCGGTGGCACTTTCGTAATTGTTTTAAGTTTTGTTCATCATAGGCGACGGTTTCTTGTACATAACCGTCGCCGGAGTCTTTCGTCAATTATAGGCCACGGTTTTGTACACGGAACCGTCGCCTATGATGAACAAAAACTAAAACAATTACGAAAGTGCCACCGCGTCCACTATATGCGATGGTTTTTGAGGAACCATCGCCGAAGGTGCCGTCGCCTATGTACCATTTTCTACTAGTGATTTACTTTGTGTATATGTAGATTAACCATTTAACCATTCACTTCCGGGAAACGGTTGCATAGAAGCTGCACAACGTGCGGCCACGTCATCTAGTATATATATGTATATATTGTAAGTTATGACCCACGTTATGACCCATTTATTAATTAAGGTTTAATAATTAATTAATGGGCTTAATTCCTATTGGTCTAAAGAGATATTAACTACCCACTACATTGATGGAATGTACGTACTCTATAAATAGATTAGGTCGGTCCTCTCTCCACACTAACTCATCATATTCTTCATCCACAAAAAAATTTATTAAAGTAGTGTAAAGGGAGAGAAACTCGACTTACGTCTTCTCGAATCGCCAAGATGAATCAAGGTTAGTGTTTATTATTTATTATCATGTATATCATGAGAATCGTGTTGTTTAAAGATCATGGATTATGTTTGTATGAATTACGTGTAGCATATAAATATGCTTACAGTTGGTGTCAGAGCGAGGTTGAAAACACATGATTCTCTTTTATACATGACGATATATTTCATGTTATCATGATATGGTAATCGTTCCATCGTGTTTCGAATTAAGCATGACTGAAATTTCTTTTGCATATGTTTCATGGTTATATGTCATAATAGATTACTCTCGTACACTCACATGACCTTAGATGTCCTTATTCATATATTTTATTATTTTGACACGAGGTTGTTATGGTATACGACAATGATTAAAGTTCATATGGGTCATGAGCTCTTCTATTCATATGCTTCTGTCATTGTTATTTAGCATGAAACGTGATATTGTTTCAGAATTATTCTTGTGATAATTTGACCATGTTTTAGTTATCAACAGTATTGGCCGAATTATCAGTAAAAGGAATTTAAAAGTTCGTAATGTCATGAACGTGCGTGATGATGGTTTACGGTTTTATGACTATTTCATGTTGCTGAATTGTTCGTAAATTTTAAAGATATTGTGAATGCATGCGACTAACCATGACTTGGTAGTATACTATTAATAGAAAGTTAATAGGGATAACAGTTACACGTGAATTGATGTGTAGTTTATATTTGACCAAGTCATACTTTAGAAAAACTTACAGTTAGGTCCTTGGAAATTAAGTGAAGATATAAATGTGCCTAAGAGGGGGGGGGTGAATTAGGCTTATAAAAATTTTATGCTTCTTCTTTTCACAAATCCTAAATGTAGTGACTTAGATATGCCTACTGGTGCTTGTGACGAGTATGCCTGATATATCCTAGTTACGTCGGATGTGTGTCGGGTCAGTCTCACAGCGATAACGAAATAACTGAAAAGTAAATACGGGATAGGATTTTTATAGAGGTTATATCCCCAACTGGGGTTTACTCCTCTCCTTGGGGTTTGCTCCACAAGAGCTTAACCAATCACTATAATGCACCGTAGCTGGATACAAAACTGATTGATTAGCCCAATACACAACCGAAACAAGTCGAACACTAGACACACTAGGTTACCACACGCCGAGTTTCGTCCTCGGAATCTCCAGATCCCGACAGACACAGCTCGCTACCGAAGGGCCCCCGGAACTCGTCCTTCTCTTCACGTGTGCGTAAACGTCGACCTTGCCTCCTTGGTATTGCTCACGTCCGAAGACAACACGTCCGAAGACAGAATATATGGTGGGAGGTAGGAATAACGGGATGAATCACTCGTGCAGTGATGGAATCGCAAGTTAAACCTCAGTATGGCAGAAAGTTATCGCAAATGAAGGCTCAGGAATCTCTTAGTATCTTTCTGCTCAAATATCTCTCGTAGGCTTATATTCGCAAGTTATTAGTTTCTCGAAATTCTGAATGGCTCATATATAATCCTTTTCAATCAACACTTCATATGGAAAATCATATCATTTAATAATCACCAAATCAAGCATAGTTTCCATGCAATTTTCGAGTCAAGCATACCATATAAATCATGCTCTTAACAAATCATCACAACGGTCATATAGCATATTAAAGCATGATTATTTTCCATATAAGAGCTCATTTAAGCATGAATATATTCCACACAAAGACTCAATTTCGTTCTCATGCATATTCAATCACTTCGCATATATTTACCATGTCAGGACTTTCCATAAGTGATTCCTTGCTATCTGTTTCTAGTATAAATCATTCCAGATTAACTTTCCAATTATAGCACACGAGATAGCATCATATCAGCACGTTTTCCATATGCAGCTCATAGTATTAGATCAATATATTTACCATGTTTAGCACACAAACCAGATCAGAGCATACTCCATTCGATTTATCAATCATGGCAGAACTTTTCTTATTTCAGAGATCACATCCGTTTATAGCACATAGCATATAATAGTTATCCACAAAGTCAATCAAATCAAATCTTCCCTAAATATAATATTTCAATCAGCATAAGGAAAGATATTAATTCAATATTGCACATTAAATTCAGTGGAAATCATGCAAAGAATCGTATATGTGATTTTCGTCAGGAATAACAGATTTTGAACAGATATATCACTTTCGATATATAAACAGCATATTTTCCTTTTATAACTCAGTAGAATATCTCATGCATTATTTCCATATATAGCACAGAACGATATATCCTATCACATGGGCTGTCTATAACATGCGATCACCTAGTCTCAACAACTAATCACCAAATCATATGTGAATCAAATATTCAACACTTTAATCAATCTATAGCTCATAATCAATGCATGTGTGAATATTTTCATATGCTTAGACATTATATTGATCATAGATCGAATTGCTTAATTTATATACCTAACGTTATTACAATTACATTGTCCATCAAAACTCTCTAACACACATGGACCAAAAAGGTCAACATTCTCCCCCTTTTTGATGATGACATGTAATTGATGCAGCACATAAGCATGTAAGCATATTCGATCACGAAAGTCCTAGCGCACATGTCTAAGTGTTCCATAATCACAAAGCAGAGCATACGATATTTCCTAATCACATATGATACATATTTGCTCCCCCTGCCTAAGTGCATTTATCTATATGACATGCAAAGATATATCGTGAGTGCAGCATAATCACTGTTTCAGAGCATAAGTTCACACATCGCAGCATAAAAACATCACTGATATATCCTAAGGTCAGAGCAAAATATTGAGCAACGCATAAAAGCATCACAGATATATAAAAAATGCAGCTATTCCATTCGTGAGTGCACATATTCCATATCATTTGTGCAGATATTCCATATAAAGCGTTCAAGCATCAGGGCAAACATATTAGTGAAGTTCAGAAATTTTACCAAGCTACATTAGTTTGCTCCCATATCTAAATGAGGTTATTCCAACTGTCCAAAGCATAAATGCAAAGTTCCACAGAGAGCATAGGTAGATATCATATGGGCAAGAGTCAGAATGCATGCACAATGAAGTTCCCCTTGCATATGTGCAGATATTTTCATGCAAATTCAGTCAACACACATAGGCACTAAGATATATCATAGGCACATAAAAGGAATATCGCACACAAATCATTTCGAATATCAAGGACAATTCTTAGACCCCTTATATCTATCATTAATTACCCAGACTTCTCCCCCTTCAGCATCAAAAAGGGATGTAATAAGGCTTTAAGGCTGAAAACTTGGCGCAAAATAACTAGAAGACGAAGGAATAACTCATCAGAAAACGTTCTCAACGCTGTAATCACTATCAGATCTGGCAGATATCGCAGATTTGTTCAGCTCCCTGTGATCTTATCGGAACTCTTAAAAACTGGAGTATAACTTAGATGATTTTCAAGAAGAGAAACTGTGAAGTTCGAATTCTGAGGTAAGAAAGGAAGAAGTATCGAGTGATCTCATTCAAAAATGAGCAACTATCCAAGAGATAAAATGAGATAGGATAAGCTCGGTTTAAATAGAATTAAGAAGATTTGGTTTCCAAACCGAATTTGAATTTCAAAACAAGGTGAACCGCCGGTCAGAGATTGCAGACTTATCTGATGTGATCTCATTTTAAATAAGGAAAATATTATCAAAGGTTGAATAAGAGATGTTTCGAATATCCGAATTTCCTGAAATAACTTATCGGCTGAAAGAGATCTCAAGGTAGAATAATTATGAATTTCAACCTAATATAATCACACTTTTAGATAAAATCTAAATGATCGGAATTCCGAAAATAATCTGGATAGCTAAAGGATGATCTCAAAAATGGATAACTATGAATTTGTTCCTAAAACAAAGCGATCACGCTTAAGGATAAGATCTGAAATTCCTAAAGTAATCCAGGGGGCTGAAAGGAGTATCTGAAAATAGAATTATTGGGAATTTCTTTCTAACATAACATAATCCCAGTTCTAAGGATTGTCAGAAATATCAGACTGGTTTGACGGGATCTCATAATTATGGAAAGGATTTGACTGAGCTGAGTGGAAAGGATTTTTTAATTATCCGGGATTCCTAAAATAACTGAAGGGCAGGAATGATATCTACGAATTTCTTCCTAAAATAGTATATCCTAGAGTAAATGGCAAAATTAGGCAGATTTACTAACCTTATTTAGCTCGATGATTCCCAATCGATCACGGATGTCGCAAAATCTTGCCTCAATTAGGGGCTTTGTGAAGATATCAGCAAGCTGATCATTTGTTCCTACGAATTCCACACTGATATTCCCCTTCTGAACATGGTCTCGTATAAAATGATGTTTAACCTCAATATGCTTAGTACGAGAATGATTCACGGGATTCTTAGTAGTACTAATGGCACTAGTGCTATCACACAGAATAGGAATTTTGTCATATCCTAACCCGAATCACTAAGGGTTTGTTTCATCCAAAGAACTTGTTGACAACAATTTCCTAATGCCATATATTCAGCTTCGGTTGTGGAGAGGGCGACAGCATTTTGCTTTCTACTAGACCAAGTTACCAGGGAATTTCCAAGTAATTGGCAAGTTCCATTCCTATCTTCCCTACAGCCGGCATAGTCGGCATCGGAATATCCCATTAATGGGAATTCATCCGTATATGAATACCACAAACCAAAATTCATAGTACCCTTGATATATCTAAGTATACGCTTGACTGCTGTCAAGTGAGATTCCCTAGGGTCAGACTGATATCGAACACATACCAACAACAAACATAATATCAGGGCGACTAGCAGTTAAGTAAAGAAGGCTTCCGATTATACCTCGATATTCTGTTTGATCAACTGGTGTACCTGATTCATCACAGTCTATTTTGCTGGTCTGATGCATAGGGGTGGAAATTGCTTTGGAATCGCTCATCCCGAATTTTGTCAGTAATTCCTTGCTGTACTTTGTCTGGGATACAAAAGTTCCATTGTCAAGCTGCTTTATTTGCAACCCGAGGAAGTAGTTCAGCTCACCCATTAAGCTCATCTCAAATTGCTTCTGCATAAACTTAGAGAATTCCTCGCAAAGAAGGATATTAGTACTTCCAAATATGATATCATCAACGTAGATTTGGACCAGTATCATGTGATTACCTTCGTACTTAATAAACAGTGTGCTATCAATAGTTCCAGTCGAAAACCCTATCTTAATCAAGAACTTACTTAGCCTTTCATACCATGCCCTAGGAGCCTGCTTTAAACCATATAATGCTTTATTTAATTTAAAAACATGATTTGGAAAATCTTCCCTAGCAAAGCCCGGTGGTTGTTCTACATAAACCTCCTCATTTATAAAACCATTTAAAAATGCACTTTTACGTCCATTTGAAAAAGTTTAAAGCGTTTAAAGCATGCAT
This sequence comes from Craterostigma plantagineum, assembly GCA_027422505.1. Classification (NCBI taxonomy): domain Eukaryota; kingdom Viridiplantae; phylum Streptophyta; class Magnoliopsida; order Lamiales; family Linderniaceae; genus Craterostigma; species Craterostigma plantagineum. Next base: position 33,551 of record JAPQWV010000753.1, on the reverse strand, counting down.
ATGCAAGTAAGACACGTATAGACTCTAATCTAGCTACTGGAGCAAAAGTTTCATCGAAACCAATACCTTCGTCCTGGGAATAACCTTTTGCAACTAACCTCGCTTTGTTTCTAGTGACTTTACCGTGTTCGTCGAGTTTGTTGCGGAAGACCCATTTGGTTCCTATGATGGATTTTTCATCTGGTCTCCCTACGAGTGTCCACACATGGCTCTTTTCAAACTGAGATAGCTCATCCTCCATGGCAGAGACCCAGGAGATAACGTCTAGGACTTCATGGACTGTCTTAGGTTCCATCATTGAGAGCAGTACATCATGGGATTCCACTGTATCCTGATTTCGTGCAGTCGCTCGAGTTTTGATTCCAGATCTGATGTTTCCTATTACTTGATCTGTTGGATGACTGGAAGCATGCTTCCATTTTCTAGGTTGCAGCTCATCAGCTTCTGGTTCCAGTGTCTCAACTTTTTCGTCTTCTAGAATATCGTCCTTACCGTCTTTAGTAACCTGTAATTCTGCACAGGGCAAATCTATACCTTCCTCATCAGTAGCATCTGCGTTAGGTATCTCATCAAAAGTAACATGTATGGATTCCTGAACAGTCAGCTTCCTCTTATTATAAACACGATATGCCTTAGAGTGAAGACTGTAACCATAGAATATCCCTTCATCAACCTTACAGTCAAATTTTCCTTTATTATCTCTATCGTTCAAGATAAAATATTTGCATCCAAACACACGAAAGTAACTTATATTTGGAGTTCTACCATGCCAGATTTCATAAGAAGTCTTCTTTAATATCGGCCTAAGGAAGACACGGTTAGACACATAACAAGCTGTACTAACAGCTTTCGCCCAGAACTATTTAGGAATATCATACTCATGTAACATAGATCTAGCCATTTCCTGTAATACCCTATTTTTACGTTCAACTACGCCATTCTGTTGGGGAGTTATAGGGCCAGAGAAGTTATGACTGTATCCGTACTGATCACAGAATGATGCAAAAGACTTACTATCAAATTCCAGTCCGTTATCACTACGTATCCTACACAGATTCATTTTTTTTCATTTTCTAGTCTCTTCACCAGTGATGCAAAGTTATCTAGTGCGTCATTCTTATGTGCAAGGAATATCACCCAAGTGTACCTGGAATAATCACCAACAATGACAAAGGCATATCTTTTACCTCGCAGAGACATCGTTTGAACAGGACCAAAAAGGTCGAGATGTAGTAATTCCAGAGGTCTGGATGTAGATATCATATTCTTTGCTTTGAACGATGTCTTGGTCTGCTTGCCCATTTGGCACGCCTTGCATGTTTTGCCCTTGACGAACTTTATGTCAGGAACACCTCGTACCAGTGCATTGCTTGTGATATGAGACAGTAATTCCATATTGGCATGTCCTAGGCGTCTGTGCCATAACCAGGTGTTATCCTGTGTAACTGCTAAACACTTGACATTCTGATCAGTGATATCATCAAGAGTTATGCAATAGATATTTCTATCCCTAGATGCACTGGATAATACCTTGTCATCATTTCTAGGGGTGGGCATCGGGTCGGATAGTCGGGTATCGGGTAGTTCGGGTTCGGGTAGTTCGGGTTCGGGTTAAGATTTTCACTACCCGAACCCGACCCGATTTACGGCGGGTACCCGCTTGTCGGGTATGTATCAGGTTCGGGTACCCGACATCGGGTAGTCGGGTACCCAATTTTTTAATTGAGATATGACTAAAAATATTATAATTCAATAATATTAAAATATCCATGTTATAAATTAATATCGCTTACAATATTTGGATATTTTGTTTTCAATAAATGTAATATATACATATTTTATATGTTTATTTACAAAATTTTGAGAATATATTTTAAATTTTTTTGATGATATATGCATTGATATAAAATATCAGTTGTTGATTATACACTTAAAATAAGAAATTTGTCGAAATATTATTTAAACTTTAACATCACTCAAGTTATATATTGATATCTAAATATGTAATTATATATATTTTTAATGTATGTACAAAATTAATAATTTTAAAAAAAATTGTCGGGTACCCGATCGGGTTATTCGGGTAATAAATTACTACCCGATACCCAATCCGATTAATAAATTCGGGTATCGGGTAACCCGATACCCGACAAATATCCCGAATTACCCGACCCAAACTATCCGAACCCGATCGGGTTCGGGTAAAACCCGAATACCCGAACCCGAACGCCCACCCCTAATCATTTCTAACTACACACTTATCATTTCAAAAGTAACCGTATGACCCTTATCGCATAATTGACTAATGCTAATGAGGTTGTGTTCTAGATTCTTAACCAACCATACGTCATCTATACTAGTATGTAAAGTGTTACCAACAGTTCCAACTCCAATAATCTTAGTTTTTGTGTTGTCGGCATAGGAGACATATCCTCCGTCATATGCTTTCACCGACACAAACTTACTGATATCACCTGTCATATGGTGGGAACACCCACTGTCGAGGTACCACTTGTTTTTCTTGCTGGATTTTCTTCTTTGTACCTGCATGAATCAGTTCTTTTCTGAGGTGCCCAACTTCGATTGGGTCCTAAAAGGTCAGTGGCAAAATAACTCCTGTTAACACATGATATATCATCTGTCACACTCACAAACACAGGCAGGCCAGTGTTAGAACTTTGATTCTTAGGAACCAGTTTTGGCCTCCAGATATATCTAGATTTATCAGCTTTCTTCAAAAAACAGTTGTTAGCATAATGACCGTGACGGCCGCATGAAAAACATTTAGGCTTTCTAATATCTTGTGAAGGTGCAGCATGCTTAGGTGTTGTGGAATATCATATCCCTGTTTTTCCAACATGTCTAGGAAGACTAAGTATCATGTTGAGATTTTGTTGTCCTACAAGAAGTCTATCATTTGTACGAGATTTTTCTTCTAAGAAACCTTAAGAACAGACATGTCTCTCTATATATTTTCTTGCTTCCTAAGCTTTTCGCAATTACACAAGACTTTCTCTTCCTTAAGAGTTTCTAACTCGGCTTTCTGACGCTCATTTTCTAGATCTGTTTGATGCTTCTCTCTAGCTACGTCATCTCGTTCCCTAATCAGACTCTTTACTTGTGAGTTGAGCGACTTAATCCTTCTTTCTGCGTTTCGAATTATTTCAAACATCTCTTCCTTTTCATCCACTTCAGGGACTGAGGAAGTGCTATCATGAGATTTTTCTTGCCTAGCATATAATTCATTTAGAAAGAGTATTTTCTTAATAGTGGATGATGAAGATACCTGATCATCATCGGCCATGTAGGCGAGATCTTCCTCCTCTTCACTTCCGGCCTCTTCCTAGTTGGTGACCTGGCTTTCTGCTCCTTTATCTTTTTGTCACCATTTTCCATTGGGCAGTTTGAGGCGAAGAGGCCTGGCTTGTTGCACTTGAAGCATTTTTGCACATTGTTCCCGGATGACGATATTCCATTGTTCCTAGATTGAAACTTGGAGTTTCCTTTGAACTTTCCTCTCAGCCGGGACTTTTCAAATTTTCTGGTCAGCATGGCGATCTGCTCTAGTATGTCTTCCTCAGTCTCTTCGTCGTCAGAATCAGATTCCTTCTGTTCAGCATTGAAAGCAATGGTATTCCTGACTTGTGGTTTTTCTTCCATGGAGATCTGAGTCATTTCGTACGTGGTTAGAGATCCGATCAGCTCCGAGACAGATAACTCGTCCAGATCCTTAGCTTCGTAAATGGCTGCTACTTTGGGATTCCATTCTCTTGGAAGAGATCTCAGTATTTTTCGCACTTTCTCTCCGTCCGGTATTTTCTTTCCCAACGAGAACATTTGGTTGATGATGTTCATGAATCTCGCGTACATGTGGCTTATAGTCTCGTTGTCCTCCAGTTTGAACAGCTCGTATTGATGGGTTAGCAGGGCTATTCTTTCTTGTACAACTCGAGTGGTTCCCTCATGTGTGACTTGAAGCATGTCCCACATATCTTTGGCAGATTCGCATGAACTCACACGATTGTATTCTTCTCTTGTAAGCGCGCAGGCGATCATGTTTTTTTGCTTTGGCATTCAAGGAGATTCCTCGCTTGTCTGTTGCATCGTAGTCAGAACCTTTCTTTGGAGTTCCATCCACCTTCTTAGGAGTATGAGGTCCAGTCGTGATGATACCCACATATCATAGTCAGTAGCAAGCAGGAATTCCTTCATCCGGTTTTTCCATATGGCATAGTTGGTTCCATCGAAGAGTGGTGGCCTGGAATGGGATTGTCCCTCTGCAAAAACATCAAAACTCGAAGAAGCCATTAGATCTTTAACTCAGGCTTGTTAGGCCCGTCGTTTGAGTAACCTGGCTCTGATACCAAATGAAGATATAAATGTGCCTAAGAGGGGGGTGGGGGTGAATTGGGCTTATAAAAATTTTATGCTTCTTCTTTTCACAAATCCTAAATGTAGTGACTTAGATATGCCTACTGGTGCTTGTGACGAGTATGCCTGATATATCCTAGTTACGTCGGATGTGTGTCGGGTCTGTCTCACAGCGATAAGGAAATAACTGCAATGTAAATGCGAGACATGATTTTTATAGAGGTTATATCCCCAACTGGGGTTTACTCCTCTCCTTGGGGTTTGCTCCCCAAGAGTTTAACCAATCACTATAATGCACCGTAGCTGGATACAAAATTGATTGATTAGCCCAATACGCAACCGAAACAAGTCGAACACTAGAAACGCTAGGTTACCACGTGCCGAGTTTCGTTCCTCGGAATCTCCTGATCCCGACTGACACAGCTTGCTACCGAAGGGCCCCCGCAACTCGTCCTTCCCTTTACGTGTGCGTAAACGTCGACCTTGCCTCCTTGGTATTGCTCACGTCCGAAGACAGAATATATGGTGGGAGGTAGGAATAACGGGATGAATCACTCGTGCAGTGATGGAATCGCAAGTTAAAGCTCAGAATGGCAGAAAGTTATCGCAAATGAAGGCTCAGGAATCTCTTAGTATCTTTCTGCGCAAATATCTCTCGTAGGCTTATATTCGCAAGTTCTTAGTTTCTCGAAATTCTGAATGGCTCATATATAATCCTTTTCAATCAACACTTCACATGGAAAATCATATCATTAATAATCACCAAATCAAGCATAGTTTCTGTCACGAGGTTGACCGGAATTGACCGTTGACCGGCGGGTCAACGACGGCCGACGAAAGAGCGGCCAATACGGGGCGCGCCCGTAAGGAGCAGCGCCAAGTTACGGTGAAAGAATACTAAGGAGCAAATCTAATGGTGGGCAATACTGAGGCATCGGCGCCAAGACGTGCGCAGGGCGCGCGAGGCCGACTCCATTCGCCCGGCAAAAAGGCGCGCAAGCAATGACGCTGCCGAAGACGCCAGAATATCTGCACTTGGCTCAGCGGCATAGCGCGCGGACGTGTGCGCATTCAGCTGGCCATGAGCGGGAGCGGCGTGCAGCCCGGCGCGATGTGACGTGCGCATTGGCCGACACGTGGGCGACATGCATGGCGACAAGTGGCGGACATGCCAAGAAGGAGATAATAGGTTTTAAGAGGCATGGACTAAGTTAAGGACTTATGAAAAATGATTAACCATCATTTCAAGGCATGGCTCTCCCTAACCTAAAAAATACATCACCATTACCCATGGGTCCCACAAGAGCATGGGCAAGCTTAACTCTTGAAGACTTGGAGATTAAGGGAACTTCTTGAGGAAGCTTGGTTCGATTTCTATAAATAGATGATCTTAGCTTCTTAATTGATTCATTCACCTCATAGCTCGAAAATTAGGGTTCTTAGCATTTTGTAGCAAGATACTTAGCTTAGGCGAGTTGCTCTTTCAAGAATCCTTGTACTTGTAATCCTTGTACCAAAGTCCCGATTAATAAAAGTTGGGTTGGGAGGCTTTCCCGTAAATATCGTGTTCGATAAATTCCGCAAAGTGTGTGTCGAGTGTTTAAGGCTTATCGGCCCGATAATCTAATATCGTGTCGAGCCGGTCCGTCCCGTCTTTTCGAGAAAAAAAATTCTAAGTATTGAAGGGGTGTGACAAGTTTGGTATCAGAGCCTCGTTTCAACATCCACACGCTGGCCTTTTTCACGCTATGGAGAGTGAATCCCGTTCTCAAGATTCTAGCGACCCAATCTTGGTCGGCTACACATCGTTGAGGCCCAAAGTAGCCGAGCTCGAACGTAAGTTCACTATCATCGAGCAGGCCATGGATGTGTTAAAAGAATCTGTCCCTGTCGAGCTGGAGGAACAGCTCCTTGCCGTGAGAGAAGCCGTAGATACCGGCGCAACAATCGTTAGCGACCTCACCGGCAAGTTCGACCACCTCGCAGCCACAACGACCGACTCAATTGAGGCACTGTTCCGAAAAACTGAGGAGGAAGCGGAGGCTAACTCAAGGATCCGGGACGAGCTTGAGGCCGAGATTCGGGTGCTTCGCCGCATGGTGAGCCAAGGCGAAGGCTCTTCCAACCCGCGCCACAAACTGCCCGAACCCGAGACGTACGATGGCGCGCGCGAAGCCAAGGAGCTTGGCAACTTTATTAACGACATGGAAGAATACTTTGAGGCGGCCCATGTCGCAGAAAATGACCAAGTCTTGGTATGTGCCCGTTACCTTGTTGGAGATGCCAAGCTTAGGTGGAGAACGCGAAAGCGCGAGGCGCACGACAACGAACACGCCCGCATCACAACTTGGGCAGCCCTCAAAGCCGAGCTTGAAGCTCATTTCTTTCCGCAACATAGCTCTTGGCACGCCCGTGATGCCCTCCGAAAGCTCAAGCAAGTTGGATCCATCCATGACAACGTCAAGAAGTTCCATCTCCTCATGCTAGACATGAAGGACATGTCGGAGGCCGACAAGGTATATAACTTTCTTGATGGTCTTTATCCTTGGGCGCAGAACGAGCTAGCAAGGCGAAACATCCCGGACTTGCAATCCGCCTTTGCCGAGGCCGAGAGGCTCCGAGACATTCCACGGCCACGACAAGCCGCCGAAACAACCGCTCAAACCCCTAGCCAAGGCGATAAGAAGCGGGGTGGCCAACGCGTGCGCTATGCAAAAGGCAAGCAAGCGGCGGCCAGCCCGTCCAAACCAGCCCAATCGCAGCCTCGGCCGAATGCTGCCCAGCCCCATAACAAGCAAGCCGCGGCCAACTCGGGCAAGAAAACTGGCTGCCAACTTTGCGGGGGACCTCACCGATGGTTTCAATGCCCGCACAAGTCAGCCGTCTACACCGTGGCCAACCAACTGCAGCAAAAGCAAGCTTCGATCACAGCCGAGAGCAAGGAGGCGGAGCCACCTCTCGCTAATCAGCTACAATACCTTGCGACGCTTCAAGAACGCCGCACGAGTAAGACCGCCCTTATGTTTATCCCTTGTTCTATTTTGGGTCAAAACTTAACGGCGATGGTAGATTCCGGAGCTAGCCACAACTACATCTCCACTTCCACCGCAAAAAGACTCGGGTTATATCTTTTGCCCCATGGCACGGCCGTAAAAACGGTAAACATCATTAACCCTTGTGATGGTAAGACAACCGTGGCGGTAAAACTCGGCCACTACTTCGACTTCGGAGTTCATAGCCATGAGGATAGACGACTTCGAAATAATCCTCGGAAATGACTTTTGGTGGACGTAAAGGCCATGATCATGCCCCACCTCGGCGGCCTACTCATCGCGGACGGAAAGCAGCCCGGCTTCATCAAAGGACTCTACGAGACCCATACGCACGACGTGGCGGGACCCTTTTGTTCCGCACTGCAACTCAAGAGGGGCATAACGCGCGGCGAGCCTACCTTCTTGACCTTGGTGCGACCAGCCGAGCAAGCCGCGAAGGTCCCGTCCCAACCGCAGCCCCCAAGTAGCGTGCGACACATTTTGGCGCGCTATGACGACCTTATGCCCCCGGAGCTACCGAAGGAACTTCCGCCAAGAAGGCCGACCGACCACAAGATTGAGCTTGAACCCGACGCACGTCCACCCGCAATGGCACCCTACCGTATGCACCCTAAGGAGCTCGACGAACTTAGGCGCCAACTTAATGAGCTGTTAGAAGTAGGACTCATCCGCCCCTCCAAAGCGCCGTTCGGATCTCCGGTGTTATTCCAAAAGAAGAAAGACGGGAGCCTCCGATTTTGCGTGGACTACCGTGCGCTCAACAAAGTCACCGTCAAAAACAAATACCCCATCCCAAATGCGCTAGACCTTTTTGACAAACTCGTGAAGGCCCGATACTTCTCAAAGTTAGACCTTCGCTCGGGATATTGGCAAGTACGCATAGCCGAAGGAGACGAAGCCAAAACAGTGTGTAACTAGATATGGTTCATACGAGTTTCTCGTCATGCCGTTTGGGCTTACTAACGCCCCGGCCACCTTTTGTAATCTCATGAATGACGTACTTTATGAATATCTCGACAAGTTTGTCGTTGTGTATCTCGATGACATTGTAGTTTACTCCTCGACACTAGACGAGCACGTTCGACACCTTGATGCGGTGTTCGAAAAATTACGCGCCAACAAACTCTACATCAAGCGAGAGAAGTGCGAGTTCGGCCAAACGAAAATCAATTTTCTCGGCCATGTCATCGAGGGAGGCGAGATCCGCATGGATGAAGGCAAGGTCAAGGCCGTGATGGAGTGGCCGCACCCCACCAACGTGAGCGAGTTGCGGTCCTTCCTCGGCGTGGCAAATTATTACCGACGCTTTATCAAAGGATACTCGAAGTAGCCGCGCCACTGACGGACCTTCTTAAGAAGGAGACGAAGTGGTCTTGGGACGAACCATGCGAGGACGCGTTCGTAAGACTAAAGCAAGCCTTAGCAAGCGAACCTGTGTTGAAGCTACCCGACTTCAACCAACCCTTTGAAGTGCACACCGACGCCTCGGGTAAAGCCATTGGCGGAGTCCTTGTTCAAGGCCGGCATCCTATCGCCTACGAATCAAGGAAGCTCAAGGATGTCGAGACCCGCTATTCGACCCACGAGAAAGAAATGACGACAGTCATTCATTATCTCGAGGCTTGGCGGCACTATCTACTTGGGTCCCGATTCGTGATCGTCACCAACAATGTGGCGAACACCTACTTCAAAACCCAAAAGAAACTCACTCCGAAGCAAGCCCGTTGGCAGGAGTTCTTGGGCGAATTTGACTTCGATTGGGTGCACCGGCCCGGCAAGCAAAACGAGGTGGCCGACGCATTGAATCGGATGCCGCACCTCAACACCCTGACGGCCTTGAGTGAAGCCGCGAGCAACTTCGATGCACGGCTGAAGTGGGAATCCGAGAATGACGCCGTCTACAAGAAGCTCAAAGAAGACGTCGAGTCGGGCCACGTGAAGCGATATTGGCTGGAAATTGGTTTGTTGGTCACTCATGGTGGCCGATATTACGTACCGGCAGGAACTCTTCGGCGGGAGCTACTCAAGGAGCACCACGATATGGAGTGGGCGGGTCATCCCGGTGTTACCCGCATGATGGCGCTTTTGTCCCGAAAATTTTATTGGCAAAAAATGGAGGCCGATGTTGAGGCTTTTGTGCGCACATGTCTCAAGTGCCAACGAGACAAAGCCGAGCACTTCAAGCCGGCGGGACTTCTTCAGCCCTTACCGGCGCCAACCAGCCCATGGCGATCCATATCAATAGATTTCATCATTGGCCTCCCGAAAATCCACGGTAATTCTTCGATCCTCGTAGTCGTAGACCGATTTTCAAAGATGGCCATTTTCATTCCAGCCCCATTAGAGTGTCCCGCCAACATAACCGCGGACCTCTTATTTCGAAATGTGGTCAAGCATTTCGGCATGCCCGAAGATATCGTGAGCTATCGAGACACCCGCTTTACTAGTCGGTTTTGGACGGTATTGTTTCGGATGCTTGGAACCAAGCTGCGATTTTCATCCGCCTACCATCCGCAAACTGACGGCCAAACCGAGCGCGTGAATCAAATGCTTGAAGAATATCTTCGACACTACATCTCGGCCAGCCAAAGAAACTGGACGTGTCTCCTCGACGCGGTGCAATTCAGCTATAACCTTCACAAATCTTCCGCGACTGAGAAGAGCCCTTTCGAGATAGTCTATGGCTTCCAACCGCTCTTCACCTTGAGGAGCACGGACGGTGAGTGCCCGGCTGCATATCAATTTGCACGAGGCCGACAAATCCTATGGGACGAGGCGCGCGACAGTCTTGCCAAGGCCGGCCGTAGGATGAAGAAATACTACGACCGCGGCCATCGCCCCATGGAGTTCGATGTTGGACAGAAGGTTTGGCTCAAGCTCACGCCCCAACTACGAGCAAGTTGGAAGGCGCAATCACATGCGCGAAGCTTGATGCCCAAGTATGATGGACCGTTCGAGGTTGTGAGCCGGATCGGAAAGGTGGCTTACAGATTGAAGCTACCGCCCAAATACCGAGTCCATCCGGTTTTTCACGTGAGTTGCCTCAAACCATTCTTTGAGGATAAAGACCCCGAACGTCGCCCGGAGCTGAGCATCCCATCAGCCCCACGAAGACAATACGACCGCGAGGTCGAGCGGATCGTAGCTCACCGGAGGCGTGGCACATCACCGCACAACGCACTTGAATACCTCATCAAGTGGCGAGGCGAACCGTACGTAGACATGTCGTGGGAACGAGGCGAAGACCTATGGCAATTTCATAAGGAAGTAAATGAGTACTTAAAATCCCAAGTGCCGGGATCGTCTACGAGGGCGTCGACGAGTCGGCCGGGGGAGGATTGTCACGAGGTTGACCGGAATTGACCGTTGACCGGCGGGTCAACGACGGCCGACGAAAGAGCGGCCGATACGGGGCGCGCCCGTAAGGAGCAGCGCCAAGTTACGGTGAAAGAATACTAAGGAGCAAATCTAATGGTGGGCAATACTGAGGCATCGGCGCCAAGACGTGCGCAGGGCGCGCGAGGCCGACTCCATTCGCTCGGCAAAAAGGCCCGCAAGCAATGACGCTGTCGAAGACGCCCGAATATCTGCACTTGGCTCAGCGGCATGGCGCGCAGATGCGTGCGCATTCAGCTGGCCATGAGCGGGAGCGGCGAGCGGTGCAGCCCGGCGCGATGTGACGCGACATGCATGGCGACAAGTGGTGGACATGCCAAGAAGGAGATAATAGGGTTAAAAGAGGCATGGACTAAGTTAAGGACTTATGAAAAATGATTAACCATCATTTCAAGGCATGGCTCTCCCTAACCTCAAAAATACATCACCATTACCCATGGGTCCCACAAGAGCATGGGCATGCTTAACTCTTGAAGACTTGGAGATTAAGGAAACTTCTTGAGGAAGCTTCGTTCGATTTCTATAAATAGATGATCTTAGCTTCTTAATTGATTCATTCACCTCATAGCTCGAAAATTAGGGTTCTTAGCATTTTGTAGCAAGATACTTAGCTTAGGCGAGTTGCTCTTTCAAGAATCCTTGTACTTGTAATCCTTGTACTAAAGTCACGATTAATAAAGTTGGGTTGGGAGGCTTTCCCGTAAATATCGTGTTCGATAAATTTCGCAAAGTGTGTGTCGAGTGTTTAAGGCTTATCGGCCCGATAATCTAATATCGTGTCAAGCCGGTCCGTCCCGTCTTTTCGAGAAAAAAAATTCTAAGTATTGAAGGGGTGTGACAGTTTCCATGCAATTTTCGAGTCAATCATACCATATGAATCATGCTCTTAACAAATCATCACAACTGTCATATAGCATATTAAAGCATGATTATTTTCCATATAAGAGCTCATTTAAGCATGAATATATTCCACACAAAGACTCAATTTCGTTCTCATTCATATTCAATCACTTCGCATATATTTACCATGTCAGGACTTTCCATAAGTGATTCCCTGCTATCTGTTTCTAGTATAAATCATTCCAGATTAACTCTCCAATTATAGCACACGAGATAGCATCATATCAGCACGTTTTCCATATGCAGCTCATAGTATTAGATCAATATATTTACCATGTTTAGCACACAAATCAGATCAGAGCATACTTCATTCGATTTATCAATCATGGCAGAACTTTCCTTATTTCAGAGATCACATCCGTTTATAGCACATACCATATAATAGCATCTTATCCACAAAGTCAATCAAATCAAATCTTCCCTAAATATAATATTCCAATCAGCATAAGGAAAGATATTAATTCAATATTGCACATTAAATTCAGTGGAAATCATGCAAAGAATCGTATATGTGATTTTCGTCAGGAATAACAGATTTTGAACAGATATATCACTTTCTATATATAAACAGCATATTTTCCTTTTATAACTCAGTAGGATATCTCATGCATTATTTCCATATATAGCACATAACGATATATCCTATCACATGGGCTGTCTATAACATGCGATCACCTAGTCTCAACAACTAATCACCAAATCATATGCGAATCAAATAAATAACACTTTAATCAATCTATAGCTCATAATCAACGCATGTGTGAATATTTTCATATGCTTAGACATTATATTGATCATAGATCGAATTGCTTAATTTATATACCTAACGTTATTACAATTACATTGTCCATAAAAACTCTCTAACACATTATGGACCAAAAAGGTCATCATTAAGAAATTATAGATTATCCTCTGAATGATACTGTAGTGAAGATTAGTCCCTAAACAGTTTTAGAATTACAGATTAGTCCAAAATTTTAAGAGAACTACATAGGGACCCCTGAACTGTAGAAAGTATATTATTCCGCTGCTTTATGAATTATATCTCAATTATGTATGATTTGCTAGTCACTAAAGTGGCCAAATTAGTAAGGTTTCGAGATATAATTAATACTCAATTACTCGTGATTAGTAGATGCTATTAATGCAATGACTTAACGAAAATCTCACGAGTATATTGGTGTTCATTAGCAAATAAAATATAAAGTACCTCCCAAAGGCTGTTCGCTATTTTATAGCTAATAACGTAAAGGTGGTATATTTTATTCGATGTGTTAAGTGCGTCCAAAGGCGCCAAACATGTCAAAATTACAAAATTTACCAAATTAAATATCTAATTATTTATGCATCAAATTATTTTGTGCGTTGTTGGATCACCAAAAGGAGAACTTCGATGCGCATTTACGATTCTGAATCTATATTTCAATTTTATTTTCTCAAAGCACTAATAGTGAGCATTATTGTATCTATTTGCAGCTTTCGCTCCTGTCTCTCTTAACTCGCAGGCCTCGTCAGTTGTCAAATTCAACGGGCTGAATTATAATGATTGGTCTGAACAGGTTCAGTTTCACCTAGGTGTTATGGATCTTGATTCGGCATTACTGTATCCTAAGCCCGATGATATTACTGATGACAGCACTGGTGATCAAAGAGCTTTCCATGATGATTGGGAAAGATCGAACAGATACCTTATGTTTCTGCGAATGACTGTATCAGAGAGCATTAAGTTAACAATTCCAAAAACTGAAAGTGCTAAGGAATTTATGGAGTCTGTCAAAAGTATGGCCCACTCTGACACTGCTGATAAGTCAATAGCTGGGACACTGATGGGTACGCTGACCACAATGAAATTTGATGGGTCACGTACAATGCACGAGCACCTTGCTGAAATGATCAACTTAGCGGCAAAACTCGGGTCCATGGGAATGAAAGTGGAAGAGAGTTTTCTTGTGACGTTCATTATGAACTCCTTACCTCATCAGTACGGTCCATTCCAAATTAATAACGCAATTAAGGATAAATGGAATGTGACAGAACTGCAGACCTTACTGATTCAAGAGGAGGCGAGGTTGAACAAACAGGGAGCTCATTCTATTAATCTCATTGGCCGTCAAGGAGCTGGCAAGAAAACTGGAAAGCCGAAGGAAAAGGGAAAGGGACCATTGAAAGTTAATGTGTCTTCTTCCAAAGTCCACAAGAAGGAACTGAAGAGTAATGAATGTGAGTTCTGTGGAAAATCAGGACACCATAAGAAGGATTGCCTGAAACGTAAGGCATGGTTCGAAAGAAAAGGTACGTTTAATTCTTTCGTATGTTTCGAATCAAACTTAACTGAAGTTCCTCGTAATACTTGGTGGATTGATTCTGGCAGTACTATTCACGTTACTAATACGATGCAGGGATTCCTTACGACCCAAATCATAAGACCAAATGAAAGATTTGTGCACATGGGGAATCGAGTCAAGGCATCGGTTGAAGCAATCTGAACTTATCGTTTAATTTTAAGTACTGGACATCATTTAGATCTTTTTTAGACTTTTTATGTTCCTTCTATTTCCCGTTACTTAGTTTCTTTATCAAAAATTGATTCTGCTGGTTTTACGTTTAAGTTTGGTAATGGATGTTTCAGTTTATATAAAAATAATATTTTTTACGGTTCCGGTGTGCTTCGTGTTGATTTATATAAATTAAACCTCGATAATGACTTCGCTGAGACTTATGATCTCGCATCATAATGTTGTCATGAAACATGGATTATTGAACGAAAGTTCAGGATATCTGTGGCATAAACGATTGGTTCACATTTCCAAAGAAAGAATACAGAGACTCGTAAAGAATGAAATCCTCTCAGACTTGGCTTTTACTGATCTCGGTATATGTGTGGATTGTATTAAAGGAAAACACACGAAACACAGAAATAAAGGTAAAGCCACAAAAAGTACGCAGCTCCTAGAAATTATACACACTGACATTTGCGGACCTTTTGATGTTCCATGTTTTGGTGGAGAAAAGTATTTCATCACCTTTATTGACGACTTTTCACGTTACGGTTATGTCTATTTATTGCATGAAAAGTCTCAATCGCTAAACGCATTAGAAGTGTTTATTACAGAGGTTGAGCGACAATTAGACAGAAAGGTGAAAGTTATCAGATCTGACCGAGGTGGCGAATATTATGGAAAATATAATGAGAGCGGACAATGTCCAGGTCCGTTCGCTAAATTCCTCGAAAAGAATGGCATATGTGCTCAATACACGATGCCAGCACCTGAACAAAATGGTGTTGCAGAAAGACGAAATCGTACATTAATGGATATGGTTAGGAGCATGTTAAGTTGCTCATCTTGGCCCTTGTCGTTGTGGATGTATTGTTTGAAAACTGTCGTTTATTTATTAAATAGGGTTCCTAGCAAGGCAGTTTCGAAAACTCCTTTTGAACTGTGGACGAGAAGGAAACCTAGTTTAAGGCACTTGCACGTTTGGGGTTGCCAGGCAGAAATAAAAATTTATAATCCACATGAAAGGAAATTGGATGCAAGAACGACCAGTGGATTCTTCATTGGTTATACAGAAAAGTCGAAGGGGTATATATTTTATTGTCCTAACCACAGTACGAGAATTATTGAAACTGGAAATGCACGGTTCATTCAAAATGGTGAAATTAGTGGGAGTGTTGAACCACGTAAAGTGGATATTCAAGAAGTTAGGGTGGAGATCCCCATACCTTTAACTTCTACTCAAGTTGTCGTTCCAGCAACTATTCAAAATCCCGTACAGGAACAACAAATGTTGGAACACCCCACAATGAAAACACACCTGAAGAACCTATCGTGAATGAACCACAATTAAGAAGATCAGAAAGACAAAGACGATCTGCTATTTCATATGATTATGTGGTATATCTACAAGAGTCAGAAGTTGACTTAGAAAAAAATGATGATCCAGTTTCGCTTTCACAGGCCATGGAAAGTGAAGATTTTGTTAAGTGGTTTGACGCCATGAAAGACGAATTAAAATCAATGCAACATAATGACGTCCGAGATCTCGTTGAATTGCCTGAAGGTTGTAAAAGAGTTGGGTGTAAATGGGTCTTTAAGACCAAACTCGATTCTAACGGCAATATAGAACGACATAAAGCTAGACTTGTTGCGAAGGGATTTACCCAGAAAGACGGCGTTGATTATAAAGAGACATTTTCACCTCTTTCAAAGAAGGACTCGTTTAGAATTATCATGGCATTGGTAGCTCATTATGACTTAGAGCTTCATCAAATGGATGTGAAAACGCATTCCTTAATGGAGATTTAGAGGAGGAAGTTTATATGGACCAACCTGAGGGTTTCGCTATTAAACAAAAGAACGTATGGTGTGTAAACTTAAGAAGTCGATATACGGACTGAAACAAGCTTCGCGGCAATGGTACTTGAAATTTAATGATACCATTACCTCCTTTGGATTTAAAGAAAACATCGTTGATAGATGTATATATCTGAAGATAAGTGGGAGCAAGTATATAATATTAATTCTGTATGTTGATGACATTTTGCTCGCTACTAATGACTTATGCTTACTACATGAGACTAAATGTTTCCTATCTAAGAACTTCGAAATGAAAGATATGGGTGAGGCATCCTTTGTGATAGGTATTGAAAAATACCGTGATAGGTCACATGGATTGTTGGATTGTCCCAGAAAGCATATATTAATAAGGTTCTTGAATGATTTAATATGGAAAATTGCTCATCAAGTGTTGCGCCAATTCAAAAAGGGGACAAAATCAGCCTTATGCAATGTCCAAAGAACGAATTAGAACGTAAAAAATGGAACGAATTCCATATGCGTCTGCCGTTGGCAGTCTAATGTATGCTCAGACGTGTACTAGACCCGACATTAGCTTCGCTGTCGGGATGTTGGGCAGATATCAAAGTAACCCAGGAATGGATCATTGGAAAGCTGCAAAGAAAGTCTTAAGGTATCTGCAAGGAACAAAAGGATCATATGCTCACTTACAGAAGATCAAATCTCTTGGAAGTTATCGGCTATTCAGATTCAGATTACGCTGGATGTGTTGATACAAGAAAGTCAACATTCGGCTATTTGTTCCTATTAGCTGGGGGAGCAATCTCATGGAAAAATTCGAAGCAGTCTGTTATTGCTGCATCAACAATGGAAGCTGAATTTGTAGCATGCTTTGAGGCTACAATCAAGGATTATGGCTGCGGAATTTTATTTCTGGACTTGGCACAGTCGACAGTATAGCTAGGCCGCTTAAAATTTATTGTGACAATTCCGCATCAGTGTTCTTCTCTAAAAACGACAAGTACTCAAAGGGTGCTAAGCATATGGAGCTTAAATACTTTGCCGTTAAAGAAGAAGTTCAGAAACAACGAGTGTCAATCGAGCACATCAGCACCAAGCTTATGATTGCAGATCCACTGACGAAAGGATTACCACCAAAATTATTTAATGAACATGTTGAAAGGATGGGCATTATGAAAAGCCCTGATTGATGTTATGGTGGTTTTATGTTTCTTATTTATGACTTTATGTATTTGATACTCTGAGCTCAATATTATGTTTTTGACATCCTGTTTTAATTATCGATTGTATATATACATTAAAGAATTAACGCAAGGATGAGTCTGTACTAAGACAATAACGTGGACCATTACGATATATCTCATTAAGATCGTGTTGAGTGTAGAGCTGATACTGTGATACATGGAAGGGACCGTGTCGTTACAATGACATACGACCACTATGATCCTTGTTAGCTTTAAGCTTAATAGCGATGAAAGGAATGATCAATTTATGACGGAATTTAGCTAAAATAAATATGCATATTACGGAAATTATGATTATTAAACCGTAAAGTTATATTACGCGGGCCACGTGGGAGAATGTAAGTTATGACCCACGTTATGGCCCATTTATTAATTAAGCTTTAATAATTAATTAATAAGCTTAATTCCTATTGGTCTAAAGAGATATAAACTACCCACTACATTGATGGAATGTACGTACTCTATAAATAGATTAGGTCGGTCCTCTCTCCACACTAACTCATCATATTCTTCATCCATCAGAAAATATATTTAAGTTGTGTAAAGGGAGAGAAACTCGACTTACGTCTTCTCGAATCGCCAAGATGAATCAAGGTTAGTGTTTATTACTTATTATCATGTATATCATGAGAATTGTGTTGTTTAAAGATCATGGATTATGTTCGTATGAATTACGTGTAGCATAGAAATATGCTTACATATATAACATTTAACAAGGATCATAGAAAAAAAAACCCAAAAGGAAAAAAAATGAATAAGAAAGAAGAGATGGTTGCAATAAAATAGGGTTTATTTGCTTTGCGAGTAATTGGCGGAGAATGACTATTTTTCTCGAAGTGCATGCGCGCAAACCAAACACACAAACCCCACATGTGTATGTGTGTGTCCTCTTTTTTTATATTTAATTATATAGTTTTCTGGGCGGTCGTGAAGAATGGCAAGTGTGTATATATATACTGCTCATCACATTTACGTATGGAGAGACTTCCTAAGTAGTCTTTCTTCTGCGTTCTCTAATTTAAGATCCAAACATTCAAACACCAATACATATTATTACATGCATGGAACTGATGTTCTGCCTAGAAAATGTTTTCAATCAATGATGTTTCATCATTTGGAGTGTGTTCAAAGGCAATCAACGACGAACCACTAAAAGAGATATTGGTGAGGTTCAATCCCAAGACAGAATTTTACACCCAGCAAAGTAAATGACGATCTCCGATTCAGCTGCCCCAATATCACTTTTTACTATGACCTATTTATTATTGCTCGATGATCTGAGTTTTGTAGTAACACCACTTTGGTGATTTGTATATCTAAATCTTTTTTTTGGGATACTTTTTGACCTAGTTTTTTCGTTAGAGATTCGGTTAATTCAGATTTATCGCATAATATCCTTATCATCATCACATCATCGGAAACCTCTGCATAGCCATGAAAATCAAACTAATCCCTGAAATAATTGCCATGCCCATGTTTTGGTGTTCTCATTTAGGGTTTTCAGGATTGAGCTTAATCCACCTCCATCTTTGGCTCACTTAATAAATTAATAACCCACCAAGATTTGTATATATAAGATGGGATATAAAGATTATGTTGTTTCACCAATGATGGGAGGGATAAAGCCCTCATTCCTAACTATACGCTGCAATATTAAATGTGGGGCCGATTTTGTGCAAAATAATAGTCTATGAATATCCCCTCCAAACGTAGATTATGAACTTCAAATCACTTTCAGTTTTAGTGAACGATGACATCTCGGTTTTTTGTAGATACCGATTAAATAGATATTAGTGTGTGCTTATTAAATGCTGCCATTGCAGATATATAGTTGATGCCCGAACGTAATGAGATAGTTTGGCATGTGCTGGATATTTGATAGCATATGGCTTTGGGACATTGTTAAATAATATACCCACTAATTGGGACATTGTTAAAAGTCCTAATTTGCAACCCCTAATGCATGTGAACAAGACCACAATTAGACAAGCCAACAAGACATTATCAAGGCAAAACATTATCTAGACAAAAAATAACTATAATGCTTGTCTGTCAAATATTTCAGCTATGTTGTCTACTGGAGCTATCTATATATACGCATCATTGTACCCATTTTGATATAAGAAAAGCAATAAAAACTAAGAAAGTGCCGTAGCACTACATTTATCTATCTCTCTTTTATCTCCAACAAATTTTGGTATCGGAGCCTTCACCCTCACATATCCATACACGTGAAACATATATTCCTCAAGCAAGCACCTCATCGCTTCCACCTCTCAAAGCTCACGCAAGAAATTATCAATCAAGCATCACTTTTTCTTAAAGAACTCAGCCTAGAGCACTCATACACTACGTGAGATGGCTTCAAATTAAGTGACGACAATGTTCTCTTACACTTCGAATCAAGTTCCAGTTTTTTACGGAGAAAAATTTCGACTACTGGTGTAGTCAAATGGAAACGTTGTTTATCTCGCAAGATCTATGGGAGGTAGTAGAAGAAACGTATGCAGAGCCACCACCACAAGAAGATAAAGACGAGACCGAGGAACAAAAATGGACAGATGCAGTAACAGAACATGGGATATTCTAAAAGAAGGTTTTCAAGGAAACGAAAAAGTAACGTCAATCGAATTCCAATATCTTTGGAGAGAATCGATAACTTGGCGAAAAAAGACAACGAAGCCATGCAAGTCTATCTCACTCGAGTTGCTGAGATCGTCAATCAAATCAGGAGCCTTGGAGATACAACTGAAGAGAAGAAGATTGAAGTTCTGAGAAGTCTTTCCTCTAAATATGACTATATCATCGCCGCGATCGAAGAGTCGAAGGACCTGACCAAGTTCACTTTTCATGAACTAACAAGCTCATTACAAGTTCATGAAGAGCGCATCAACAAATCCTTAAATCCATCCAAGGAGCAAGCTTTTGACTCCAAGATGAACTGCAAGGAACTAAAAATACCACATGGCATCATAAGGGAAGAGGCGGTTCAAGTCATATGAGAGGAAGAGGACGAGGCCATTCAAGTCAATTTAGGCCTAATGGTGGAAACTCAAACCAACAAGCCGGCTTCCGAATTTGCAAGAAAACAAATCACGACACAAAAGATTGTCGGTTCAAGTGCAAGAAGTGCCGAAACGCTAACCATTCTCAAAGAGACTGCTGATATCAACAAAAACTGGAGAAAGATGAAGCAAATTCCAGCAAAGATGCAGGAGAGTATTTTCTTGTATGACGAATCAGCATAATCATTATATACGTGGTACCTGGACAACGGGTGTAGCAGTCATATGACTGGAGAAAGAACGTTTTCATTGAGCTTGATCATAATTTTTCGTCGGAGGTGAAACTCGGCGATGGTAAGCTACACAAGGCCGAAGGAAAGGGAACCATTGCAGTCAAAACTAAAGAAGGTAACAAAAAGCTCATTCAAGGAGTTCTTTTTGTGCCAAATTTACGAGTAATCTTCTTAGTGTTGGACAATTATTGGAGAAGGGATATTCGGTATCTTTTTACGATGGAAAAAGCAGAAATTTTTCATGAGAAAAGCAATAATACTATTGGTTATGTTCCTATGAGTTCAAACAAGGTATTTCCGATGATCATTCCAAGAGAAAGTGCCATGCAAGGGAGAAAATCTTGAACAATCTCAACTTTGGCATTTGAGATACGGACATCTCAACGGCAAGGGGCTGAAACTGCTCAAACAAAAGTGCCACCAAGTATTGATCGACAAACAGAAATTTATGACCGATGTGTACATGGCAAAATGCATCGACTTCCGTTTCCAAAAACAACTTGACGAGCAAAGGAACCGCTAAAGCTTGTTCATGCGGATATCTGGGGACCAACGAGAACTCCTTCTCTCGGTAACAAAATATACTTCATTCTGTTTGTTGATGATTTTACAAGGATGATGTGTATTTATTTTCTAAATGAGAAATCCGAGGCATTTGCTATTTTTCTGAAGTTTAAGGCTCTTGTCGAGAAACAGAGTCATTATAAAATTCAGACACTTAGAACGGATACAGGATGAGAATTTATATATCATTCGTTCATGGAATATTGTAAGGAAAATGGTATTCAGAGGCAACTCAGGGTTCGAAGAAGTCCTCAACAGAATGGAGTCGCCGAACGGAAAAATCACACAATAGCGGAAATGTCGAGGAGCATGATGATCGGCAAAGGATTACATAAAAATTTCCGGGCTGAGGCTGTTCACACTTCTATTTATATTTTGAACAGGTGTCTGACAGAAGCTGTACGGAACAAAACGTCATTCGAAGCTTAGCACAAGAGGAAACCCGTTGATCATTTGAAGATTTTTTGTAGCATTGCGTATTCACATATCAGCCCCAAATCGAGACAAGCTTGACACAAAAGGTGAAAAACTCATACTTACTGGCTACAGCGGTGAGTCTAAAGGATATCGTCTTTATACCTCTAAATTGCAAGCTTGTTATTTTGAGAGATGTATTATTTGATGAAATGGCTCAATGGAGCCGGGGAGAAAATTCCTCACAGCAATTTTCTCCAAATGTATTCTTTGAACCAACCAATGACAAAGAAGAAGATGAAGTAGCAACTCTACCTCAAAGTCCCGAACCTTCTTTATCAAATTCCGGAGGAGAAAACTCAGATTCGCCGGTAAGAAAAACTCGGCCTTTAAGAAATATTTATGAAATTTCCGAAGTTTCTTTCTCCACAGTTGAGCCCAGTAGTTTTGAAGTTGCTGCAAAACAAGACGGTGGATAAAGGCTATGAAAGAAGAAATCGCAATGATCGAAAAGAATAAAACTTGGGAATTGGTGGACCCCTACCGGAGAATAAGGATGTAATTGGTCTCAAATGGATTTTCAAAACCAAACTCCTCGAAGATGGAAGTATATAGAAAATAAGGCTCGACTCATTGAAAAGGGGTTCGCTCAACAACATGAAGTGGACTTCAACGAGACTTTTGCGTCTGTTGTCCGAATGGAGACTATTCGACTATTCCTTTTGCGGCACAACTAGAACTTCAAGTATTTCAACTTGATGTCAAATCGACCTTCCTAAATGGGGAACTCGATGAGGAAATCTACGTGCATCAACCTCAAGGGTTCGAAATACAGGGAAAAGAAAATAAAGTATATCGACTCAAAAACGCTATACAGATTGAAGCAAGCTCCGCGAGCATGGAACAAAAAAATTGATGGATATTTTCAAAGAAACGAATTTTGTCAAAGTCCAGACGATCATTCTCTATATGTGAAGAAAATGGTGAAAAACTTTCTTATATCACGGGGACCTCTCTGATCCCTCATGAGAGGGATGTTGGTTATGAAAAATGGAATGCAAAAAATCAGAAGGTGAAACGTTGGCTCATTGTTAGGAATATGCCCTCGAATGCTATACGAGGATTAGATTGTATAGGGCATTACCTTATTTATCATTCGACTTCTTATGTAATATGATTTTCCACGTGTTTAATAAAAGGCGTTGTTCGTTTATTGATATATGAGTTCTTTACATAGCATCCGGTAAAGCAATAAATGAACAAATCTAAATGTGTCGAGTTGAGTCACTGTTCTCGATGAGCACGAGAGAGAAGGCACCAGTGGACTCTTAACCTCGAACATTAAAAGTTCGTAAGCCTGAGGCTCTAGTTGGATGTTGGATAACCGATCACGGCTTATTTGTCGATGACCTATCGTGTGCCGATATCCCGCTTGGAAGTGGAGATCATGACTTGTGATACGAGTCGAATTAAGGGATTGAGTCGTTTCATGGACACTGAGTCACGGGTCGTACGGTCGAACACGGCTTATTACTAAAGGAGTGTCAATGACCGACGACAACACTATAGTAGTCTACGTGAACCTTAGACAAAAAGGAGCTTTGACGAAGTCGACTTCGAAGTCTCGACTGTCACTGGTTCCCCTCGACCCGATTTGCTGTTGCGTGGGTCGACGGGCCAGATGCAGTCTTGATGACGATTTGTGATTGCTGGGCTTATACAGCCGAGTACGGATTCACAGTCTCGCAATTAATCGGGATAAGTGTCCTATGAGGACGGCAACAGGAAATTACGAAATCCTTTGTCAAGGTATTGAACTAACTCATGTTGGACATGGAGGGTAGTTTGGTAATTTGCCTCGTCTCCGTTTTATCATAGAATCGAGTTCAGTGAGTTTGACATAGACCATGGCTCTCACTCGATTGGGATACAGCTGAAGGGTTTATACGTAGTATTATAATCTATAGTGAGGTTCTGGATTAAAGACTGTGTCGAAATTCGCACTCGAATCGGGTTATGGTCCGGTACTGAGGGATTGGCTAGGTAACTACCGGACTTTTGGATTCCTCCCTTGTCGATTGAGTCGAATCTAGAGAGTCGGACTTAAAAAGGATCATCAACGTGTACTGATAGGGAGAGAAAGTGGTTTAGGCCTTAACAAGCCTTGGGCCATTGGGCCGTGCCTTAGTGGGCCTCGAGCCGTTTAATGGACCGAAGTCGGATTTCGTAAGGAACTAACTTTAAGAGTTGGGCTTGGCCAAGTGCATAAAAGGCTTGAGGGTAAAACTAGAATTTAACCTTAAGCTGATTTTCGAATTATAGCTTGGGAAATAATTTCAAAAATTTAAATACATGGAAATAATATATTTGCAATATTATTTGTTTTAAGTTGGAAATTTCAAAATTAATCTAGGATTAAGTTTGGATTGGAATTCAAAAGAATAGCAAGTTTCCTTAAGTTTGGATTTGGAATTCAAAAGAATATGGCAAAAGAATCTATCCACTTAAGGAGTAAAAATCGAAAAATCATATCTTTGATATATTATTGGGATTTTCGATTCTGGCTTAGTATAATAGGCCAGCCCTATCATAATTCAAGAGAAATTTCGTGCTTCTATGAATGATTTTCGAAATTACTAAAGCTACAAAACACACATAACGAACGCACACACTTTTCTCCCATGCGACGGCTCGGTTCTCTCTAGCCATCTTTAGAGAACTGATTCCATGCTACACTGCGAGGTCTGCGTGACGATCAAGTGCCATCCACCACCAATGACGCAACGTTGTAGCAAAGGACGAGGAGCTGCCACTCGCTTCAACTGGTAATTCTCTTCGGGTTGGACCCGCTCTATTACGTGTCTATGTGTTACTATTCTGATCCAAGCAATGAGGGCAATCGGGGAACTCGAAAATTTTTTTCTGCATCGTACTCTGGGACGTGGCGCCTCCGGGAGACACCAGGTATCCCAACAGTGGTATCAGATCGGGCGCTCGTGATCGGAATCGTAACGTGTTTGAATCGAAATGAGGCGCGTGGGAGACGATTGAAATGCCGACGCAGTTCGAATGTTGGGCTGCCCGATGCGTCGTTTGCCAACCCACGACCACCAACTCGTGCGGTACGAACCAACGAGGAACCAGGGATCGGGCCGGGACCCGTGCGATGGCAGGATCCGGGCAGTCGCGCGTTGCACGTGGGCTGCGAGCGGTGCAGCGATGCTGCAGCCTCGGGATCGGACTGCTTCGAGCAGGCATAATCTGCCTCGTACGCAGGGACCGATGCCAGCCACGGTGGCTTAGGCACCGGCCCCGGGCAGCGCCGCTGCAAGGGGCGGGGGCACGGCAGAGATCGTCCGTGCTTTGGCCACGGATTGTGATGGCTCGCACGGTGCGCACAGCGCATGATAGCCGCAGAGACTCTGGCTCGGCCGGAATGGTGCGATGGGGATCTCTCCCGGCGAGGCTATGACTCCGGCAAGGAGGGCTGAGGCGACGAAGGAGTCGCAGCAGTTTTCTACCGCGAGTTGAACGCGCGCGTTGCGCACCATGTCATCGCCGGCGGCGACGGTTCCGGCTCCGACCGGGACTTCGCACGGCGGCATTCTCCGTCGTGGCTCTCCGGCGTATTTTCATGGCTGAGCAATTTCAGTCGCGGCAGCAGCGTTAGGGCTTCGCGGTCAAAGCCTTAACGGGCCTGTTAATGGGCTTGGCCCATTTGAGGCCCAATTTCCATCTCCTTTTAAAATCATACAATTGTCAACGTGCTCGTTATGAATGTGATTTAAGGCGCACTTGCGGGTTTAGGAACCGGGTCATTTGTTAAGGGTTACGTCGCCAGGGTTGTATTTGTTTTATACGGTTGTTCGGGACTTATGATCCCCCGTGTTATAGTTTATCGGTTTATTAGATTAGCTTAAATACGAACACGAGAGCCCATTTGATGGAAGGCAACCCCCCGGCGGTGACAAGGTTGTGGACGTACGGTGACTTTGAGGCCGTTCAAGTGACGATGGACGTTTGACGACTTCAAGATCCGTGCGACGACCCAAAGTCTTTTGAAGACACATAATCCGCTTGTGATGTCGTGTAGTTTGTTTCCTAGGGTTAATTTACTACCTACGTGCGTGTTGGTTTTTGAAATGATATGCATGTTTTATGTGCTCTTATGTGAGATGGGTTTATTCTCCCATTTGATAAATACTAAGTGAATGAAGGAATTAGATTGATGTCTTCTATCATGCTCCAGATGTCTAGCATTGGGAAGTTTTGCGTTTTGTTCCGAGTAAGTTGGCGTCGTGTATTCCGCCCTAGTGTTAGCATCTCGGGTGTGTCTTGGACGTCGCTCGTCATACCAGTCCACCCCCCAGGAAGCGTATAGAAGCAAGGGGCGGTACATTCTGTGCGATTTGAGCATAAGTTGATAGGTCACACTTAGGCAGTTATACCCAATAAGCAGGGTTAGCCGATAGGGTAAATGACTGAGACAGAGATAGTTGAAACTCTTATTGGATAAGTTCACGTTTGACGTGACTTCGATAAGATTAGATGAGCTAAATATTGCGTTAAGGCTGAGGCAAGTCTAGTCGAGTCGGGACATCAACTCTATATGAAACTTTCAACGAGGTTTCCGAAACTCTTCTCGGGAGGATAGATTTTCGAGAAAAATAGTGGGAGTCAAGCGAAACGAAAAGTCCTTGTTTGCGCTTGATGAATGATAAAATAAACCTAATTAGATCTATATTTCTGCAGCTTTACGTTTCTTTCTATTTACTGCGATGACGAAAATTATTACTATGCTGCTTGAGAGAAACTGTTTGGTGGCACCAAACTACGTGGACTGGCTCCATACCAGAGGATAGTCCTATGTATGCAGTCATTAACTTATGTCCTCGATTCCCCCGTACCGCAAGTCCCAGGGGCTGATGCGAGTGACGAAGACCGGGCTGCGCAATGAGTTGCAGATAGACGAGCCAAAGGTCAAGGGCTATATACTTCTTTCCATGAGCAATGAGTTGCAGCGCAATCACTCGAAAATAGAAGTCGGCGCCATTTTGCTTTAACTGAAGGAGCTTTTTGGCGAACATTCCAGGAGTGCTCGCTATTCCTTGACGGAGCAAATGTTTCATTGCAAAACGACTGAGGGTAGTGACGTCGGAGTGGATGTGCTCAAGATGATCGATTGGATCGAAAGACTTGAGGCACTGGACTTTAACATGGATAACGAGCTCCAGAACGATCTCATACTTCAGTCGCTCCCACCTTCCTTCAATTTGTTCATTGTGAACTTTAATCTGAACAAGGCCGAAATGACAAAAGTACTACAACCAGGTTTATTCTGGCCTACTAGAGTTTGGAACATTCCAAAAACTTGGGGAAATTTATTTGTTTTTATATCGGCCTGTATTTAAAGATGCTCATACATTTGTGGCTTCATGTGATCGTTGTCAACGTACGGGTAATATTTCTAGAAAACATGAAATGCCTTTGAATAGAATGTTAGAAGTTGAGCTCTTTGATGTTTGGGGTATAGATTTTATGGGGCCTTTTCCTACTTCATGCTCTAATAAGTACATACTGGTTGCAGTTGATTATGTATCTAAGTGGGTAGAGGCCGAAGCATGCAGGACTAATGATGCACGTGTAGTCATTCGGTTTCTGAAAAAACATATCTTTACTCGTTTTGGTACACCTCGTGCGATAATTAGTGATGGTGGCACTCATTTTTGAAACAAATTATTTGCCAATTTATTATCAAAATTTGGTGTCAAGCATAAAGTATCTACCCCATATCATCCACAAACCAGTGGACAGGTAGAAGTATCAAATAGGGAACTAAAACAGATCTTAGAAAAGACAGTAAATGCCTCTAGGAAGGATTGGTCTTTACAGTTAGATGACGCATTATGGGCATATGACACTACTTTTAAAACCCCTATAGGAACCTCGGCTTTTAGACTAGTATTTGGGAAAGCATGTCATTTACCTGTCGAGTTAGAACATCGTGCTTATTGGGCTGTTAAAAAACTTAATTTTGAGTATTCTGAGGCAGGTAAAAATAGGTTGCTATAACTAAATGAGATGGAAGAATTTTGTCAGCAAGCATACGAAAATGCAAAACTCTACAAAGAGCGGACGAAAAAATGGCATGACAAGAGAATCATACTGAGAGAGTTCAAAATCGGTGATCGAGTGCTACTCTTCAACTCGCGACTACGTTATTCCCAGGAAAATTGAAGAGTAAGTAGAGTGGACCCTATGAAGTGGCAAAAGTGTTTCCTTCCGGAGCCGTACAAATCATCAAAGATGGAAAGGAATTGTTCACGGTCAATGCTCAACGTCTCAAGTTGTACGATAATTGGGAATTGGAGGAAACTACATCGATTTCTCTGGTTGAACCTAACGTTACTAATGCCAGTGCTTCTGGTTATTCTGTGTCTTCCAGGGCTATGTCGCCTGGAGAGAATACCAGCGATCTGAAGGACCTCCAGAACAACGGCGGAAGCCGAGACAATGACCCTCCTTGATCAGTCTGATTGATAGTCGAGCTAACGACTATAAAAATAGCGCTTCTTGGGAGGCAACCCAAGTACTATCTATGCATTTCTATTTTATTAGAGTCTATATTAATTATCGCATCTTATAAGTGTGTCTTGCATTTGAATTTATTTTCACAAAAATTCGTATTACGGTGTCGTCTAGTTATGTTTCCTCGCAGGCTCGTAGTTAGTTTGGGGGTGGTTCGACCGCAGAAGTAGCTATATCCTGAAGGAACTGATGTCTTCTCACAACTCTCCCCACATCGATCTATGCATTATTCAGGGCAGTGCCACTTAAACTCTCTCTTTGCTTTATATTTCTACACATTGGGGACAATGTGATAATTAGTTTGGGGGTGGGGTGACACATGCTAGATTTTATATGATATCGATCTCTTCGATTTATTAGTTGGTTTAACTAATCAATGTTATGATTCGTAAGTCACTTATGAAAACTCCTACCAATGATGAAAATTTTTGAAATTTTGCTTGTGTCGAGATAAGATTCAGCTAATTGTGTGTGAAAGTTCTGAACGTTACGTGTTTTGATATTAGCATGATTATCTGACCATTGATTACTTCAGGAAAATAGTACGTATCATGATACACAAACCCAAAAAATATTGTGAGTTTTGAGCTCGATACTTGCTCAAATGTGTTTTTCATGAGTGCCAGAAAAAAAAAAAAAAAAAAAAAGAGAGAGAAACCCAATACTTGCTCAATGTGTATTTCATGAGTGCCAGGCGTAGTCTGATTATTTTCGAACTTGCTTTGTTATGCATGTCAATATCAATGTGGATTTTTGTGTACAAATATGATAAAGGCGCTTAGGATGAGTCACTGGCCTAAATATCTCCGTACCCAACATATCTATCAATTAGTGAGCCCATTTGAGCCTTATTAGCCTTATTCTTTGATTTGGAGCCATGATATTTAGCTACATTATCCCGTTGTTCCATTATTTTATCCTTCACCCTCGAACCATTATCAACATGTTAGCCTACTAGTGGCTTAGAGTATTGAGTCTATTAGTTCAGAGTATTTGTTTGAAAAAAAACTTAGAATAGAAAAGAAAAGAGAGAGGTCGATAAAAAAAAAAAAAGCGAAAAAAAAAAGAAGTATCGAGAAAAAAAAAAGAAAAAAATAGAGAAAAAAAATATAAAAAAATACTATTTATATTTATAAAAAAAAAAGAGGGGTTACATTTTCAGAATTATTTGAGTTCTTAGTAAATTTTTGAGTGGGTTTTTTTTGTAGTAGTATGAGTATCTGTTATTTGATGTACTTTGTTGGTAGACGAGTAAAGCGACTTAGTGACGAACATGCTTGACCATATTAGCTCACTCATCCCATATATCACACCCTTAATACCCCGAGCCCCATTACAACCCTCTATAAAGACCTTTTAATTCGTGCATGAGATTCACTAAGTAATTATGACGTGATATATTTGCAAGCACAGAGTAATATCATTCTATGTTGTGAGTTGAGCGTTTTAATACAGATCCCATTAAACTCTTCGAGCGACTTGAGCGATCCATGTGAGAGTTGTCACTTGATACGTGTTACGATCTGAAAATATTTTTGTGATATGGTATGATTGCGAACTATCATCATGTCTCGTGTTTAGCTGGATCATTCATTAGTTGATGACGATTTCGACCGATTGTGCTTTTGCTTTTCTAAGAATAAACATGAGAATTCATTTAGTGACGTTGTAAAATCCCAACTCGATTTAGTCTTTATCCGTTGTTATGATCGAGGACGATCGAAGCTAGTTTGGGGATTGTTGATAAGTTAGGATTTCACGAACATTTTAGGCCCGAAAAATTGCGTAATTCCATAGTATATGTCTAAATGTCCACAAATATCCTATCGAATGTTAATTTTCATATTTGACAGGTAACAGAGCAAAAAGAGGAAAAAATCGGGAGCGAACCTGGGCCAAAAATCAGCCCAAACTACGAGAAGTCCATGAGCCCAAATAACAACCCACATGTTCGGGCCCATTAGCAAAATTCAGCCTATGAAATAAGCCCACATATAGATACAAGAGCAGAGAGAGAGCTACACGATCGATCTACACAAAAGAAAATGACCTACACAATTGAAGAACGACAAAGACGGCTTTGATATTTCTTTTGTCGAGCACTGAGAGCAGAAAAAGGGGGCAACCCATTGAAAATCCGAGGAATGCATGAAACAAGGAAAACAAGTTGAGGAAATTAGGGATATTCGGTCTCGTGTTTCTCCTCATGCCTATAAAAACACCTTACAAAGAGAGAGCAGGGGAAGCTTGGATATTGAGGTAATAAATAACCTATGTGCTAATTGAGAAAAAGCCCGTGCGATCTGTGTGTCATTAGAGTTAGCTGCGGGCTTGTGAGGTGAGGGAGGCCGAGAGGTTGAGCTTCCATTGCTGAGCACACATCGAAGCACATAGCCAACTACGGCAGTTTATGAGGGCTGAAGTGAAGTCAACAACTCTGGGAAGCTTCGACATCTAGTGACTCGATTGAACAAGTTACGTGAGAAGTCGCCCACCACTCGTTCAACGAAAGTACTGTGAAGGACGTAATTAATCCTATCTTTTATTTTTAATGTTTTAATTATGTCTCTATTTAAACATTCATTGCTTTCGCTAATAATATGCTAGCGTAAGTCGTTTTGTGGTTAAGGCCTTATTAGGCCGGATTATGAACTCGTATTAATGTCATCGTACTTTATTTAATCGTATGTGTTAAGTTATGTGTTCTTCGCTGATTTTAATGCCTGCGTATAATTGATCACCATATGCTTGTTTTGTTGATTGGTTTATGATACCGAGAGGTGATTAGACCGTTAGAATAAAGTGTCGAACACCACGACGTAAAACCGACCAGAGATGGAATCGGTTTCGTCCGTGTGGTTTCCGAGACCTTAGGCGTCAAAAGCGCCTAAACTCGGGGAAGTTCATAACGCCGAATGCATGCGGAGTAACTACAGTCATATAGGGATATAGTTGATTGGTTCACTCTCGTATAGGGTTGCTATACACGCGAGAGCGGTAGCACATATGTTAGGAATTTTACCTTCACTTAAATTGTATTGATTAGAATGAAGACGTAGAAGAAATCGTGCCAAAATATGTGCTTTAATCACGTTTGTCATTATTGATTTAAAACCGTCATTTTTATTTGCGCTTTTATCTAGTTCGGTTATTTTATTTTCATATAAAAAAAATCATATTAAACATCTTTTTTAATATTCGCTTTAGTCTAAATAAAAAATTTAGAATAATATCTTAGAATTAATCGAGCTATCCTCGTGGATCGATAAATACTCGGACTTACGTCCGTTTTATAGTACTTGCATGACCTAGTATACTTGCTAGTATTCGAGCGTGTCACATGCCCATATCATTGTGGGGTCATGCCTTGTTGACATCGACACACATTATGAATAGATGTCCTACAAAGTCCGTCGATGGTATTCCACATCAGATATGGACAGGACGATAACCGAGCTTGAATCACATTAGAATTTGGGGTTGCCTCGCATTTGTGAAAAAGCTCAAGACAAATAAATTGGAATTCAAGGCTGTGAAATGACGTTTTGTCGGTTATCCTGAGGATTCCATGGGATAGCATTTTACTTCCACGCTGATCAGAGAATCGTTGTAGCCCTTCAGGCTCACTTTTTCGAAGAAGAGTTCGTTCGAGAATGTGGAGCGGGTCACGAAGTAACTCTTGGGGAGTCGTCAGAAGCGCTTTCACAGACTCCAGTGTCGGATGACACCGTAGAGAAGTCTGAGACACAACCTCAGTTGCACAGATCGGGTAGAGTATCTCGCCAGCCTAAGAGATACGAGATGGTCCACATCGAGCACGAGGTTGCTGGGATGGAAGGGAACGTCGGAGACGATCCCATACCTATGACTAGCCAATCAGGGATAAAGATTAGGAGAAATGGCTTATAGCTATGCAAGCTGAAATGGATTCTATGCATGAAAAACAATTCTGGACTCTAATAGACCTCCCAGATGGTTTTAGACCCATTGGGTGTAAATGGATCTATAAGAGAAATATTGGATCTGGCGGATTGGTTGACACATACAAAGCTAGGATTGTGGCGAAAGGGTACAGTAAAAAAAAGGAATTGACTATGAGGAGACCTTTTCGCCTGTCGCTATGATGAAGTCCATTCGAACATTGTTTGTGATAGCTGTGCACTATGACGATGAGTCTGGCAGATGGATGTGAAAACTGCGTTTCTAAATGGATACCTCAAGGAGGAAATATATATGGAGCAGCCTACTGGTTTACATCGCAAGGAGATGCTCAGAAGGTGTGCAAACTGAACAAGTCCATTTTTTAAATGGACTGAAACAAGCCTCCAGTCTGACGTGGACGATCGAAAATTCACTTCTGGATTCGTCTTTATGCTCAATGGTGGAGCGGTGTCTTGGAAAAGTTCCAAACAGAGCACTACTGCAGATTCCACTTGGTGTCGTTCCTGTAGCAGATAGGCCATTGCCATTGTGGTGTGACAATACTGGCGCTATTGCTCAGGCGAAAGAATCGAGATCTCACAGCAGGTTCAAACATATGAAAGAAAGTGCCACGTGCTACGTGGATTCGTTGAGAATGGCTACATCCGTGCAGAAGTTGCGACCGCGAAAAATGTGGACGATCCATTCACCAGGCCTCTATCACAGGCAGTGCTGACTAGACATCTCAAAAGATGGGTATTAGATACTGTGCCGCATGGATTGAATGCAAGTGGGAGATTGTTAGGAATATGTCATCGAATGCTATACGAGGATTAGATTGTATAGGGCATTAGCTTATTTATCATTCGACTTCTAAGATGATTTTTCGTGTGTTTATTGAAAGACGATGTTTGTTTATTGATATGAGTTCTTTACTTAGCATTCGGTAAAGATAAATAGACAAAGCCAAATGTGTCGAGTTGAGTCACTGTTCTCGATGAGCACGAGAGAGGAAAGCACTAGTGGACTCTTAACCTCGAACACAAACGTCCGTAAGCATGAGGCTCTAGTTGGGTGCTGGATAACCGATCACGGCTTATTTGTCGATGACCTATTGTGTGTTGATATACCGCTTGGAAGCGGAGGTCATGACTTGTGATACGAGTCGAATCAAGGGATTGAGTCGTTTCATGGACACTGACTCACGGGTCGTACGGTCGAACATGGCTTATTACTCAAGGAGTGTAAATGACCGACGACAACACTATAGTAGTCTACGTGTACCTTAGATCGAAAGGGGCTTTGACGGAGTTGACTTCGAAGTCTCGACTGTCACTGGTTCCCCTCGATCCGATTTGCTGTTGCATGGGTCAGCGGCCAGATGTGGTCTTGATGACGATTTGTGATTGCCGGCTTAGACTGCCGTGTACGGATTCACAGTCTCGCAAGTAATCGAGATAAGTGTCCTATGAGGACGACGACA
>JAPQWV010000752.1:0-243000 GCA_027422505.1 Craterostigma plantagineum | reverse complement strand
ACGAGATTCGAATTAAAATTTTTAGTTTATATGTTCTCGATATCGTCTCACCTTAATTTAATTTTGTCGAGATTTCGAACTCTTTTGATTGGATTGTTACTTAGGCTCCGTTTGGTTTACGGATTTTGACGTGGAAAAGAAAAGGAAAAGTGGAATGGTGCGACACGTGAAGCATAATGTACAATGCGTGTAGCCACACTTTTCTTTTCTTTTCCGCGTCGAATTCCGCGGATCAAACGCACCCTTAAAAAAACAAAGAAAGAAAAGCTCGACAGATCATCCGCTAAACTTACGAGATCTCGAAGTCTTTCGATTTACATTTGATCGCACAATCTCGAAATTTTTTTACATTTATCGAGATTGCTTATACTTCAATTAAGTTTCGGCAGTCCAAATTCTCGAGATCTTCTACATTCCAATTCAATTTTGGCATTTCAAGTTCTCGAAGTCCTCTATAAACTAAAGTGAATTTCGACATGTGAACCTCTCGAAGTACTTTAAAATCAAAATTGCACAATTTCGAGATTCTTTTAAAGTCAATTTACACGAGACATGTCGGATTCATTTTCATAATTTTGGTATCGGTTGTTTTCAAGTCTTATCCCTATTATATATATAAAACTATACATATATTCCATATATATATATTATATATATATACCCAAAAAAAGGAGATAAAATCAAAAAAAAAGTAGTGTGAGAGCGAGAGCAAACGAATGTGGGAACTCTGTGTTGATGACCATCAAACTCGATTCCTAACCACATTGTTGCTCATATTTTTCAGATCATGGATATTCCAAATTGTGATACGATCTACCCAATCTCAAAATGGGTCGAGCCACTGAAGAATAACTTTCAACTGGACACTACGGCGTTCAGATGTAATGATATGGTCATCATCGCCATACTCAAGAATCACTTCCTGCAACCCGCCTTCACAACTACGGCGCATGTCCCTCAAGTCTACTTGCAACAATTCTGGGGACTCATAGATCGAGTTCAAGATACAGACGAGGTCATGTTCCAGAGCCAGATCGAGAACACCTCCGTTGCTCTCGACAAAGACCTCCTGAAGACAATCCTTCAGCTACCCACCTTTGACGACCTCGATCCACCGCCCACTACTCAAGAACTACTTGATGGGATGCTACAACTAGGATGCACCCCACCGCTGGCACAAATTCGGCATTCTCAGTCACCAAACTGCCAAGCCCATGGAACACACTTTTCTTGGTGATCAACAAATGCCTGTCTCCCAAACACGCCGGATACGATCGCTGCAATCGCAACATTCTCACACTATTCTACGGCATCGCCTTCGGAAAATGCTACGACTACGCAGCACTCTTTCTGCAAGAGATAGTGGACCAGATCCACATCAGAGACCACCTGAAGACATCCAAGCAGAAAGGCATCCCATTCATACGGTGGTTCCAAGTCCTGATTCGCCACTACATGGAGCTCAACCCTGCAATCACTCACCGACCAGCGGCGGAGCACCTAGCGGTTCCAAAGCTGAACTATCTGAAACGCCCAAAGGACGGTACAACTTTCCAAGGAATGCCTCTCCCCAAACACCTCCTGTACCTAGTCGATCCCACGGACTCCGACGTAGTCGCATATTGGATGTCACAAAACTTACCCGCCCCCACGATACGGTCAAACCCCACCGTATCCAACCCCGGGGCCAGTCCGAGTGTGAGACAGGGTCCAGAGCGCAACCGCGAAGCACATACAAAGAAGAAACACGACAGACCGGCACCTCCTCTCGTGTCAGTCAACTTCGCATCTCCCCTCCTCACTATAACTACCAGAACCGAACCCCTGGGAACAGAAGTTGATTTAATCAGCTCCCGAGTAGAAGTCGCCGCATCTGTTTTGATGGCGCTTGCACAACCAAGCTCTACCCATTCAACAACCTCCCAACAGGTTGTTGTCTCAACATTACACGGGGAACCATCTCAACCATCCTTTCCTCACTCGGAGGCGAGCGATGTACAAATCAGCGACCCCCAGCCCCACGTCGCTGTCCCTTCTTCTTGCACATCGAGTCTAGTGTCCAGTCGCCCAAATTTTTTCGATTTCGCTAGGACACAAACACCTTTATCGACTCCTCTTCGTGATCAGTCCAGCACGTCTGTAGAGACATCATCTACCGATGATACTCGAGGATCGGACGGAAGACCTGACATGGGAAACATCTCTACTCCTGTGCAATCAGGCCATCTCGATGAGCTTGCCTTATCGACGATGCAAACGGTGCGCCTCGGTGGCCCCGGTACCTTGAGTCCCATGTACTTCACAGTACCTATGGGCCTCGACACAGAAATCTATTCTGATGTCGTGACAACAGATCGCCTTCGTGGCTCTGTTGGGTTATTACCCTACGTGACCCACTCCCATCTCGACCAACGGCTCGATGCCCTACGCGAAGAAATGAAGCAAATGAAGGCCTACATCCTTCAACAACTCAGCGCTGCAACTCCGTCAACAGCGCAAGACAAGGGCAAAGCACCAATGATCGACGAGCGTGCGTCATCACTCCTATCCCACTCCCCACGACACCACTCCCCAACACCTGAACCCAGTAACCAAATAACCCCCACACCATCGATTACGGAGCTCCGTGACAATCTCCTAGCCCGCCTCCTTAGCGAGGTGGATTCTCTATCCCCCGAGAATAAGGAGCTCCTTCATCGCCTACAACTACCGTACCATTGCCACTACGACCCGCCTTCACACAAACGCCGATATGACGACCCTGATGACGCCGGCCATCCTGAGGGGGAGGAAAAGCGACAGCGGGTCGAGGCAGCCACCACCTATACAGAACCGTCCACCTCAACCCAAGTAGAAATCTCCACGTCCACAAATCCTCAACCTACTACCTCCTCCCACTTAACCCAAACAACTGACCTTCCAAAGAGCCTACCCTCACTACCCTCAGACTTCAAAAAAGGTTCTAGCTATTGTTATTAAAACTTTCCGTTTTCGTTGGTAAACTTTGCAAAACCGTTTGTTTTGTTCTTGTACAAGTTATTTATATTGAAAGACAACAAAGAAAAGGTTCTATGAAGTTTAACAACCAAAGCTACACATTTTAAAAACAAAAAATTGAGCACAAGAACTGAGAGTTCATGTAATTCGTCATTTACTCTATTATATATTACTCGGATCATAGCAACTCCGAGTCGGACAACATTATTAACCTAGTGTGTGTATACATATACTAATTCATATACATACGTCTCATTTGAACTGAAAAAAAAAAGTAGCAAAAAGGCAAAATAATTTTCATAAATTTTGTTGCGGGACAACAGTAATAGTCCCAATGTTTGTAGTATGAACATTTTTGGTCCCACATGTTTCGAGGTACCAGTTTTAGTTCACTACTTGAAATGTTGGATCGTTTTGATCACTCCAATTAATTTAATCGTTAATATAGACAGAATTTAACACGTGGGAGCACATGATATCATTTTAGTCGACTTAACTCCTCATAACTCATCCTCGTATTCAACTTAAATGCACATAAGCATCATTATGCAACATATTTAACCCAGCTTCAAAGTCGTCAATTCTTCCGTTAATGTAATGTGTAATGGCATTTCGGTCGAAGAAGAAGTTGAATAATGTTTCATAGCATTTCTGATGGATTTTCGACAAGGATTACAAGATCATATAACAATATCATCCAGTGCTGAATTGCTATCTATATATCTCACTCACACTTAATGGATTTATATATATGGCGCACAAAGAACAAAGCAGCTCGAAATCCAACAGCTCCAAGCATTAGGAAGAAACCATAGCACACGCACGCCATGTATCCAAAGAAGAACGATGTTTGCATGAAACCAGACATATCCGATCTCGCGTAGTAATAATACAAGCAGTAACCGTAGATAAACAAGCCCGTCGATCCTCCACAAAGAAACGACCTTACGCAGAAAAAAAAAAGGACAAAAAAGAGGAAAGAGAAGGTAAACAAAAGGGCGTGCGTGCGTGCAAGGATGAATTATAAAGGTTTGTTCTTCAAATTATTTTGGATATTATAGAATGCTTGTTAACATACCTCCACCACCATCCATGATCTTCAGCAGCAAGCTGGAAATACGTAAGCGCCACGGTGATAAATGCAGTGACTATAAGGAGGATGATGAAGACTATGAACAGAATACTGTAGATGGTGTAAATTCTGTGGCCCCACACGCTAGCAAATATGTAGTAGAGCTCGATGTATATGGCACTGAATGGCAAGAAACCAGCCATCGCCATTTGAGGCAAGGATCCACGGTACCAAGGTAGTGTAGGGATCTCTCTTGGGTATTTTGTGGTACGGCATGGAGCTTGAAACTCTGCTTTACTATTTTTCCCAGCAATTCCACCCAACACCAACAACGGTGATGTGACAAGAGCCCATATGAGGAAGATGACTACGATTGTACCAAATGGCAAAGCTGCAGTGGCATGGTAAGCAATGGCCACTGTGTTCAGGAAGCTGAAGGTGAGAAACAGTGGTCCACAGAACAAGGCACCTGTGAGCAACAAATTGCGGACCTGTCCAATAAGAATTAAAAAAAAATCACATAAAGAGAAACTTTGATTGCACACTAAGATGGCATCTTTTGGTTCTATTAAGTAATAGTACAGCAAAAAACATGAGAAAGCACGAAATTGAAGGTAAAAGGCATGACAATATTGTTTGCCTGAATTGCCTTACCCAGTTGGATCCCTCCAATTGGTGATAGAAAGAGGCTGCAGTATACCCAGCAATACCCGAAGTAAGGGCATATATAACCACCAATGCAGTAAAAAGGGCTCCGCGGTTATAAGGGTAAAACACACCAACAAGAGCAAGTAAAAATATAAAAGTAGCCCTGTAAAAGCGAAAACAGATTGTGGTTTAGACTGAAGCAAAATCATAAACAGAATATAAACTCAAGGAGATACTTACAGGAAAAACAATTGTGTCCCACTTCCAAGAGCCGCAGCGAACAGCGATTTGTATCTTGGAAACCTGAAAACGTCCCCATGAATGTATTTCCATCCGGTTTCTTCTTGGT
Organism: Craterostigma plantagineum; assembly: GCA_027422505.1. NCBI lineage: Eukaryota > Viridiplantae > Streptophyta > Magnoliopsida > Lamiales > Linderniaceae > Craterostigma > Craterostigma plantagineum. Next base: position 237,934 of record JAPQWV010000752.1, on the reverse strand, counting down.
CCTCTACAGCCTCCTCATCATGAGCATATCTTCGACAAAGACAGAAAGAAAATTAGCAGAGTTATTATTGGATCATTACTTTATCCACATATTGATGTGGAAAAGGGCTTACTTAACAAAATCATTCTTGAGAACCCTCATGAGAATTGTAGCAAGGAATCCAGTAAGGAGGAGGACAGTGACACATGAGTTGATAATTGAAAACCAATGGATCTCCAAGTGACGGGGAAGTGAAGACGAATGAGAGTACTTATCCATTCTCTTTTCAAAAGGAATGTTAGTTTCCTTCCATTTGGCTGTGTACATGAATTCAACTTCAACTTCCTTATCACCAGTAAGGTCAACAAGAGCGCTGGGGTCTGTGCGAGCAGTGATCTCGATGACACGGTCCTTGTTGTAGGATATTTCAAAGTGGAGGTGCTTAAACAAATAGTACTTGTACTCGCTCGGGTCAGATTTTCCCTCTTTCTCAACTTTTCCTAGGAAACCCCATATGGGCAAGTCATCATAGTACATTTGGAAGTAGTAGTCCTTCGCAACTGCTTTTCTAAACTCAGCAACTTCTTCCTTTGAAAGCTTCTTTTGCAGATGGCTTCTGACTCTCTATCAACCAAGAAGTCAAGCTTGTACGGGGCACTAACTAGACGGTCTCCATTGAGCAACTCGCCAAGAGCTTCACTTTTGTCTTTGACATCAACTGTTAGAAAATATGTTAGCACCGGACATATAGACTTGATCAAGCTGGAAAAGAAACGAAATTGCAACAAGTACCTGGAGAGCAGAAAGGGAGATCGAAGTATCGGTATGTTTCGCTGGAAGACCACAGAAAGTAGAAGGTAGATAAGAGAGACGAAAATTCTTACTATAACAATCGGTATATGTCTGTATAATTTAATAACAACGACAGAGAATAATCACAACTTGGCAGTCCCATAGATGTCTCTAATGTCCAAACAATTTAGGGACTCGTCTAAAGCAAAAATCTCAACATAAATCAACTAAATTAAAGATTTTTGCATCAGATCTACGAATGGAAGGCATAAAGAATGCTATTCCCATCTTCAAACATCTTCCTTAGGAAGCTCAACTACAGCACACGATCTATAGTTTTCATATCCGAGAAAACAATAGCGTCAATAATATCATTTCCTACTTCTTTTCCTTTCCAAAACATCGAAAAGCTAGATCCTAATTACACAAAAGAAGCTCACAAACATACTGTGAAGAATTAGAAGCGAACTGACCTAGGGTTGTGAAATGGACCGACTTTGTTGGCATAGAGTGCAACAGGGTCGCCGACTTTGTACTTGTGGTCCGATGCGTCCGACCTCACCACAGCTGCGACGCACCATAAGATTAAAACGACGCCACAGAGCGCTTCCTTAATCTTCATTTTGTGTGAGAGAGAGAGAGGTGAGAGAATGAGATGGTGTTAAGCTCTAAAGAAAAAAGTGGTTAGAGGAAATTTCAATATTTATTTTTTCGCAAGTTGCAATTGCAGATTTTTGAGATAAAAGAAAGCATGTTTGTAGTTCAAGGATTATTTCATAATTTTAGTTTCCATGTATCATAAAACTGTCAAAATTCTTAAATCGGTTAGCTGAAGCACAAGATAATTAACATAATATTGTTGTTTAAAAGTTTTTTCGCTTTTTTCTATTTGACAAACATAACACTTTATATGTATTAGGTTGAAAAATATCGGTTAATGTTGTAGTGAATGCAATTAAGAGTATCTTTACTGGGTTATTGTTATTACCTTAAGGGGGTGTTTGTTCAGGTGATCCAAAATTACGGTGATACCCACATCACGGTGATGTGGGTATCACCGGAATGTGGATCAATGTGATATGTCATCAGTGTGCTTGTTTTAAGGTGATATTTCATTGCAGATCAACGTGATATTGAAGTATTCTGTTTGTTTAATCACTGTGATGTGTAGGGTGACGTTATATAAATGTCATATTTTACCTTATACATATGATTTAAATAATGTGTTAACTTTTTTTAAGGTGATATTTTATGTGATAATCATTAATATATTAAAATATACATTTAATTATAAGCACTATTTATATTTATAATTTTTTAAATATAAGTTTTAATATTTCTAAATAACTAGAATATTTTTAAGATTTAATTATGTTAATCATGTAATTATATTGATAATGGCATATAAAGTAATAATGTTAAAATATCAAGGGTATTTTCGTCCAGATAGATCACCTCATCACCATGATGTTGGATCACCTATGTTTTTAGGGTGATCTGAAATATGAAATATCACCCCATTTTCATAACCTAGGTGATCCATCATTCCGGTGATGGCTCATCACCTAAACTAAACAAACACAGTGATAAGTGGTAAACGAGAGGATCACGGTGATGTTTTGGAATATCACCCCAAAACAAACACCCCTTAAAAGAAAGTTTGGTTTCTAAAAATTATCTCTCTTTTCTTTCTATTATATCGGGACTTGTTATAAACCGTCGGAATTTTGTCTCTCAACTTTCTCTTAGTTATCAACGACCAAATAGCCTTCATAATGTTGGGGTTGGGCTTCCCAACTATGTGTAAAGTCTATTTAGACCATGGCCTATTCCGATCAAATAGGTTTGACAGCAGCAATTCTTTTTTGACCTAAGTCAGTACAAATTCGCTCTTAACCGAAAGGGAGAAATTTCCAGCAATCTTTGTTCAGCGACAGTTCAAAGATCTTCACAGTTGGAGGGTCAAACGTTTGTCCGGTTGACCCGAAATTTTTACTGGAGTTAGGAGACTCGTGGAGCTTCACAGTTGGTATATCGTTGTATTATGTTTAGTGATTAGTGGGTTTTTGACAGGTCTGTTGCTCTCGTGATTTTTACCTCGTCACATCGAAGGGGGTTTTCCACGTATATTGTCGTGTTCATTTTCATTTTCGTTGTGCTATCACTGTTGCATTTCTGTTTCTTGCGTCATCCAATCCTAAGAGAGTGGTATCAAAGCTTTTCTGTTGGTGTTGCTGGTGTTCTTTTCATCATTGTAGAGATGAGGCAAATTTGAACATAATGGTTTGTTTAGAGGCACGAATTATCACTGGAAAGGCCAAATGAAGGATCTATTGTTTGTGAAGAAATTCCATCTTCTGATGTTTGCATCCTCACAGCCCGATTCCAAAACTGATGAGGAATATTGAGAACCTTCATGTATGTGGCTTTATTCGGCAATGGGTTGACAATGTGTTGAATCATATTTGAATGAAACACATGAGAAGTCGATGTCCGTTCTGATGCACTTCAGCTTCTTCCATGTCTCCATTTCAGAGTACTGAAATCAATAAAAGCATCAAGTACCTGATTCTTCAATATCAACTTCGAACCCAATCCAGTTTCCAAGCAAATAGTGCCAATACCTATCACCTTCGCTAAACTATCATTGTCCATCTTCGACACTCCGAACTCACTTGATTTGAGGAGAATTTTGGCTACTTAAGATCTTTGAAATCTGGATCCGAGCAAATTCTCTGATATCCTCAACCTACTATGGGCAATGTGGGACTCCAGAAATAGCTTGCCGATTAAAGGCAAAGCTGCCCCTCCTCATATATCTGTTTCAAAGGCAGCTACGATTACCTATGGGGATGATGTCTGGTGTAGCAAGCCTTCTTGTGATCAGCCATCCTCAATTGATCATTGGGAGCCTCCACCCAAGGCTTTATGGAAATCAATTTCGGTGGTGCCCTACATGCACAAGTGGTGGCGCTTCTATCGGAATAATAGGCTAGAGACGATAAAGCAGTCTGCCGAGGTTGGTATTCAAAACACTTTAGAAGAACATTTGACCCCGAGGTTATCGAGTCATTGTCCGTGTTTTGGGCCATGAAAGTTGCCATACAGGAAAACTAGCTCTTCTCAATCTTCGAAGGGGATTGTCTAGCTTTCATCGATAGGCTTTCAAGAAAATCTTCCGTCTCAGCAAAAGCTAGCTATCCAACATGAGTGCATAGACCTTTCAAATAGATTTTCTTCTATCTCGTCCGCATTTGTCAAGCGCAGCTGCAATGAGATTGCTCACTATATTGCTAAAGCTCTTGGTTGCAACGACGAGTGTCACTCCCCACCGACACAAACTTTAGCAAATTTAATTTACTCTGACCAATCATAAATAAAATGGGCTTATGATTTTAAAACATAAGGTAACATGTCAATTAACAAAAATTGTTAATTATTTTTTTTGAATATAAATAATAAGTAATATTTAAGCATAATTTAAAATAAGGTAATTTTATTTTTTGTTTTTAGTATAATAAGCATAAGTATATAATATTATTTTTGTAGAAATAAGAGCTAAATAAATGGCTAGGAGTAAAATTTGCTTAGAAAAAACAATTATTAAGTTAAAACATTATATCAACCGTAAATTTACTTAGAGTTTGCATTCTTATTGAGAATCTATACTTTATAAAAGTTGGATAGGGACTCTCATTGAACATTCTCGTAACCAATCACAATGCGACATGTAAGCGACCTCAATACAAATGACTATTTTAGGCACGTAGGAGGTTGGAATTACACCTGCCATTGCCATGGATGGGCAAAATTCTGTAGCTATTCACGTTTGTTTATTTATGTTGGAAGTTGAAGAGGCTAGGCTGCAAGCGGTAGACGAAGAGTTCCGTCCATTAATTAGACCCGATTTATGAGCTGAGAAAATAAGAAAACCCTCAAAGCGATTTAGTTGATTGTCTCTTTCGCGGGTTCAGTTCATAAGCAGACTGAATCTGGGTGAGGATAGGGAGTGCTTGGGGGCAGCGGTGAGCTTGGTATTGTTCATTTGGATCCAAGATTACAAAGGGTGGGACTGGGGTTTCACGGCGAGCACCACCACCATGTTATTCGCTGTCTTAATCTTCGGCTTAGGCTGCCAAAGTATAGGATCCACATCACCAAAGGCAGCAGCGCGGTGTCGGAGATTGCAGAGGCTTTCGTCGCGGCGGTGCGGAACAGAAACCTCGACCTGTCGGAGAACCCCCACTAGCCTGAGGCTGCCGTAAGGGTCTTGATACGATTACCTTGATATAGGTATTTTCTTTTCCTTTTTTGGGACAGAATCATGGTGTGGGCAAAGTGATAATGGACTGTTTTGAAACGATTGATCAAGTAAAAATGATTTTCTGGCAGCTGATTGATTGGTTCTTTTTCCTTAAAGAATTAGTAGAGAGAGAGGAAGACGTGGGTGGTGAGTGGGTGGCTCGCGTCTGTGTATGAATGGGAATCAATAGGAGCCATTGTTGAGAAGACGACTCAGATCAGAGACTGAGAGCTGCTTTACTGCTTTATACCCTTTCAAGTAGAGTTTACAGGAGAGGAGAGGAACTGTGAAGAAGACTTTCGGTTTAACATAATTGTTCATTATTGGGGTATTTTCTTTGTGATTAAAGAAACATTGTACTCAACTTTTCTTTTGTGCAGGAATCGAGCGGAAGGAACAATTTTTCCTTTTTCATCTTTTATTAGTACTTGAAGAAGCATCAAATAATTGATTTTTGCTATTGATAATTGTAACAAAGCACAAATCTCGGTATATCACAGTACAGTTTGCCAATTTTAGTGCAGCATGGGGTGGCCCGTGTAGAATGATCGCACCTTTCTATACCGATTTGTCTGAAAAGCATCCTTCCATCATGTTCCTCACAGTCGACGTCGACGAACTTACGGTGAGTTCTACCATTAAAATCACATGCAATAGAACTGTAATCTGCTGCAGTTTAGTCTTCAAAAACTTCAGACATCTCATTCACCAATATGAGAACTTCAATTGATTTTCTGTGCCTATCATGTGTTTGGAACATATTTATAACACCTCATGTGTTGTTTTCTTTCTTCCTGTTCTTCCATTTGCGAACCTTAATCTGCTGTATATATAGGGATAAGAATAATGGGAATGAGATCAAAGTAAGTCGGTTAGATTTACAAAGTTCTATGCGCACTTGATACTTTGTGATGTGTGGGTGTTTTTTTATTTTTATTTACATTTTGTTTCGATGGGTATTAACGATAAGGATTGCTTCCCATCTCTAACCTGTTTCATTAGATGAATGATTTCATTTGTTTGCCTGACCTACGGCAAGCTCCTTCAAGGCAACCTACAAATTTTAAGGAGTCTGACAGAAAAGCTCATGTTGATGTTCTCTGCTCCAATCATTTGAAACTTTTTCAGAGCGGCAAATTCTTGATGTTAGGGAGTCCATGACTGATGTTAGGAAGCATCATGGACTGATTACAGAAGAGAACATCTGTCATGGACTTCCTAACATCAGTCATCTAAGAAATTGTATTTTTCAGAGCGCCTCCATCAAAATGAGCAATCTTCGAATTGCAATGGAATTCTTTGGCATTTATATTTTGTTTTGTTTTCGAAATCATGTCAATAATAAGCAAGCTGCATATGGAGCCAGAAACTGTTCAATCTAAATCCCTTCCCCACAATATGTTGATCTCAGGAATTGGCGACAAGGACGCTGTGGAAGAAATCTCTTTGTAGTCAACATGTCCGACCTTGAGCTGTCCAATGTAGGACGGAGAAACGTAATCGCACCTTCCATTCAAATAGTTTGAAGACTCTATTTGTGGGTATGTGAATGTGTATTTTTATGTTTTGTTTTGTTATTTTTTTTTTGGGATGGGCTTCGGGAGCTTTGTCTTCAACAGGGAAGCCTATGTAAAAAAAAAATTGGCATCTTAGGTTACTTTCAAGCAAATGAATGTCTTTACTGAAATTTTTTTCTGTATGTGATTTTTCGAACTGAAAGTTTTGTGTAGTAGGGGACCTACATGAGTACGCGAGATTGAGAAATCTAGAGAAACTCAATTTGGCCCGCGGACCGTCGGGTTTTTTGGCCCACGGGACATCAGTCCGCGAGCCTGACAGGTTGAGTCAGATGAGCCTGATTATGTTTTGGGCTCTAGAAATTAATGCCCAAGCCCGATGTTTTTCAGGACTGGGTTGGGCCGGCCCATTGTCTCAGGCCTACTTTCAGCTATAGTAAATTAAATACATGGCCACAAGTTAATTAAATACATGGCCACAAGTTAATCTTAATCGCCTTCATTTAATGGTATTTTTATAAGAGCATCTCCGACGCAAAGTAAAAAGTACAGGTAATATTACACAATAATACAGTTGCTACAGTGCTTTTACTCCAACCCATAAACTCTATTTTCTACACTAATTTTTACTCCAAACCATTAACTATATTTTTAAGCTAAAAATTAAATTCCTATATATTACTATCATAATTGACTTATTAAACTTTATTATATAAAATTAAAAGTCAATATATTATAATTATTAATATTTAAGAATTAAATAAATATGCAATTAACATATTATTTAAGGATAACTTTATTAAACTAAAGAAAACTAATATTATTTTAAATTTTATTATCATTATAATACTATATCAAATATTTTTAAATATAATAAAATATGTATTAATAAATAGAACCTGGAACTCTATTTTGTGTTAAAAATTATGTGTACTCTACAACTAAAGTTTCTGCTGATCAACACAATATTTATGTTAAATATAAACGTATTCTATTTTTGTGTTTTAAACCAAGTTAAATTACACTGCTGATAACGATCCAATTATCGCATTGCCTGATATCAGCTATTTGAAGTGGGGCTTTCTATCCAAAGCCCAATTAAAATGGGCTTCGTTGTCGATTTATTTTAGGGGTCCATAAGCTTCAACCGACCTTCTTTCCCAAAACCCTATATAGTAACTGCAATAGCTGCTACCTGCGTTTCTGCTGCTGCTCTTAGATAATCGCTTAGTTATTTATTCTTTTTTTTTGTCTTTCGTTTATGCATTTACATACAAATCGTATTATGTTGCGTCGATTACTGATTACCTGCGCTCGATAATGAGCGTTGCGTATGAGCCGACGCTAAATCGCACATCGCCAGCTTCTGTTTTTTCCCAAACAAAGCTCCTTTTGTCTCTGGGTTTTGTTGACTTTTATCAGATCCGGTGAGAAATTAATTGTTTTTTTTTATGTTTTCTGAGATGGAAATGATGAAACTTTCCCCAGTTGATTCGACGCTGAAATTACTGAGCGCTAATTCGTTTTTTCTCCACGTGTGGTGAAAATTCAAGCCAGATATTCTGATCCGTCCTTGCTTAATGTTTTCCGTTTCCTACCATCTTCCTTACAAAATGAATGTAATTCGATGCTATAATCGCTTTTAGCATATACTAGGAATTGATTATTCATTGCTGACGGTAAATATCCCATCATTTTACTATGCTATGGGGTCTTTTGGAAAAAATAGCATTCTGACTCCCGTCAAAGGTTTAAAAAGTGCCTTTGACTCTGTCAAGGTAAAAAAATTACTCTTTTTATTTAATTTGTCACAAAATAATCTTCAATTTAAGGGTCAAGGTAAAAAAACTAAGTCTTTTTTATTTAATTTGTCACAATATAATCTTCAATTTAGGGGTATTCTTGTCATTTAATAAAGTTCTTTTTTGAAAAATAGCGGGGTACCCGGCTATATAACACGGATTCTGCTACAGCGAATCAGTGCTATAACACGGAATCCCGACGTTGTGCAACAGATGCGGTCGATCCGTCCTGGGATTCGTATTGTATAGCAGGGGGCCGGTGGTATACAGACGCGTGCTGACAACGTTGGGGACCATGTTATATAGCATGGTGCCCTACTGCACAGCGTCCTTTCTTGTACTATATAGTAGGGTATCTCGGCAAGCGACCCGATCCGTGCTGTACAGCAGGGGATCTCGACGCTGGTAGCACAGCACGAGTGTATTTTATTTTACGGGTCTATCTGGATCCTCTGCGTTTGGGAAAAAAAATGTGTTTGGGATTTGAATTTAACACTTATTTCTTGAACGTCTGACTACACAACAAGTGAACTATACCGTGCACCTAACGTGGTCCCCATTTAAGATATTGATTTTGAATGTGGAGCTCGATTAGTAAAGTCATTACATCCATTTAATTTGCAGGCCATTTTTTTAACGTTGATCGTGCCAAATGCCATTTTCTTAAATATTCCTTCTATGTCCGATTTGTTTTCAATTGCGGTAACGGTAATTCTTACTATAATTATTCAGACGGAATTTATTTATTGTAAACCTTCCATTTTATATTCAACGGCCAAAAACCTCGTTTCATATTGTCCTTATGCAATGACTTTGATCGATATTGTCCTCTTGCTCACCAGGTTTGACTGCAAAAGAATGTTGCGAACTAAAGCAAAAGACCGTTTTGCTTTTCAAAATTGTACAGAGATTTTTTGGTGATGAACATAGACAGTGTGCCATTTGGGTTCTAAAGGCATATGAGTATCGTCGATTTGGTTTGTGCTCTGCTTGGAGAAAAAAAAAACGAACCCACCCAAAGAGACCAATAAATCCATCAAAACCACTAAGTTAAAAATAAATATGCGATTAAAAAGAAGGGTATTGGCCATCGGCAAATGAGCTCTTTATACCATCCCTTGGCAAAAAAAAAACTACAGGTAGAAGCATTTAAGCATCCACCATCCTACTTAGACTAGTATCAAACCTCTCCTTTAGAATGGGTCTGTGTGATTTTGAAGCTGTGTTATGGGATCATCATCATAGTAGATGATATGAGACTTATACCAACAACTTGAGAAATTCCTTTTTCCAACTGCATTTTTACTAGCTTTGCATGAACGTACATTCATCTCACTCCGTGGCAATTGATGTGTATGCTTTATTATCATCACAATCTCCACCTTAATCATACATGTAAATTCTCACTGCACTGATGATCCACATTGCCCTACACTTATCCGCTTTGTGTCGCTCGTTCGCTCACTTTTTACATACTACGCCGCCATTAGTGCACCACCATGGGTCAGGGTAAGGCTCCTAGGCACAGCTATCGCGTAGCTCATGCGAGTTTCTGGGAAGCGTGCGGTTCAACGCTCAAGACTAGTGAGTTTCTTGGAAGCACGCGGTTCAACGCTCCAAACCGTTCATTTGATAACATCAAGTCCAAGTATTTCCTGATTAAGTTTAAAAGCCCACGAAGAAACATTTCAAGAGCCTCTTCAGCAATATAGAGTCCAAATGTTAACTTCGTGATCAGGCACAAAAACCCACGAAGAAACGCCCATATTTCGAAAGAGCTCACCAAGTCCAACTGTTAAGTTCGTGAACAAGCCCAAAGGCCCACGACTAAAACGTTCAACAAAATTTCTTCAACAAAATCTCAAAGAAATTTATCAAGATTCATGATCAAGCCCGAAGGCCACGAAGGAACTTAAAGAAGGCCCGAATCAAGAAATTCAAGATCAAGAATTAGCCGAAATCTTTTTTGAAGAATCAGAAGAATAATTTCATTTATACTATTTTTCTGAATAAGTCAATATTCAAATAAAAGAAAATACGTTACATATATCAAGTTATTCATATTTGAATATTTATATTATTAATTAAATTATAAGGAGAAAATTGTAATAAATTAAAATACCAAGGATAAAATCATAAAAAAGTATTTCTCTATTTGTCAGATTAATTAATGGACACTTTCTAAACACTCGTGGCTAACTATATAAGCATATATAAATAACAGATAAGCCTACTTAACCACGGCCAAAAAGTCCACGAAGAGTACCACCAGCACCGCGCTTTCTCGCCTGCTTATTAAAAAAAAAAAACAGATTAATCAGTAAAAAGGAAAAGATAAAAAGGTATATGTTAAGCATGTCAGTGTCAACAAACATGAGACCTTCTCTGAATTGAACAAGTCATCTGCAATAGCTTCCATCTGCTTGCGTCTCTTCTCCTCTTTTACAGACTCAGCCAAGTCCTCATTTCCATAGTCCGTCTCTCTAAGCAACGTCGAAACATGTATAAGCAAAAAACTTACGGCACTCCATAAAACCACAACCATTATAATATCAGCGACATCGCATCATTTACTTACTCGTATGGATGCTTCGAAAAAGGAACAAGGTTGTGGAAGCTGTTTCCAGATGGAACATTGCACTGTGAAAAATAAAGATTCAGTAATAAAACATGTAAATATAGCAGGAACATGTAGTGCAGTAAAAATGTAATAGGAACATTCGCATGCACGTGTCATGACAAAATTACCTTCCTAAAACGTTTGAAGTTTATAGTAGCATCACTGCTCATAGAGGAACAGCTATTTCGAGGTAAGCAAGACTCTCTAACAATAAGGTCTTGGCTGTAAATGACATCAACATTCTCAAATCCAGAAACCTGAAACTTATCGTCTCTCCCTGTGGTAAAATGTTCCTCATTTTTCAGCAAAGAGTTATGGACAGTATCAGCCTTTACTGTAGCTGTGTAAGAAGCATTAGCGTTGAGATTATCTTGATTAGGAGGCAAAACTTCAAGGCTCTCCTCTTCAATGTTTATGTTAGCTGATCCACTGTTATGCTCCACAGAATCTGTGATGTTAATGGTATTTCCTGCTTTGCAGTTATCTGCCGATAAATTGGATTTTTCTTCTATTCCAATCATCTTATCATCCTTGTCTTCAGCAGACGCTTTTTTGTTATTCGCTACAGATTTTTCGATTGATGTTGCTGTTTCTGGTTCTAGATCAGAATCTGCAACCACCGTTTCATCGGTGGAACATGAAGAAGAGACAATGACTGCGAAAAAACACCAAGAACATGTTGATAAGTTAAACTTAATGTTTATCTCTTCAATTGGAATCTGACACATGGAAACCTTACCAGGGTCTGATTCAACACTTGATGGGTCCAAATGTCCAGAAAGAACAGCCGAGATCAAGTCCATCTCCTTCATCTTCGGGAAATGACTGAATTTACCGAAGCACTCTGTATAACTTGCCGACTGAGCAGGCATTACACATATTAAGCGGTCTCCTGGTTTCTGAAAGACAATTTGTGAAATAAATTCACGGGTCTATAGAACAAGCTGGGATTACAAACAATAGATATCCATTTGATAAAGGGGGGCTGAAAAGCTAACCTTGCTATATGGTTCCATATCTTTTACGTAAGTAACTTTAGCACCGCAAACATCCAATAACAATGGCAACTTCTCTTTAAACTTATACTGTAATTAATGAAAGGAAAAAAAAGTCAGGATTATAAAAGCCATGTTAACATAAAGACTGACAACGGCCACGATTATGAATATCCCCAATCGGTACCTTATGTACCGACTCCAACAAAAATGGATATTCTTTAAGGCATTGTTCCCGATGTTGTGGGTCAGTTACTTCAACTGATACAGATTGGAGACTAAAAGTGGGGGCATGTCTGAAACAGGCGGTAAGATATCACAACATTAGGAAACAGAGATTTCTACGGAAGTGTAGACATGATAAACAACCAATACAAAGAGTCTACTTACGAGAGGACGCTGGGAATCTCAGTGCAAATAGTTTTTCCCACGATTTCCTGAGTCAGCAAAATCATCCAATTAATAAATATAATGATGATATGCAAAATGAAAATAACAAGTACCTCGATCCAGCTAACTTTGACTAGGTCCCTTTTGGATATGATAGCATTGATTGTCTCATCACTAACAGAGGTTGAGTCATCAACAATCATGTGTGTGCACTGATTTGTCCATCTGGGTGAGATACTGGCCCCTACGTGCATGATACATTAGTAATCATTTTAAATAAGCTAAGAGAAAGCATAATAACTTATTGACTCCTATTTTTCATTTAATTGCAGTTTAGAGTGACTTATTACCCAATACATTTAATTTTATTTAAATTATGCACTTGTTGATCTGGAAATCACACTTGATCTGATCTTCTAAAACAAACATAAAACGATAACGGTGCTTTGGTGATACGAATGGACACCGAGGAAAATTATTCGATCCAACTTATGAATACAAAAACGATAAGCATCATCTCAAGTGGTAAATTTCAGTAGAAATGCCTTACCAACTAATTGTGCCTTTTCTCGTAGTTGACGCACCACTGAAGGCTTCAAGGAATAAGGAAACAAGACAAGAGGGAGAAAACGAAACCTGCAATAGGACAACGTAGCAACTTCATTCTTTTTGTATTTCACAAACAGCCTTGTGAAGTGAAGTTCATAGATAAAACTAAGCAACACGAAAGATATCAGTCGAGCCACAGCCACGTCAATAAAAAAATATGAAAATTTTAGGCAAACTACCTATAATTAGCATTGCCAGTACCAAATGAGACCACGTCTCCATCCTTGAGTGTTGATTCTTTGTTTGGAAGTTCGTGAATTTTTTCTTTAGATCCCATGTTCCTAGTTACGAAAGTCCCATACTTGGAACAGTCCCTTATCCGAACTTTGGAAGAACTAGGTGAATAACTCTTCTGGGAACTATCCACACAAATCATTTCATCTATTACAAGTTCTGCATGGATCCTTGAGACGCCTTTATCTTTAGTAACTATGATATCGCAACCTACAAAATAATTTGTTGACATGAAATAGCTGATGGTGTCAAAGGGGAAAAAGGATCCCAATCAAATATTACCCTTCTAGAATTTCAAGTTTCATCATATTTAGGTAACTGAGTCCACACTGCTAAGTTAACCATATTACCATTCTAAGACTATACAGAGAGAGATCAGCAACTAGACAACTAGACTAATCAGATCTCCTAAAACACAGGTTTAATATGTACAGACCAGAGTCATCTTCCAAGTATAACGAAGTACCTAATGGTGGCTACATGTTAACGCTTGTTGAAAGTGTTGATTAATCAGACCATGAAATGAAAACAGAATAAAATTCAAGGGTATCAAACACCACCTTTTCGGCCCACTTTATACGTCCCTTGAGTGAATATATAGTATTGATGTTCACCTGCCATAGGGTAAACACTAGGTGCATCAGCAGAGTTAATAGAATTTTTCTTTTATCAACGTTCTATATGATCAATAAACTCGTGATTATTTGAAAAAGAAATAAAAATAAACTCAAGATCAATATGAGGTACATTGCAAGATGATAGCTAGTGGCACAACTAATATAATTAAAACAACAGTATATCTAGTATTTTCCGGGTGAAATTGTAGCAGAAACCAAGAACAAAATCTTTCTAGGTTAGTTGAACAGCGTTTAACTCACAGGGACATAAGGTGTTCGTTTAAATTCCTCAATAAGACTTAACAGAACATTCGTGTCAAGGAGTATATGGATAAGATTACTACCTGGAAGTGGGTCGAGGGGAGATAGACACCAAACCATCTCAGGAAGGGAAGGGAAGTTTGAAATGGAGACGACGAACGAACTCAAATTTTCAAGGAAGAATTAGCTGAACGGCCTCCTAAAATACTGTTATTTATTACTACCATCGATTTCCGGTCTGCAATATATATTCTGTAAAATTTCGTTTCCGCCCAAATTGAAAGCTTTCAGTTTTGGGGGTGGGGAAATATACCGAATACCGATATTAGTGGTGGGTGTTCGGGTTCGGGTATTCGGGTTTTACTCGAATCCGATCGGGTTCGGGTAGTTCGGGTCGGGTTTTACTCGAATTCGATCGGGTTCGGGTAGTTCGGGTCGGGTAGTTCGGGTTATTTGTCGGGTATCGGGTTATCCGATAATCGGGTAGTAATTTACTACCCGGTCGGGTTATTCGGGTACCCGATATATTTTTTTAAAAATAATATTTTAGTTTTAATATATGAACATTAAAAATCAATATCTAACTTGAGTGTTGTTAAAGTTTTAAACAATATTTCGATTAGTTTCTTATTTTATTTGTATAATTAACAAATGATATTTATCTCAATGCATAAATTCTTATAAAAATATAAATATATATTCTCAAAATTTTATTAATATACATATAAAAATATATATATTATATTTAATTAAAATAAAATATCCAATATTATATATCTGCTTAGTATAATATTTTGACATTTATAGTGCATTATAATATTTTTATCTTTCAATTCAAATCGGGTATCCGACGTCGTGTACGAATCCGATAAATACCCTACAAGCGGGTACCTCCGTAGATCGGGTTCGGGTTCGGGTACTGAAAATCTTAACCCGAACCCGAATTACCCGATACCCGACTATCCGACCCGATGCCCACCCCTAACCGATATACCGTCCTTATCGTATCGAAACGTACTGAAAATATCGAAAATTTTGGTATGTCGAAGTTTATGCTAAGGTATGCTACCGTACCGAAAATTTTTGGTACAGTAATGGTATGAAATTTTAAAAATTAGGTATACCGATTATATCGAAATACCGAAATACTAAAAATTTTAATATTATATATATATATATTCATTCATTCACACCTAGATTATATAAGGATCGTCATAATTTTATTTAGCCCATAAATTAATAACAATACCCAACTTTCTAAGATTATTGAGGCAGACCATATTTTACTTACATTAAAAAAAGAAACGGAAATACAAAATACATGTTTGTTTCTCTTCACTAATTTTTTTAAATAGCCGTTGCGTTTTAACTAATCTGTATATAAAGTTGTATTTTGTGGTTATGTAAAGTTCTTTGTCTTACTAAGAAGACTGACTAAATTATGTAAATTATTAAGGTTATTTTATGAATTAAAAATCATTTTATTTTAGAAAATTTGGCAATAATAATCCATCTTATTGGGGCCTAAGGAGTTTGAATTGATTAAAAAATTCGAAAACAAAGCATTAACGAGTTACGAGACACGAGGTAAAAAACCCTCCGCGTGAATGGTATAGAAGGTATGATACTGATACCATATCGAATTTTCGATATGATACCGTATCGAAATTTAAGGTATACCGAAATTTTGATATGGTATTGGTGTGATTTTTTTCAATACCGAAATTTCAGTACGGTATACGGTATCACAGTTTTGGTACGGTATACCGTACCGAACCACCCCTATTGGGTCTAGTAAGATAAGTTTTGTTAAACTCCAAAGTAAGGGTTGTTCATTCATAAAAACCGAATCGAACCAAATCGAAATCTCGGGTAATCGGAATTTTCATTTCGAAAATTTTGAAACTGAGTGTTGAACCGAACTTAAACGATTTCAGTAAAATTGAATTAACTTCTGTTTTTTCAGTTAACGAACGAAAAATTGAAATTAAAAACATAAATAAATAAAAATGAAAATTAAAAAAATATGATTACGCTTCATGCATTCCAACACTTTTAAAATGTGAGTTGCATAACTAGTTAACTTTTTAATACTGCTGCAAAACTAATCAACTTTTCTAATTTTACTTTTTTTATTTTCTTTTTCGCCACAATGTTGTCTAAAATCAATTTTTATTGTTATGATCTCATATTAGCTCATAAATTATTAATAACTATACTTTTACCCAATTCATTTTTACTAATTTTTATCCATATAGCATATCTTATATTATTTATTACCATGTGAATCTTAATACTTTATATGTAGGGAATCGATTGTTTCAAGCTTCTTCGTCCATCTCCACGATGTTGTACTTCAATTTTCTTTTACATTCGCTTAATTGTTACATACAAGGGACGGATCCAGAATTAAAACTCTGGAGGGGAAGTCCAGTGAAGCCCATTCCAAGACTGAAGGGGCAGCCCAATAGCCCGACCTAGCCAAATGGGTTTTTAAAAAGAAAAGAAAATGCTCCTCATAAATGTGAAGTCCATTCCTGTGTGTGTATGGCGTACCATAACATGTTGATATAGGGTACCTAAATGTGTTTGTACGGTGTACCTTATTGTTAAAGATGCGTACCTGAATGTGCTAATACGGCGTACCATTTTCTCAACGTATGACGTACCACAATACGTTGATATATGGTACCTAAATGTGTTGTATGGCGTACCTGCGGCTGATCGGGTACTTATCTACAAAAAATTATTCTACGAGGTAGCTATATATAAAAAAAAAATCTGACATGGTACTAAATTACAAGTTTTTTTCTAAATGAGTATTTATGTGTAAAGACCTCATAATAAAATTGGCCCAATTGATATAAAGATATTTTTTGTTCAATTTATAATCAGCCCAAAACATAATTGACCCAATTTTAGAGATGATATACTTCTATATATGATATAGTTATGTTCCTTGTTTGCCGCACACTAGAAATCTTTTTTTTATTACTAAAAAAAAAAGAAATAAAAACGCTAAAAATAATACGCGTCAGAGCGTTCAAGAAAAAATAACCGCTCGCGCTATAGACCGCTTTTTTAAACGCTGCTTGGTAATTAGTTTTATAGTATTTCGTTTTTTCATCAGTAATCGAACCGACAAACCGAAATTTTCGGTTTCATGCTTTTGAGAACTGAATCTCGAACCGAAATTTTACGTTTGGGTACGAACCGACTTTTTGTTTTCGATTTGGTTCGATCGATTAACCGATATTTGAACACCCCTATCCAAAATGGGGAACGAATCAAGCCGAGCCGAGCCCAAACATGGCGCAACTCGAGTTTGCATCACGAGCTCGAGCTCGGCGTCAAATATTAAAAATTGTTGCTTCATCTCGAGGGTGATTGTTACTTCATCACGAGTTTGCATCACGAGCTTGAGCTCTTATTAAATTGTAAAAATTATTACAGTTTAACATGTTGGAGGGGGTGATTTAGGTTAGCAATGGATATGAGAGGGTCTACGGAAGGGTTTGGCGGCATTGAGAATTGAAAAAATGCAAAAAAATTGACAGATTTGTTTATGGTGCTCACGGTGGTTGCTCACGGTAGGTGTGCACAATAGCAAATATATATATGTATATATATATGCAGAGGAATTTTATGGTGCTCATCTTATGTAAGCACCTAATGTGGGCACCTGTTGATGTGGCACCGAGTCGTGCCATTTCAACAGCCAACATCGACATCTAAGGTTATATCGTCTTAATTAACACCATTAATTCCTCTATTTATGTATATATAAGATAAAAGTGGCATTCGAGCAAGATAAGGGAAAGATACAGTTGTGTTGTGAAAAGTTTGAAAGAGTGATAGATACACCTTACAACTTTTATTCTCTCATAAGGTTTCATAATTTTACATCAGTAAATGCATATAGTTCTCATGTTTGCAGAATTATTTCCACATTTAAATTATGTGGAGAAACAATTACCGAATAGATATCCTGCAGAGAACATTGGTCAGATTTCATCCATCGAATATAGTATTACAACAACAATATCATAAGAGAAAATTTGAAAAATATTAGATCCAATTCTTGCATACTTGGACTGAGTAAAATAATGATTTTTTTCGAACGAAAGTTCTTACTAACACAACAAATAGTTTTTATGTAACATTTAACCATCCAAAGGGAAGAAAACTCTCATCAAGAGAGAAACAAATAGCACAAACCCAAACAACGAGAAATGAAAAACCGGAAGAAAACAGGATACAAAGTCTAAAACAACATACTATAAATCGACCTAATAGTCCATTTTCATGACTAAGGCTCAAACCCGGGACTATTTGCTGAAAAAAACACGAATCACCATTAACTAACACAAGTGAATGCAATCAAAGTTTATAATGACAGTAGTTAAGGTAATGATCATGGACGTGGTCGTGGTGGATACCGCGGTCGTGGGCATGACGATTGTCAAGGTCGTTGTTAAGGTCGTGGTCATCGTCAAGGACATTATGGTAGTAGTTATCTTGTCTATAAAACTGTCATCCAAATTTGCAGAGAAGAATCATTACGATAATAAAGATGAGAATGCGTCTGAACAAATGACAATGGTGTACCATGTTATTGTTGTGGTGGTTCGGACCACAAGTCGTGCAATTTCCATGCGTCCTAATATTTTGTCGCATTCGTAATGGCATGAAAGTTGAGACGAAATTTGTTTAGAGTGAATTCATCTCTACTTCTGGTGTCAAGGATCAAACTACTCAATTAGAAGCTGCAGATTCTCAGGTCGAAGCATGCGTAAGTTTAGATATTCATGAAGCTAACCAAGAATATGTTCAATTGCGGTCAATGATTAAACATGTAAGACAAACTTGCGAGTGATTATCATAAAAGTTACTTTATAATCTTGTATGAAGATAATGTAGCATCTATTACTCAATTTTTGAAAAAAGGATATATGAAATGGTATAGAAATGATATTTCCAAAAAAAAAATTCTTTACACATGATTTAAAAGAAAATGACGATATTGACGTACAACAAGTGCGAGCAATTGAAAGTCATTCAGATTTTATTTCGAAAGCACTTTCCCTTGTAATGTTCGAAAGACTGGTATATTTCATTGCAGTTCGGAGGCTTATGTATATGGAGTGAGATCATCATAAGAGAAGTAAATACGCATTGCGTTGCATTATTTCCCAATGAGGTTTTTCCATTAGTTTTCTCAGTAAAATTTTTATTGAGGCAACAATTGAAAGCGTATGTAAAAATATATGTGTTTTCTTTCATCACTAGTTTTTGATCTCGTCGGTTTTTCCTAGTAAGGTTTTAACGAGACATATTCTCTATCGACATCCAAAGAAGAGTATTACTAAGTAATTATTAATGTGGATGTTTTTAATGTTATAATTGTTGAATTATGGATGAATTATTATAACAAAGCTGATAAGATTAGTTGAACAAATTGATGATATTATTTATTACATATTGATTAAACTGTATTTAATATAATTAATTGTAATAATGAAATTTATTCGTATATAGGTTATTAGAATTGTATTGTTATTATAAGATTTCATATTTTATTGGGCGAATAGTATTTACAGTCCTCAATGTTTGTGTGGCTTTTTTTGTCTCCAAAATTTCGATATGTTACTTTTAGTCGACATTCACAATGTTATTGATTTTGGGTCATTTCGGTCCCTTGATTAACATCGTTAGTTTTAGACAAAATTTAGTATGTGAGAGCGCATGCTCTCCTTTTAGTCGAGCTAAATTATCATATATCTTTTTCGTCGACTTAAACCAAGCAAATACCATTATACAACACATTTATTTAACTCAGCTTCAAGGTTGCGATTCTTTTCTAATGCAAGATAATGCGTGCACGCATTTAAGTCGGAGAAAAAGACGAGTTTTGCGGGTTTAAGTCGAGTAAAAGGATATCATGTACTTTCACGTGTTAAACCTTTTCTATAATAACGATTAATTTATCGGAAGGCAGAAACGTTGCAAAATCAGTAACATTGGGAAATAAAGTAACATTGAGCTCTTTAGCACCTATAAATTCACCTTGTTCACTGAAATATCGTTTCGAAAAAAAAGACATGAACGGGGACATATAATGGAATAACTTATCCCATTCAATTATTCCTAACATAAGTTGTTGGCCCTCAGAAATATCACCCGAGGCAAAAAGGGGACATCAACATTTTTAATCCCACGATGTTTAGGGTATGAGAGTCTCTGGTCCCTCATGTTTCGAGAACCAATTTTAATCACCAATGTTAATAATTTTAGGCAGTTTTGCTCCCCCGATTAACTTAATCGCTGACTGAGTTTAACATTTGAGAGAATCACCTTTTACTCAACTTACATCCCATAATTCACCCTCTTCTTCGACTTCAATCCATGCGATCATCATTACGCATCACATTTAATTCAGTTTCAACTTTCAATGTCATTAATCCTTCCTTAAATGTGATGTGTAATGATGTGCGCACGTGTTAAGTCGAAAAAAAAGACGAGTTATAAGATTTTGAGTCAAATAAAAGAAAATCATTTGCTCTCAAGTGTTAAATTACATCTATATTAGCTACTTAGTTAATCGTATGACTAAAACGGCCCAAAATCGGTAATCAGGCACCTTGAAACATGGGCAACATTAATGACTAAAAACATTGTTCGTCCCGCAAAAGAGAAGCTTTGAATTGCTTTTTTGTTACATGCGTTTTAATTATCGATTTCCACACGGTCCAAACTTACCCTACAAACTATGTACATTTGAACACACACAACAGCGCGTTCAAAAATTTCAATAGCAAGCACTTCAACCCCACGGAAAGAAAAAAAAAAAACACCTGAAAGTACAAACAGCAGATCTCCAGATCCAATACAAACAGAAAAAACTCAAGAACGTCCCAAGAACGCATCAACCCTGGCGTTATCTTTCCTGGACAGAAACTTCATGCAGATGGGCGGATTAACGCCCGCCAACGCCAGCACAGAGCTCGGCAATGTCCAAATCCCATCACCGCAGATCAGCCCAGAAGCAACAGCTGGGCCGAAAGCATCAGCTTTCGCCTTATCAATCTTCTCCCATACGAAAAGTATGAAGCTCCCCACACACATGTCAATGGTGAAGTAGCCACCGATGTAGAACGGAATGGCCATAGCCATCGGCAGGGGAATGAACCTATTCCACCTCTTCCCGACAAGGTCCCTCATCGCATTGATCGCCATCGCACCAGCGAAGAAAACGTAGCACAGCGTAAGGCAATGCTTGGGCAAAGCTGAGAACCCATCCACCCCCAATATAGCCATGTTTCGATACACGAGCGCATAAGGCGCAGGGTACTGCGAGCCCGTCGTTCCCAAATCATGAAAAGCATTGTAGAAAAGCCAAAAGACGCAGGGAGATATCACACAGCCCATTGCCGTGCCTATGATCTGACTAACAAACATGGACCTCGGAGATGCCAAGGTCATATAACCCGTCTTAAAATCCTGAGTAAGGTCAGAAGCTGTCGAGACAATGTTCATCATTACGCCACAAGCTGCTAGCCCTGCAAGAACGCCGCCATTTGAAAGCCCGGCCCACGCACCTATGGTGAATATGGCCAGCTTGCCGTAAGTCGAAGCAAGTGACCAGTCGGTGAGCCCGCAGCCATAGGCGTTGCAGAAGGCTAAGACGGGCGCTAACATGTATATGACGACTATGTAGTACCATTTGAGGGGCGGGAATATGTGTGGGAGCGTAACTGTGGAGATTATGGCTATGGTGACGTAGCCTGCGAAGGCCACCCATGTTGGTATTTGGTCCTTGAGAAAGAGCTGCGTCCTTCGCTCGTCGTCGTACGACGAAGGAGGCGATGGGGACGATTGGTCGCCTGCAGTTGGGAGAACGTTGCGGTTTTTCTGTCGAAGTTGGTTAGATAGGCCGTATATTGTATGGCCGAGGACCTTGAAGAAGTTGTAGAGCCCATCGCCGAGGATCATGGCTATGGCTATGAAGACCTGGACATAATTCGTGAGAAAATTAAAGGATGGTCATGGTTTTGAGAGAGGGATTTTAGCGTAAAGATTTAGTTTTTCTTTCTTTGCTATCTATATGATCATGATTTTCGTTTCTTTTGGGGTTCTTCAGACGGTACCTTATAGCCTTGCAGGCCATGAAGGCTTGTTTGTGATAAATCTGCGGAGAACCAATCGCCTTTTCTGTTGTTTATGAGCGGCCACATGAGACCCCACGAGAGAATAGCTCCGACGAGCAACGATACGTTGATGAGATACGGGCATATCATCCCAACACCGACATATGTAGCTGAAAAATCAAAGAAAAACCTACGCGGGGAAGAGAATAGAATAAATCGTTATTTGGAACGCAGAGTTGGATTTCAAGAAAGTTTGTGTGTGCGGAGGCAGTTGTTACTTGTTCTTGTAGGCTGGCAGACCAAGCGAAGGGAACTCATGGAATCCACAGCCATCACCTCCAGTGTAAAACCACTGGAATAAACCCCATAAGAAGCTGAAGGAGAAGAACTTTCCAAGCGTTCTCACTTGTTTTCTGTACAAAGCGTTTGACTGAAGACAGTATTGTGTAGATAGAATATTGGAGCATCAAATCAAAGAACTTTGGCCACTACTCACTTTGCTAGCTTTGCTCCTTGCGGAGTGTGGAAGCTATTAATCAGATGAGCAGTTGCTGTTCCACTAGGATAAATCAGCTTGAAATCTATGATCATTATCTGCACAAGAAGCATACAAGTGTGGACAAATGAGTTGCTGCTTTCGATTTTTTCTCACTGCGTACGGTTGAGGAGTAAAAAGAATGTACCTTCCGAAGTGGCACAACGGAGAAGAGTCCCAGAAAGCTCACAACGAATAGGAAACCAATCATCCATGAAAGGCTCGGGTCTTTTATATTCTTAGCATTGTTAGCCTCAGTAGATTGTTTTGCAATAGTATCACTCATTCCGAAAAGGTAACTTCCAAAACCTCCTGCATATTATTTCCACGTTATGCAACACAGTGATTAAACCCTTGTTGTTTCCAACAAGATGAAAGTAACAATCGCATAACGCTCGGTAAAGAGTGAGAGTCGCATGATTCACAGTGCGATGTATCGGTTTTTTATCAGATCAGACTTGGCGGACCAAACTGAATTGATTATCATTGTAGTATTAAACAACATGTAAGTAAACATGTGAATCTTTCTAGAACCAGAACTAAGATCCAAGGAGAAAAGGGGAGGCCAAAGCAATTAAGGATAGCAGCATCATTCATGAGTATCCTATCTCCTTATCACATGACGACAACTGTTGCGACCAGTTCAAATAGGCAACTTTGCTTTATTGATTTCATAACATATGGAGCTTAACGGTTCGAGAAAAGATACCATTTGGAACTTTACTGACCCCTTTTCACTATTACAACACATGTATAATTCTTTCTGATTTCCACTTGCCTCGAGAATCTTCGGAAATCTTAAGGCTCATTGAACAAGGCCGATTACCAGAATTCTCAGCACATGATTCATGAAAGTCGACTAACTTCTAGTCAAACTTTTTTGCAGATCATTCAACAAGTCAAGAGAATCTTTGACACGCAAGTAATAACTGTGATCTGTTCCAAGATCAGCATTACGTCTTCTTGATTACTAACAAACATTTTGACATATCAATGATGCCATCCTACTTTTGTTCCCACCACAACTAAGTCACACTACCTTCCCAAGGAAAAAAGAAAAGAAGAAAAGCAACCTTGACAGCGAACGCCACTATCTCTTTTGCCCCAAAGATACGTCCACGAGTCAAACTCCACAACATACACTACAACTATTCCCATCCCACAAAGACTCTCTAACATGAGCTGAAATTTGATTTCGATTGTTAACCCAACTCAATCTACTTGTAAATTAATGTGCGTAATCATGATGAACCCACATCATTAACAGCAAAACTCAGAAGGGATTTTGGGGTTGACCTTAAAGGATCTAAGCAAATGCTTGTCAAATATATCAGTCAATACGCTGAGAAAAGAAAAAAAAGAAGGATATTACTAACCACTGAAAGCTATGCCCGAGGTTGCAACGACGCACGTCTGAATGACGGTATTTTCTTGCCTGGTAAAGGGTTGCTTCAAAAGCCCAGACCCTTCAAGAAACTTGGTCCAAGTCTTGACGAAGAAGAACCCTAAAAGGCCAGCAGAGACATTAAGGGAAGGTATGATCCCAGTGGTGAGGTTAAGCTTCATCACTATGAAGGTGAACATAATCCCCAAGGCGAAGCTCACGAAAAACGCCCTCAAAGTGAGCTGCTTTTGCCACGGCGGCACTTCTTTGCTATCGAATATCCTCTCCACGGAGACTTCCTCTCTCCCCTCGCCGTTGTTGTTCGGTTCTTCGGTCCGATCATCGTCGCCGTCCGTTTTCTTGGCGATGCTAGAGGAACGGTCCATGTTTCTATCTTGTTCTTGGTTTTTTTTTTGTTTGGTTTTTTTAAGGTGTCTTTTGCTCCGTTATATATATAGGGAGGTAGCCAATGAGGCTTGGCTCTAGTGGCCAAGCTGAGGCATCCAAAGTTCATGTGATTAGGAGGTCAGGGGTTCGAACCCCACCTCCCACATGACTTTGGAAAATCCCCATGGGCTTAGGCCCATGACTATCGTTGTTGGGTGGGTTTGGGATGTATCCATCTGACCCCGGGGATTAGTCCCACCTCTGGAGTGTGTGGCGATTAGCCCATAGCCGGGCTGTGTGGGGATACCTCGGGACCGAAAAAAAAAAAAAAAAAAAAAATATATATAGGGAGGTATTTAACACTATTGCCTTGGTTTGTTCAACAGAGCAGTGGCGTAGATATCAAGTGGAGCACTGCATAGAACCGTGGGAAGAGTAATAAATGGTGGTGATTTGGATTATGGATACTTTGCCAAGAGAAAAAAAGATGACTAAATTAATTTTTCAGTCAAGATCTGGCAACTAAATTAAAATTTAAAATACTACTGATAAGATAAGAATTATTTACTACTCTTTTGGTTAATGGAAGTCTCCATCTTGATGACTACAAGCTTGGCTTTTGTTTTGTTTGTAGGTAAGATGTATATAGCTGAAAGTGATTTAAACTGCACGTTAGCAAGTCAAAGTTTCCAACACTGACATTATTTTTAGAGTAAATGGTAAAAATGGTATTTGAATTATACCACAGTCTCGTTGTGTGCTCAAATTTTTAGATGTGTCGTTTTTTGTTCCTAAATTTTGCAAAACTGTTACTGTTTTGTTCCTTTGACCTAAAGAACAAGTAAAAGAACCAAGAAGGAGCAGTTTTGCAAAGTTCAGGACTAAAACCACACATTTAGAAGTTTGAGCACCAATAGTTAAAATTTATTTTACTTACATGCTATAGTAAAAATTAAATATAAATTTCAGTTTCGATCACCACGATAATTTCCTTTGTGTTTTTTCACGAGGCATACCAACACAATCACACTGAAATTTTTGAAAGTTTGAATAACAACAATTAACTTTTGTACATATTTTTTTAACTTCTTTGTTTTTTCAAGAGGCATACACGATTATGGCGTAATTGTGTTGAGATACTTTTTAAATAAAAGAGTAAAAAATCTCTTGGTCATCGAATATGAATTTTATATCAATTTTACACAATAATGTAAATATAAAACAAAACTTTCTAACTGTTGGCACTTAAATTTTTAAATGTGATGTTTTGATTCCTGAACTTTGCAAAATTGTTCCATTTTGGTTTGTTAACATGTTGTTTAGGTCAAATGAACAAATAATGATAGGTTTTGCAAAGTTTAATAAGCAAAACGGCACATTTAAAAGTTTAGCACCAACGGAGACTTAGGTATAGTGCAAGAACCATTGTTTCCATTTACTCTTATTTTTATTAAATTGAAATTTGTTTCTTTACAATTTTCTATATTCTTCCTAGCCACGTATTAATGTATATTCACACGTTCAAACAAAGGTCAATCTAAAGCGAATGTAAATCTCATTGTTGGTTGTAGTGCACGACTTCTGGCAAGATTAGTTCCTCTTCCCTGTATGTATTGTTCCATTTCCATGTATACGCAAACTACGATTGCTAAGGAATGCAACCGAGATCAAATTATTGATCTCCTCTAGATGAAATTGCATGAGTTCGACATTTGCCAAATCTATCAAGATTCTATTAGTGTAGTGCATTCATTATTTTAATAATTATTATTTTATTTGTCGTTCCTTTACTTAATGTGAACTAAATTTCCATGCGCCAATCTCATCGTGATGACTATGAATGACTGAGATTAGAAAGTATTTCATATGTTCGAGGTTTAGTCAAAGAATACTTATAATACACAATTTCTTGAGTCCATTTTATAGTTTGGTCATGTCTTTCTTTTCTTTCATTTTTTCTCTTTTTTTTTTCTAACGATAACTTGTTATCTTATTAATCAAAGGATAAGTACATGGGTGAAACAACCCAATGTGATTCCAGCAATAGTGAATAAACCGATAAAGACAAAGACTCACCAAATGAACGAACAATCACCCATTCTAATATATGCTAAACAAACACAAATACTAAGACAACTCAACTATTCAAGAGTAAGACCATCTCCACCGGCCAACCCCAAACACAAAAGCATTTTGCAGTTTCAGCCGTAATTTGTAGTAATGTAACAGTCAACTGCAAACGCAAACGCAAAAGAATATTCATGTAATATTCCCTTTTCATATGAACTTTTATATATTCAATATCACCCCTATATTTTATCACTTTTCAGATTAAGCACAATATTCTTTTAATTTTGATTAGAAAATATTCAAAGATGTTACATATAAAAAATATAAAAAATAAATAATAAGATATTAATAATTATTACTAAAATAATTGTGAATGTTAAAATAATTATTTATTATGTCAATATGTAATCATAATTATCAGTATACAATTTTCAAATTCTTTAATATATTGTTGTTTATTCTATTTTTTATAGGGGAATTCCACTTGGTACCCTGTGTTTTAGGCTTTTTCAGTTGGTACGCAAAGTCATTTTCAATTTCGGTAGGTACTCCTGTATTTAAGACTTTTCCAATTGGTACCCAAAGTATTTTTCAATCCCAAATGGTACCCCTGTGTTTAAGGCTTTTCCAACTGGTATCCAAAGTGTTTTCAAGGTAGATACCCTAAGTTACAACGTCGTGATTTTAAATGACAAAAAACGAGTTTGTTAGGTGTAAGTCTTGTTAATTGCTAATGGAATTCTAAAAATAACTAAAAATGATTCTGACACCTAAAAGTCACATTTGTAGCTTTTTAATTTCACGATGTTATAATGTTAGGGGTATCTACCTTGAAAACACATTGGACGCCAATTGGAAAAGCCTTAAACACAGGGGTACCAACTGGAATTGAAAAATACTTTGGGTACCAGTTGGAAAAGTTTTAAACACAGGGGTACCTACCGGAATTGAAAATAACTTTAGGCACCAGCTGAAAAAAACCTAAAATACAGGGGTACCAAGTGGAATTTCTCTTTTTTATATGTTTAAGTTATAATTCAATATAAGTAAAAGGCTTATTTGCAATTTTAAAACACCAAATGCATTTTTGCGATCAAACGCAAATTTGCGATCAAAATAGGAGAGAGAAAGCAAAAAACGCATTTTGCGTTTGTGTTGCAGTACTGTTGGAGTAATTTTTCTGCATTTTTGCGTTAGCGTTTGCGTTTTGCAGTGCTATTGGAAATGCTCTAACAACATGAACTTCTACTACATCAGATGAACTTATAACTCCATTTTAAGATGCTATTAATACCACATCTATAATATATACGCGATATCACAGTGAATAATGGAAAATCCAATGAGTAGCTACTTTATGTTGAAGATGGTGCCTCTTAGATAGATCTTCAAGTTTCCCAAAGAAACTCAAATACCCCAAAAAATTTATCCATCGATGTAGATGAGTTCTAACTAAATGCACAACCACAAAAGGGGGAGAAAAGCCCCAAAATGGGGAAGAAGCCCCATAAAGGGGAAAAACTTCCATAATGGAAGAAAGGAGATCCCACATGAGGAGACTAAAGAGAAAAAAAAAGCTATAAAACAAAAATTAGAAAGAATAAATGAAAGTATACCTCACCTAACTTCCATTAATGGAGGAAGGGGGAGAAGGAAGATTTATTTTGGGTAGGGGTTGTGGTTAGCGGCGAGAGAAAGGGTTTGAGAGAGAACGGAGGATTAACAATCAAAATTTCTTGGTCATGTCTAACTAGCAAGGATGTTTTCAAAAGTAACAATTGTCATAAATATAGAAGTTAAGAAATAGATATACTTTGAGTTTGGATTATGACCATAGACTTTTTTTCGGATACCCGACCGGTTCCGAGTTGCCCGACTAATCCGGTTCGCCCCGCGTCGCATACCTGGTAACGGCAGGTAAGACTCCAAAGGGGGTGCTGCATACACAAGGATTCGAACCCGAGACCTTGCTTAAGCGATACCAAGCCGCTTACCACTTGGATCAACCAACTTTGGTTATGCCCATACTTTAGCAAATCATACAACAGCCGCTTGTCAGATTTCAAATACTCAAAATAAATAATATGTATAAAACCAATATATTAGATTGTCGCTAATCGCTATGCGGCCTATGATCATATAAAACAAATAAACGGTACAATATTTAAATGACTTTTCTATAGACAAATTTACCTCGTAACTACGGATGTTAAAGGTGGTCAGGTAAAGGTAAAATCGAACCCTAGTGAAATTTTAAATTTTAAGTTAATATCAATCATAGTGTCATCGGTTGGCCATTATTTTATGTTGTGATGTTCATCATCCCTACCCATAAATTATGGGTATGTGTCTTTAAAAATTAAACTTAATGGGTATAGGTCAGATCCAGACCCAATTAAATTAATTTGGATCTTAAATGAGTTTACTGATTTACCCATTTAACTAAAGTCCGAACTTACTATTCTTATCTATGTCCGACTGTGGCGGGTATAGTGTGCGTGTTTAGCTATACATGTTAGGATAACACAGAGATAGAGAGAGAGGGGGAGAGAGGGAGAGAGGGAGAGAGAAAGAGAATTTTTTTAGATGAGTTATTTAATTGAAGCATTGGTCAAGTCAATATTCTCTCTTAATTCAAGTCATGCATCTAAGCATATGCATGATAAAAACAGTCTTTTTGCTTTCCTTTGACTTTGAACGAGTCTTATCAAATATATCATATCCCAAATATGATGGTTTTTCTTACAAAATCTCCGTGAGATAGAAGTACAGTTGTTGTCTGATAACGCACTGTCAATTTGCAATAAAAAATATAACATAATAACAGACTTGAAGAATGGTTCATATAAGGATGACAACGTGTCGGGTTTGAATTGGGTTTGGCAAGACCAGAGACCCAACTTGATTATTTTGTAAGGGATTCGGAAGCTCCTCGCCCCTCCTCAGGAAAGACCCACACCGCCTTGCCCCGAGCCCCAAATAAGCCATCAGACCAAAAATTGATATATTTTTGTATTTTTAAGTTTTAGATTGATATATATTTATATAATTATACATTTATATAATACACAAACATAATTCTATTATAGAAATATATAAATATCTTTAATACATATTATAGTTACATATAAATATTTATATCCGTTTTTGTAAATATTATCCGGGGCGAGTGCTTTGGTGGGGTTGCCAAACCCGGTACTCGCCTCCCGCTTCGTTGACTACGAACTTGCAAGACTGTTTACAGCAGTTCAAGACTATTACAACAATGTAAGATTGTCTCATAAACGTAAAACCGTGGGTATGTAAGACTTCAATAATGACTTTTGCACTGCAAGACCGCACACTAAGATGAATCAAACACATTGAATTTTACGAAGTTGGCATCACAATTATATGTTGTTATATTGTGTTATTTCCATATCAGTTGGAGAAATTTCATTGTAGTTAGGCTTGAATAATATATATTGATGGTGGTCCCGTACACAATGGATGTAAAAACACTAAGTTGTAAACTGATGTTGGACGTGATGTTGGGTTAACACTCACACTCTCTTATAACGCACAGCGGAAATGATAGAAACTTAGTGATAAAAACGAAACGAGCACAAGAGATGTTTTTGTGCAGCAAGTTAAATAACTTGCTGCGAGCCCCAAGGGGTAAAAAATCCACTAGAAAGATGGATTACAAAACTATCGAAAAAGATAGGTAAAACTAGTCTAGCAAACGGAACGAATCAAAAAGGATTCTAAACCTACAAGATCTCACGATCTCTGAAAAGTTAAACTAAAAGACAACTCTCGCAAGAAGTAAAAATCGCTCAAACTCGATATGTGTTTCGCTCATCGTTTTCGCTCAATATGTTGCTCAAAGTTACTTCTTGAAAGCTCTCTCAAAAGTCGTTAGTTGCAGCTCGAAAATATCTCTTATTTATAGACCTTGGCTCCCTCTTGAATTGGTAAAAAGATCCCTTGAATATCTCTTCAATTATCTCTTCGAAGATCTCCCTAAATATAGTATATATTTAGTTCGAATCTTCTCATCTCATTGGCCGATTCCTTATCTCCTATTTATGGCAGCTGGTTGAATGATTCTCTTTGATATTCAGATCTTCTAATCTTGGTCGTTGCTTGAATTGATCTCTTTTGATCTTCAAATCTTCTATTTATGGTAATTGCACTTCCTAAATTCGTTCAAACAACTCCACACGCTTTCCACACGGTTTGAACTCGTTTTAGCACTTTACCACGTCCTGCATATCAGTAAATAAAGCTACAAAAAAAGGTTAAACGGTTTTGGGCATGAAAGATAAAATCGAATGTTGACAGACAACAATGTTGGCTGAAATGTTAGCCCAACATTGTCAAAGCTGAGCTAGTCAACATTAACAATCTCCCCCTTTTTATCTTTCTTCCCAAAACCCGTGCAGATTTAAAAGTTCCAAAACTCCCCCTGAAGGCAAAATCTACTCAACCACAAAAACATTAAAAGATGGTTAGAGTAGACGCAAACAGAATAGCGATTAAACTATTCAAAGTACTACGACAATAGTACATAGCCATAACAAGGTCTTAAGTTAAACGTCTGCACAATATAAACCGTTCATACGCATGCCGGCAAACCACATAGTCACACAAGCAGAATTAACCAGATCAGCATGCACAAAATAACAATCAAGTCACGCATGTAGAAAGAAACGATCTTTAGGCGAATCTGCAAAATAAAAATATCCGGCATGTAAGCAGGCACACATGTAAACATTTTCGGAGACGCAAATCAGCATGCAAAAATAGTAAAAAATATTTCTCGACATGCAAAAATAAATATCAGAGAAAAATCAATTATGCATGCAAAATAGAAAGGATCAGAGCTTCACTCTCAATGGAATATGGAGTTTCCTTCTGATGCTTTCTCGGCTGCTTCTCCTTCTTGGTCAGCTCCCCCTGTTTGTTTGGCTCCTTATTATGTTCCCCCTGAATTTCCTTATCTCCCCCTTTTTATCTGCAGAACCTTCTCCCCCTTTTTGGGAAGAAAAAAAAAAACTCACAGAACTTCTCTGTTAGCCAACTTGCAGATGTTGAGGTAATGTGGGACTAACATCTGAGCCAACATTCTGAGACTCAGAAACAAGTTAGTTCCCATAAAGAAATCAAAGATAAATCTATAAGAAATTGATATGAGAGTAATTCGGGGGCAGAGAGAAATGAAGTCGGTTAAGGAGCTAGGGTTCGTGAATAAAAAATGCGATCAATCAAATCACTTCATGTACGCATGTTTCAACGGTTACAAATACCACACACCACTAATAGAAAATTGCATATAGTGGAGTAAATGAGACTAAGAAAATAACCGTTGGACACATATGAGAGCTGAAACATATTGAATGCTAAATAAGTTCACAAACCGCCTAATTAAATCATGGAGCTAAAAATAATATATTTTCAAACCAAACACGCGAGCACATAGGAGCAAATATGAAGACTAAGTCATGCGAATAAATAGGACCAATTCAGACCATGATTCAACCAAAAAGACATAAATCAAAAGTCAAGGTAGAATCAAGAAATACTAACCGATTGAGCGACGTTGATGAACACATAGAGACAAGTGTAAAGAGCTGATCTTCGAGGGTTTCTAATGCATTTCTGAGAGATAACTGATCTAGACACACAAGACTAACAAAAACAGTACTAAAGACAGACACGAATAAAAACAAAAGCACAGAAAGTAGCAATATCGAACTGACAATCACTTGTTGCCCTAACATTTGACTTAACATTCTAATTCCGTAATCCTAGACTTTTCTGCTTAACTCTTCTCAAAATCAGTTCCCCTTATTTCTACCCTTTCACCTCATATATCCAACCGAAATTATGCACTGCCCTTATACTCCCTTGCCTCAAGGATCGGCTTTTTGTCGCATAGTATACATCGTCACCGCGAATGCCGTGTACCTAAGGAATTTTATTACCGAGAGCCTATATCTAGCAGAGAGTTTATAAGCATGCTAAACACAAAAAGGATTGGTTTTTAGTCGCAAAAAGTACATCGTCACAGCGAATGCCGTGTACCTAGGGACGCATTACCAAGAGCCTATAAAAGAGAGATCGGGTTTATTTAGGGACCAATCAAGAAGAATCAAGTCATTTCACAGGATAACAGAAAAGAATATTAAACCATACATTAAAGCAGCAACTATCAAAATCGACATATGCTATGTTGATCCTAATGTTGGACCAACATCTAAACTAACATGTGCAAACCTATGGATTTCTTCAGGTCCGAGAACCTTTCAGAATCCAATGCTTTCGTAAAAATGTCTGCTAACTGATTCTTAGTGTCTATATGCTCGATGCGGACTAACTCTTTTTCGACCATATCTCTCAGAAAATGATGCCTAATATCTATATGCTTTGTTCGAGAATGTTGGATGGGATTCCTAGAGATGTTAATGGCACTAAGGTTATCACAATACATAAGTACAGATTCGCACTCTAACCCATAGTCACATAACATACTATTCAACCACAATAATTGCGTGCAACAACTACCCGCCGCAACATATTCGGACTCAGCAGTAGATAAAGACACTTTCTTGCTATACCATGCAACTAAGTTGTTACCTAGAAAGAAACAGCCACCACTTGTACTCTTGCGGTCATCTTCGTCACCTGCCCAGTCAGCATCGCTATAGCCTACAAGACTCAAATTAGTATCTTTGGAGAACCATAGTCCTAGGCTACACGATCCACTCACATAACGAAGTATTCTCTTAACAGCATTAAGATGCGACACCTTAGGTTCAGATTGATATCTAGCACATACACAAACACTATACATGATATCAGGTCTACTCGCAGATAAGTACAATAGACTGCCTATCATAGAACGGTACAATGTTGGGTCAACATTCGGCCCAACACTGTCTTTACTTACCTTGTGCGAGGAACCCATGGGCGTTTTCATTACCTTAGCAGTGTCCAAACCAAACTTCTTGACTGTGTTCCTGGCATACTTCTCTTGGGACATAAAGATCCCGTCGCTGCTTTGCTTAATCTGCAAACCTAGAAAATATGTTAATTCGCCTATCATCGACATCTCGAAGGTAGTGTTCATTGCCTGCACAAACTGATCTAATAAAACTTGTGAACTCGAACCAAAAACAATGTCATCAACATATACTTGAGCAATCAAAATATCGGATCCGACCCTCTTAACAAAAAGAGTGCGATCCGCCTCACCTCTAGTGAAACCAAACTCAAGCAAAAATGTTGCTACCTTGCATACCACGCTCGAGGCGCTTGCTTCAACCCGTACAGTGCTTTCTGCAGCTTAAAAACATGGTTAGGATAATGGGGATCTTCGAACCCTTTAGGCTGTTCGACGTAGATTTCCTTATCAATATACCCATTCAAGAAAGCACCCTTAACATCCATTTGGTGTAATGTAATGTTAAGCCAACATGCAATTGCTAACAAAAGTCTAATAGATTCTAGCCTAGCAACGGGAGCAAACGTCTCATCTACCTTCTACTTGCGTGTAACCCTGAGCTACTAAACGTGCCTTATTTCTAACAACCCTACCAAGTTCATCAGATTTATTCTTAAATATCCACTTAGTGCCTATGACATTAATGTCTTTCGGCCGTGGCACTAATGTCCAAACTTGGTTTTTCTCGAACTGCAAGAGTTCCTCTTGCATCGCATTTATCCAACAATTATCCTTGAGAGCTTCAAGGACATTCTTGGGTTCTATCTCAGAAACAAAGCAGTTAAAACGTACCTCGGCGTATAGCGAATTCATACACGCATTTCTTACCATAGACTTATAGTCCTTTCGTGGTTTGTCTCTGGTCTTCCTTCCTTCGTTCACATTTCCAATTATGAGATCAGTAGGATGATCCTTTTGAACCTTAGCTGGTGGATCACGTCGCACTTCACTGGGACCAGCCTCTTCGTTCTGTTCTGGCTCAGATGTTGAGTCCAATGTTGGCTCAACATTGTCATCCGCAGGCTCCTCTGATTCGTTACTCGCTTGTATAACATCTGCAATATCAACTTGAGGGGGCATGTTGCTAAGATCAGTAGCATCATCAAACACAACGTTCACTGATTCTTGAACAGATTTCAAACGCAAGTTGTAAACACGATAGGCACGACTGTTAGATGAGTATCCTAAGAATATGCATTTGTCACTCTTCGAATCAAACTTAGTCAAATATTCACGGTCCTTAAGCATGTAACAAAAACATCCAAAGACATGAAAATATTTAACCGTAGGCTTCTTACCATTCAACAATTCATACGGGGTTTTCTTTGTACCATGCCTAAAAAATACACGATTCGAAATGTGACATGCTGTATGCAAAGCTTCAGCCCAAAAACGTTTAGACACATTCTTAGATAATAACATAACCCGAGCCATTTCTTGTAACGTCCTATTCTTCCTTTCGGCAACCCCATTTTGTTGGGGTGTCTTAGGAGACGAATACTCATGCACAATCCCTTTCTTATCACAGAATTCATCAAAACATTGATTCTCAAACTCTCTACCATGGTCAGACCTAATGCGAAAAATGGTAGCACTGAAATTGTTTCGAATCATAGCACAAAATTTTTTGAAAAACTCGACCGACTCTGATTTTTCCCTAAGAAAGAAAATCCATGCATATCTAGAAAAATCATCCACGAGCACATAAGCATATTTTCTACCTCCTATGCTATCAACTTCCATAGGACCCATCAAATCCATGTGAATCAACTGAAAACAATGAGCAGTTTTAAAATGTTGAGCAACTTGTTGGTCAACATTGTGACTAACATGTGTTTGCTTACCCTTCAAACACGACTCACAAACAACCTTACCAAACTCCTTAAGCTTAGGAATGCCTCTGATTGCGTCATGTTTGATAAGTTGCTCCAATGTTCTGTAGTTAACGTGGCCCAATTTGTAATGCCAAAGAACAACATCATCCTCGGCCTTTGAAAGCTGGCACACGTCTTTCACACCAGTTTTGTCACCAACCAGGTAACAATTGTCGCTGGATCTTTTTCCTGCCATCACTAAAACAGAATTTCGGTTAAACACTTCACAACACTCCTTATTAAACCTTACCTCAAGGTCATCGTCGCACAGCTGACTTATGCTGATCAGATTCGCGACAAGTCCTTCTACATGGAGTACATTGCTAAGCTTGGGAAAGTCGGGCACATTAAGTCTGCCTCTGCCGAGAATTCGACCTTTGGAACCACCTCCGAAAGTCACAGATCCACTCCTTAAAGGCGTGTAGTCACTGAGATACTCTTTGGTACCCGTCATATGTCGGGAACACCCGCTATCGAAGTACCATGAACCTGTAACGTTAGCTCGCAAAGAGGTGTACACAACAAGACT
Source organism: Craterostigma plantagineum (assembly GCA_027422505.1). Classification (NCBI taxonomy): domain Eukaryota; kingdom Viridiplantae; phylum Streptophyta; class Magnoliopsida; order Lamiales; family Linderniaceae; genus Craterostigma; species Craterostigma plantagineum. Next base: position 201,901 of record JAPQWV010000752.1, on the reverse strand, counting down.
TTTATCCCCTGATTTCCTAATCCAAGCTTTCTTAGAAGATTTAACCACATTCTGTTTACTAGAATTCGAAGAAGCGCCGGCTGATTTTTCTCCAGACACATCCTTCAACACTGATTTCTCAATGTTGACCGATATGTTGGGTAACATCTCAGCTGACATCGATCTCTTAGCAGAAACCTCTCTCTTCAATTTCCAGCAGTATGATTTTAAATGACCTGATTTCTTACAGTGTTCACACACAAAGGATTTATCATGAGTTTTTGGGGTCACATGCTCGGGACTATCCTTAGGATTCGTAACTTCGTCACTTACGGATTGAGCTTTAACAAACACAATCTTAGGCTTCTCATGGGTCAAGGGTTTTGTACTATCATGAGCAGATTGACGGTTATAACCTAGACCTTGTTTATCTTTAATACCAATAGATAATACCTCTTCATGGCTAGTTTTGCTCCTATTCCATTTAGCAAAAGTTTTGTCGGCCTCATTGAGTCGCTTTTGAAGTGAGTCGATTTCCCTGTCCTTTCGTGTCAAAGCGGCTTCCAACTTGTTCATGCCATCCATTAGACCTTCAATGACCTTCTCGTTTTTCTCATTTTCCTCGGCCAGTAATTTCACCGCGGCACGAAGTTGTGAGTTGATCGTCTTTTCTACTTCATATTGTGATGTCAACTGCTTAACGGCTTCTTCACCACACTCTGTCTCAGTTTCTGTATCATCACAACTCAAAAGACCATCAAGACAGTTTGAATCATCATAATAAAAAATGATAAGTTTTACAGATATTGAGTCAGATGTTGGCTCAACATCAGTTACCGCAGTAAGGCCGATTTGATTATCTTCATCTTCTTCGTCGTCAGAAAATGACTGGATAATCACGGATGATTGCTTAGACTCTTCCTCTTCATCTTCATCTTCCTCGTCTGACAGATCGATCCACATGACCTTACCACCACGCTTGCGGATGGTGTTAGCACATTCGTTGGCAAAATGGCCCCAACCTTGGCATTCAAAACATCTGACTGCCTCATAGTTGACGTTCTTCTTTGGCTTTCCGTCTAGTCTCCCAAAAGGCTTCCGTTTAGGAAACGGAGGAGCTGACGAAGGTTCAGCCTTGGCATTCTGGCCTTTTCTGAATGTTGGGCCAACATTTTGCACAACATTCTTCTTCTTGAAAAACTTTGCGAATTTCTTTACCACCATGGCCATGTCTTCTGCGTTTCTTGGGTCGACCTCGATCAGTTCATCGGATGGCTGGGTGACTAGTGCGAGACTCTTTCCACGAGAGGCCCTCTTTTGGACTTCAAGATTGGTTTCATAATTTTTCAAAATGTTCATCAACACGTTGAAGTCCATGGTAGCTAGGTTGTGAGACTCCTCGATCGCTGACACCTTCATATTAAATTTTTCTGTTAGTGTACGAATTGCTTTTGAATTTAATACCTTGTTTGACAGAGGATCTCCTAGGCTGGCACACTCGCTGGAGATGGTCAAAAGCTTCCCAAAGTACGTCGTAATATCCTCGTCTTCCTTCATTCTGATATTCTCGAATTGGCTTAAGAGGAGACGTAGTTTGGTTTCTCGCACCGTTGTATCACCTTCACAATACCTCTCGAGCAGATCCCACGCATTTTTGGCCGTTGTACAATTCTGGATAATCTTAAACATAAAGATATCCACCGTCGAGAAGATTGCGTTGAGTGCCTTGTCATTGAATTCTGCCAGGCTTCGCTCGGGTGCTGTCCATAGGTCGACAGGCTTGTCGACGACTTCTCCATCTGCATCGGGTACTGTCCTTGGTGGGGTATAACCGTGGAGAACTGCTTCCCAAGCTCGCACGTCGATTGACTTGATGCACTGACGAACACGGACCTTCCAATACGCATAGTTGGTGCCGTCAAGAACAGGAACTTTGCCGATGTTGTTGGAACTGGTAATATCCATTGTAGTGGATGTTTAGCGCTTAGTGACGTCAAGCGTTGGCTCTGATACCACTTTGATGGTGGTCCCGTACACAATGGATGTAAAAACACTAAGTTGTAAACTGATGTTGGACGTGATGTTGGGTTAACACTCACACTCTCTTAACGCACAGCGGAAATGATAGAAACTTAGTGATAAAAACGAAACGAGCACAAGAGATGTTTTTGTGCAGCAAGTTAAATAACTTGCTGCGAGCCCCAAGGGGTAAAAAATCCACTAGAAAGATGGATTACAAAACTATCGAAAAAGATAGGTAAAACTAGTCTAGCAAACGGAACGAATCAAAAAGGATTCTAAACCTACAAGATCTCACGATCTCTGAAAAGTTAAACTAAAAGACAACTCTCGCAAGAAGTAAAAATCGCTCAAACTCGATATGTGTTTCGCTCATCGTTTTCGCTCAATATGTTGCTCAAAGTTACTTCTTGAAAGCTCTCTCAAAAGTCGTTAGTTGCAGCTCGAAAATATCTCTTATTTATAGACCTTGGCTCCCTCTTGAATTGGTAAAAAGATCCCTTGAATATCTCTTCAATTATCTCTTCGAAGATCTCCCTAAATATAGTATATATTTAGTTCGAATCTTCTCATCTCATTGGCCGATTCCTTATCTCCTATTTATGGCAGCTGGTTGAATGATTCTCTTTGATATTCAGATCTTCTAATCTTGGTCGTTGCTTGAATTGATCTCTTTTGATCTTCAAATCTTCTATTTATGGTAATTGCACTTCCTAAATTCGTTCAAACAACTCCACACGGTTTGAACTCGATTTAGCACTTTACCACGTCCTGCATATCAGTAAATAAAGCTACAAAAAAAAGGTTAAACGGTTTTGGGCATGAAAGATAAAATCGAATGTTGACAGACAACAATGTTGGCTGAAATGTTAGCCCAACATTGTCAAAGCTGAGCTAGTCAACATTAACATATATATATGGCAGAAAAAATTTACAGTCATAATCAAACACGCGACCACAATCGATGCAATGTTCAAATAGATTTGGTTACGTAGAATGGGTAGAATGCAGGGCCGGTTTTTCAAATTATGTGGCCCAGTTCATATACTCTAGAGAGGCCCAAAATAAATATAAATAATTATAAAATTAAATATTTTAATACTTTTCTAAGGCCCAAATTTGTTAACTATGAAATATGGGCCGGAAAATATTAATTTTTAAATAAAATAAAGAGACATAATTTTAATTGCCCAGGGAAAAATTGGCCCAGGGAAAAATTTCCAGGCTTTCAATAGTTTATTTCGGTCCATATATTATAAAAGAAAAAAATATGTGGCCCTATATATACTGGGTCGGATTTGTGGCCCTGTGCTGTAGGCCTGCTCCGGCCCTGGTAGAATGGTTCCATAAGGCATAAACTATATCTGTATATATATATATATATATACACTAGAATTTTGCGTTAAATGCCCAGGTTAGCTTTGATTGTCTGCTAAAATGATCGAAGTTCGATTGAATGACACGACCGCTTATTGTAGTTCTGATGATTAACTCGATAGCCTGGATGTCGAAGAGAAATAACGAGATTCGTCTTACGATAGAAATAAGAGAAATAATGTAGGCATGGGACAAATTAAGTCCCCCGAAGGATGGGTGCTCTAACTCAGTTCAAACCAGACCTAACATGTAAACTGGGTTCCGACAGTATACCGTTGGGACAATCCGGTCGGCTTGTAGGCAATGCAACCGAAGTTTGTAACGTGAACACGTGTCTGGAAGTTGTTCTCGTACATATACTATATTTTTAAGTAATTTATAATCAATAATCATCAAATAAAGTTAAAATATTGGTATCAATAGAATCCATACCTAGCATCCAACAACAAAAATATCGAAACAAGAATTTTAGTATAATACTTAGAATTGTCAAAGTGGGTCGACGGAGACCGTCCGGCCAGTAGTCCGCCGCGCCGCCTCCTGGATATTTTATATTTAGCTTTAGTTTAAAATTTTACTTTATTTACACTTTTTAATAAATTATATGCGTACGTTAATTATGTTTCACTAATTAATTCCTCTAATGTTTATATAAATGACATAAATATATAATTATAATAGATGGCTGGTCCGCCCAAACCCGCCACTTGGCGGGCCTAAACATCGCAGACCCGTCCCACGGGCGTCAGGTGTAATTGGCTCTAGCAATAATGTAGAATTTATAAATATCAAGTCCATATTATAAAAAAGTTCAAATATATTTAAATGAACAAAATATCAGATAGTCCATCTCTATCTTCAATCAATAAATATATAATATTCAATTTACTTATCGGTGGTGCAAAAATACCATAATACAAAGATAAATTTTTTTCTTAAAAATCAAGCAATCATATGGTAACGTTGAAAGAGATTCCAAATTTTAAGGCTATATATAAATATATATATATATATCTGTGTGTGTGATAAGTAGGCTTTAGATAATAAGATATATATTTTTAATTCAAAAGACATAGTGTGATATCATAGCACCGAGAGTTTGTACAGAATTTTTTAAGCACATCCTGAAACAACATGGTAGGATGATATTTTGATATTTCTTGTGTTGTGAAATTATTTTTTGAAGACTTCCTCCATCCCATTTAATTCTTTCCAAAGATTAGTGGGCACGGAGATTAAGAAACTACATTATTTAATATCATAGTACACTTTTAAGGTACGGAGAGAGAAAACTTATTAGTGGGACGCAAATTAAGAAGTCTTTTTTAATATAAATGGTGTAATTAGTTTAATAATTGGAATATTTTTTTACCAATAATGAAATGAGAAAAATTATGTGGGACGCCCGAAATAGAAAGATGGAAAAAATAAGTGGGACAGAGTTGTTTATTATACCACCAGTTCTAAATAGCCCATAATTCTACCAGTAAACGACCCGATTATACTATCAGTTTCGCACATTTTACCAAGAAATCTGAATGATTAGTTTATAATTTTATACCAACAGAGAGGTTAATTGTACCAACTATTTCGAGAATTATACCAATATTTCATCAACACAATTATACCATCCGACTTGTTTAATATACCACCAGTTCTAATTTGCCCTTAATTCTACGAGTAAACGACCCGATTATACTATCAGTTTCGCACATTTTACCAAGAAATCTGAATGATTAGTTTATAATTTTAGACCAACAAAGATGTTAATTGTACCAACTATTTCGAGAATTATACCAATATTTCATCAACACAATTATACCATCCGACATGTTTATTGTACCATCAGTTCTAATTTTCCCATAATTTTACCAGTAAACGACCCGATTATACTAACAGTTAAGCACATTATACCAAGAAATCTGAATGATTAGTTTAGAATTTTATACCAACAAAGAGGTTAATTGTACCCACTATTTCGAGTATTATATCAATATTTCATCAACACAATTATACCATCCGACATGTTTATTATACCATCAGTTCTAATTTCCCCATAATTTTACCAGTAAACGACCCGAATATACTAACAGTTACGCACATTATACCAAGAAATCTGAATGATTAGTTTAGAATTTTATACCAACAAAGAGGTTAATTGTACCAACTATTTCGAGTATTATACCAATATTTCATCAACACAATTATACCATCCGACATGTTTATTGTACCACCAGTTCTAATTTGCCCATAATTTTACCAGTAAACGACCCGATTATACCAACAGTTACGCACATTATACCAATAAATCTGAATGATTAGTTTATAATTTTATACCAAAGAGGTTAATTGTACCAACTTGTTCGAGTATTATACCAATATTTCAGCAACACAATTATACCATCCGAGATGTTTATTATACCACCAGTTCTAATTTGCCCATATTTTTACTGGTAAAAGACCCGATTATACTAACAGTTTCGCACATTATACCAAGAAATCTGAATGATTAGTTTATAATTTTATACCAACAAAGTACCAACTATTTCGAGTATTATACCAATATTTCATCAACACAGTAATACAAATCGACATGTTTATTATACCACCAGTTCTAATTTGCCCATAATTTTACCAGTAAACGACCCGATTATACATACAATTGCGCATATTATACTAAATATTTCCAGACTTGTACCAATACTTAGTAACAGTATTTGATTATGCTAACAGTTGCGCATATTATACCCACCGATTCGATTATACTAACAGATGCACACATTATACCAAATAATACTGTCATTTTTTTATCACAGTTTTATAATGAAACAAAGAGCTTAGTTGTACATTTCTAGTATCGTACCAATACTTACCAATAGTATTATTCCATCTAACATGTTCATTATACCAACAAATAAAAGAACTTCTGATGATCGATATACCAACATGCTTACATATCATACCATCAAAGTTTTACTTTGCACTAAGCGATACAACAAAATTCGATACATGACATTCCAAAACAATCAGCAAGATATACCCACAGTATGCCAAAATATGTGCAGAATATCCAAAAACAATCATCAAAACAATCAGCAAAAACTACCCGCACGTGTGTTGTATTTGTGGGAGGCCTACGTTTACCTTCACATGGGCTCTTTGCAGGATCTACGATTGTGTCCCAGCCTTGAACATCGGCCACACTTTACTGCCCTAACATCAACCTGTGATGGAATTCTGGTTGTCCTTCTACGACCCGGCGGACGGTGAACATCCGGGGCATTGATAGTCTCACTTACCGGATCTTTATCCATTTCGTGCGTAGGAATTGGATACAAGACATGCATGTATGCCTCTTTATATTTTTCAACGCCGTATAATGCATCGCAAAACTCATATGGTGATAGTTGTAACGTGTTGATGCATGCACAGACATGCTTACAAGGAATACTCTAGATTTGGTACCATCTGCAAGAGCATGTCCGTCCGCTCAAGTCCACAGCATATGTATTTCCTTCATCAGCCACTTCGAAGATGCGTCCGCATGATTGCTCAACACGTAACCTCCGCGACCCGTTCATCTTCTTACTGAGCTTCTTCTCTTGATTCACACATATAGCTCCAGTCATTTTAACTGCCTCCTCCCTTCTTGTGCTCATCGTGACCATAATATTTTTGCGTATTTCATCCACCAACCCAAGCACGGGCAAAAATCTGGCCGATTTTACCCAATGATTCCACGACTCAGCAACATTATTGTTCATAACACCCAACACATGCCTGGGAAGAGTGAGTTAGCCCAATGATTGGGTTTGGAGTTATGAATGAATATTGTGTCGTGCTCCTCGAATTTCTCCAAAATTTGATTGACGTTTGTGATAAAACCTTGTCGCGTCGGGGCATATGCAGCTGCTTTGAACACTGACTTCCACTTCTCTGTTTCTTTATGCGAGTGCTTAATCACGACATCCGTCTTAAAATTGTCGATTAAGTGCCGCAGACAGTAAGCATGATTACTCTCGGGGAAAACGAGCGGCACACCGTTTAAGAAACCATTATGACGGTCTGAGAAGAATGTAAATCGTGTGAAATCATTGTTCCCATGATACATAAAAACCTCGCATAGTTTTCTGCAAAACCATTCCCAATTGTCATCGCTCTCATTATCAACAACTGCATATGCTATGGTGAACATCCCGTCGTTTGCGTCCTTCGATGTAGCACTAAGCAATGTACCCTTGTATTTACTTTTGATGTGCGACCCATCTAAGAACACGAGTGGTCTGCATCCTCTAAGAAATCCAATAGCGCAAGCCGCAAAAACATAGGAATAATCTATGGAATTTTCTCGACTCTGCGATTATCTCACAACAAGCAAAGCTGCCTGGATTCGTTTCAATCACATTACGACAATACCAACCGAGTTTCTCATACGACCCACAATCACCACCATGGATTTGTTGAATGGGTTTCTCTCGACCTTCCCATGCTCTTCAATACGGAATCTCAACTCCGTATCCTTCGCGGATGTCAGCTTTTAGATTGCAAGGTTTATAAAACGCTTCGCAATTTTTAACTAACTCAGCCACCCAACACCTATCAGCTTCGGATGGTCTCTCGACAACAAGTTTGAACTGCCGCAATTGTGTTCAAGATTACAATTACGTATTGCAAACGTGTTGTCAGTCTTTCTGTATGAAGCACATACTCGCCACTTACAGCTATTCACCTTGCACTTTGCAACTACTTTCCTTGTTTCATTCTTCACATACTTGAAGTCCTTACCCCACGAAATAGAATATCTTTTCAGTTTACTTCGGAACTGGACTGCATCGATAAACAGCTGTCCAGCACCAGTTATGCAGCTTGTCCAGTTTCCATTCCGCGATTCGCCATCCAACTCTTCTGGGACCTCTTCGTCAAGCGCAACGTGTCCAGGGGTGCTTCCCGAGCTCGCACTTACGTCTATTTCGACGAATAGACGTATCATGTGCTTTCCCATTCTTTGATGGATGACAAACATGTTGGCGAAATCTTCGTCATTAAGTAACCTAATCTTAGAGCAATGAAACGGCATCTCGTATCTGAGGTTTGATGGGTTATTCTGTAGCATTTCCCATCTATTGTAGAGCAGCTGTTGTAGATCCCTTAGTGTCGAATCTTGAGGGACAGCAAAAACATAGTCGTCGCTGTTGAATGTACAAAGACATAAATGGTGCTCATCAATATTCATTTTCGGTTGTAGTTGCAGCTAAAATGGGGATTGGAAGCAAGGTCAACTGGGGTTTTGACTGTAAATAGTAATTAGGGACAATTGTTGAGCGGGATAAAGATGAATTGGGCGGGAAATTATAATTCACAACTTAAGATTTTAATTATTAACCGCTTAAAACAATTGGTATTATATCGGCCTTAATAGGTATAATAAAGGCATTAAATTGTAAAATAGACCTGTTAACTGGTATAATACCTTCATCTGTTGGTATACTGGTTCGTCTTTCGTTGTATAGTAAAGTTCTAGTAGAATAACGAAAATAAGTGGTATAATATCGCCCTTTTTTTGGTATAATCAATCAATTAATTGTATAATAATCAACTTAAGGGTTAATTATAAATCCTTAATAACGTAGTTCAAGTTCCTTAATGTTGGTATAATAGCAAAATTGGAAACACTTGTATAAGAATCAAGTTAAGTTTGCTAAGTAATATAGCTATAATTCCTTAATGAGGTACAATAATGAAAACATATCAACGTAAACCTAAACTACAGCACGACATGAAGAAAAAGTATTAACATGAACTTGTAATCAACTAACACATACGCGATCGAAACACTAAAATAACATAAAAAAAACACTCATTGTGGGCTCCACATAATAAACACTATAAACCTGTAATGATAAACTAGAAACCTAAACTAACACCAACTGGAATTTTACAGGTTAGTGATAATGCTTAAGCTTGATATATGTGTAATGGAGTGCAATATTGATCGATCGAATAAACATAATAAACTCACATATTTACAACATAATAACATTACCCTGTATCGACAAATCCATTGTCCATTGCAAATTCCACAAAATGGGAAATCAACATATTCCACAACCCTAAACACAAAATATTGTCCACTGCCATTCCGCAAAATAAATATCATAATAATACATAATATTCCATTGTCATTCCACAAAAAGATTGTCCTAACAATATCCGCCTGATTCTTGGCAACTCTTAGCGAGGGACAGAATCCCAGATGCGATAATGGCACGGAATTCTTCAATGGCGCCGGCATCTTCCACGTAATCCCAACCAGCTACGGTATCCTTTAACACCGCATCAGCCCACATGCATACAGTCCATCGAGCCCTCCGGTTGTTGTCGACATCTTACGTGCTCGACGTTGTCCTTAGTTGCCAATTTTAGCCCATGCCGAAAATTGAGGTATTGTGCCAACAGTGTGACCTGAAATTCAGCAAACTCGCAACCATGTAAATGCTACATCTCCACATTGAATATATATATCAATAAATTCAGAGGGAACTTACAACGAACTCACTGTCAGACCGATATTGGGGGGCTTGCAAGGACGTATAATGACGGAAGATACTCTCTTGTGGGAGGAAAACAAGCAGATGCCAATGGAATTTGGTGTTAATTGGAATCACTATAGCTCGAGTCTTAGGTAACGTAAAACGTTCTAGTAACTGAAACTGACTGAGCACGTTGGGTAACAACTTATCGTCAAAGGATAAACTTTTCACGTCCTTATCAGGGAATTTTCTATTTTTCCGCTGCCCCAACAATTGCAGGAAATTCCACTGCAAAGCATTGTAATGATTCAGTATCTATTATTATGAAATTAATGAAAAAATCTCACGATCAAGTAGGTAAACTATACTCACCGCGACATATGTACTGAGAAATCTTACAATACCAAAGACATTGTGTTGTCGTCTGTAAACCGCTTAGTTCAGGTGGCGGAACCATGAATTGATGATATCGCCTTGAATGGGCTCACCCATTAACAAGTTAATGAGCAGCTCACCAGTCACTTGCGACGTTTCATGGGCGAACACGATAGACTTGCAAATATACGTCAAATAAACGCAAATTCTTTATTAGAGCATAAAAGATATGATCAATTTCAACTTAGGTAAAACCCGTTTGGTCAAAAAAATCATCAACCAAAATTCCTCTGATCCCCGTCCAAGCAGTTTCTGCCTGGATAATCCCTCGACATATAAAACTTCTGCATTAATGCAGCTTTCTTGGCTTCGTGACGCTCTTTTTCAATTGCCACGTTCGCCTCATCTTCTGCAGACTCAAATTCAATCACTTTCTCCAGTGAGAATGAATTTTGCTATTATATAAAGTTCAAGTAAATTAATCGTCAAAGAATACAATAATCGATTATACCTTTGCCTTATACGTACGCCTCGGCTTCTTTGTAGGTGTAGTCGAACCAGGAGGCGTCACGAACAACGAATCCTTTCTTGGCTTTCTGTTTCTCTTTCCTACGACCTCTTCGACTACGGAGCTATCTCGATTGCTTGCTCTCTTGCTCTTTCGTTCGAAGACTACACCAAAGCGACGGTCGTTCTGAACTACCTCGTGCTCCGCGCATTCTCCTCCCACATGTTCTTCACACATATGATCTCCTGCACCTCCTTGCCCGCCAACAACTTCTTCGGGGCTTACGTCACGACTACCTTGTCCACCAACACCTTCATCGGTGCTCCCGTCATATCTATATTCCCCTCCCATAACTGGGGACATGGAAATGAATACTCCCTCAGACTCTATTTGAACATCGGTTAAATTAGCTAAGTCGGGCACCTCATCTTCTTCACCCCAATTCTCGTCTTCGTCCATCACTCCATACATCTTACCACACTACTTAACTCCTCAATTCTGCCTTCCAACTCCTCATTCCTCGCCCTCAACTGTTCTATTTCTCGTAAAAACACCGAAGCATCTGTGTGCCTTTCTGCAACTATGTCTTCCACATTCAGTGGCATCGTCAAAAAGACTTGTTCTTCGCTTGATGGATATATGTCGACGATTTGATGCGGCTCTATAGCATCAAACTGCTTTTCGACGTCCTCTACCTTCGGCCGGGTCAATGGATCTTGCCACCGTATACAACGGGGTACCTCGTTCAGTCCGCATTTCTTCCCAAGCGATGGACAATGTTCGTATACCCAAATCTGCAATATTGATAATAAATCAACATAACTATCAACAACTTTATATTCAAATCTACATCTCTTCAATAAAAGTAAAAGCAACGCCCGTAACTTACCAACAAACCATACGTACGTCCTTCCATGTACGTTTTATCTGATCGGAGGGACTTCAACAAAAACTGATCCACAGCAGCACCCCATGCAAAAACTCCAACCTCCCTCATATGGGATGAGAACGACGGCAAGTTGTACGTCGTTGTCGGAAATAAAGTGCAGCTAAATACATATAATATGTACAGACGAACGAAATCATCAACTACCAATCCTGAACCTACAGAATTTCTACTTAATGCACGTTGTATGTCCGACCTACTAAGGGTGTATGTCTTCCTCTCCCCGAAACAACGTCTAAGGAAAGGCATACCCTTACTGCACACTATATTATCTACGACACGTTGTCCTTCGCTTTTCAACCCAAGAAACATAGAAAATGCTTGTTTTTGAAATGGAATGGTATGATCCATTCCAAACCTAAACTGTGAAAAATCCCCACTAAACCTGCCTAGCACCCCTTCTAAATGGCCATGGGGTATTTCCATTCACGGTACACTCAAAAATTGAGAAAAGGGACACTGTCTTACAGCCCTATCGTGTTCTTCACTGGCTGTCTTCAGCACCTCGTCCATATGATCTCTAAAACAGCCCACATGACAGCGTGTACGTCTAGGAGCCACAACGTCCTCGTTGGATGTCGCCGGCACTTTTTTCTTCCTAGGCATTTTGTAACTAATCTGTACCCAAATAATCTACCAAATCGTCAATAGATTAACTGAAATCAACAACAAATTAAACCAAAAGCAATCACAATACCTAATGGACGAAATAAACCCCAGCCAATCGAATATCGAATTCGCGCTCCAATGACAAAGTCGATTGTCGAGCTCTAAAATCATGGGTTCTTGGTATAATTTCGATTTTGTGATATGGGTAAATTAGGGTTGAGTCGTTTTAAATAAGTCCTTGTTGGTAAAATCGATCGAGGATAAAATTAAAAGACCTGGTATAATTTTGGCCTTTGTTGGTAAAATAATTCCTTTTATTGGTATTGTCTTCCGTGGTATGAAGTTCGAGTAAACTGAAAATATGGTATAAATTCGGTATTTATTAGTATAATATTTTATTTCATAGGTATAATATATGTCTTTCGTGGTATATGTCGTTCCAGTGCAGAACTAAAGCAATTGGTATAATGTGGGCTTTTGTTGGTAAAATAATACCTTGATTTGGTGTAATATATCTCTTCCGTGGTATACTTTAGTTCGCAGGTATACCTTAAACGATTTCGTATAATTCCTACCTTTGTTGGTAGAATGTTTCCTTTTATTGATATAAATTTGTCTTAAGCGGTATACTCTAATTCGAGTATAAGAACTATAACAGTTGGTATAATATCGGCCTTTATTGGTATAACATCTAGAAATTGGATAGAAATATAGAATTATAATAAATGAGTTTGTTGGTACAATATTTCCTTTTGTTAGTATAATAACTACCTTTCGTTGTATAATGCACATCGAGTAGAATAACCAAAATAGTTGGTATAATGTCCGCGTTTATTCGTATATCGGTTAGAATATAGATGGAAATATTAATTTAATAAATTACTTTGGTGGTATAATAGGCCCTTTTATTGGTATAATGTTTGTCTTTTGTGGTATAGTAATTCCAGTAGAATAACTCAAATTGTTGGTATAATGTCCGCGTTTATTGGTATAATGATCAGAATTTGGATGGAAATAATTATAAAACAAATGATTTCGTTGGTACAATAGTTCCTTTTGTTGGTATAATATTTGTCTTTTGTGGTATAGTTATTCCAGTAGAATAACTCAAAATGTTGGTATAATGTCGGCCTTTATTGGTATAACGGTTAGAATTTGGTTGGAAATAATTATATAATAAATGATTTGTTGGTATAATAGTTCCTTTCCTTGGTATAATAGTTGCCTTTTCTGGTAGAGTTATTCCAGTAGAATAACTGAAACTGTTGGTATAATGTCGGCCTTTATTGGTATAACGGTTAGAATTTGGATGGCAATAATTATATAATAAATGATTTTGATGGTATAATATTTCCTTTTGTTGGTATAATATTTGTCTTTTGTGGTATCGTTATTCCAGTAGAATAACTGAAAGTGTTGGTATAATGTCGGCGTTTATTGGTATAACGGTCAGAAATTTGGATGGAAATAATTATATAATAAATGATTTTGTTGGTACAATATTTCGTTTTGTTGGTATAATATTTGTCTTTCGTGGTATAGCAATTCGAGTAGAATAACGGTAACTGTTGGTATAACGTGGGCCTTTATTGGTATAACAGTTAGAATTTGGATGGAAAATAATAATATAATAATTGACTTTGTTGGTATATTGGTTCCTTTTATTGGTATTATAGTTGTCTTTCGTGATATAGTAACTACAGTAGAGTAGCTGCAACTGTTGGTATAATGTCGGCGTTTATTGGTATGACTTTTAGAAATTGGAAGAAAATCATAATATAATAAATGACTTTGTTGGTATAATATTTCCCTCTGTTGGTTTAGTTTTTATCTTTCGTGGTATTTTTCTTTGAGAAGAATAACTAAGACAGTTGGTATAATGTGGAAGTTGACTGGAAATTTATTAATATAATAAATGACTGTTGGTATAATGTTTCTTTTTGTTGGCATAATTTTTGTCTTTCGTGGTTTATTGTGCATATCTTAATTCGTATATAAAATAATAATAACACTATTCGTTGGTATAATACTGATAACATTTGGTATAATAATCTTAAATTTGACCCGGCGGCCCGTGAACGTAGGACACTTGTCCGAACCACGTAAAATCTGTGTTCTTTTACTTTTCGGTTCTATTTCGCATATCCCGTCCACGACTTCATCCGAACCGGCCCTCACCTTAATTCCTGAACCATAAATCTTGTTGATCGGGGTCGTATCCGCATCACACATAGTCGCACGATTGCCTCACTATTTTTCTAAGGCTACAACATTCATTAGGAAAATGTCACCCCGTTTGCTTAAGGGGGTTTTGGATTCCTGATAAGTGTTGAAAGAAGGTCAATGCTATTTGAAGTGAAAAGTCAAGAGTAATTTTCTGACCTCGGAAAACAGTCTCCATAGCGTGCATCATCTGGTAAAGGTTGTAAGGCGTCTTCGTCTTGTTTTTTTCGTTTTTTCTCTTTCAAATTTCAAAAATGGGTACAATAGGACAATCTCTTTTCAATAATTAAATGAGATTGATGGAAACGCGTGCTCAACCACCAGTCATGGAGGGGTCAGCTTATAATTATTTAATCAAATTCTCGGCTAACGCAAGATTTGATTAGTAAAACATATTCAGAGGCCAGAGCTACGGATCATATGTTAAATAGCTAGTTGTTTACCGAGTTAGGTGAATTGTTAGACTAACTTGTGTTCTTGACTCGTGCAAACTACAGCTCCACTACTATCCATTTACTTCATACAATTCATGGCAGTAGCAGCTTATGCTTCTGTGCTCTCTCTTTTGACTTCTTTGGACAACGTTCTCCTTCCTTCTCGTCGATGGATGATCCCAGACATGTCCCAGATCGAAGCGCTGCAGCAGAAGCTCACTTCCTTGCAAGGGTTTCTCGAACTTCACTCCTCAAACAAGACAGTGACTAGCAACGAAGTGCTCTTTGAGCTGGCGATTAAACTGCAGATCAGTGAAGTCGTTCACGACTTAGCAGATCTATTCGACAAGTATGTCGTAGATCGAGTGCGAGCTGAAGAACTCCCCGACGATCAGATTGGTGCGAAGATGAGCTCGTCGTTCTATCAAGATCTGCAATTGTTCATTGAAAAAATCGAGTTGATAAATCAAGAGCTGACAAAATATGGAGAGGAAAACCATGGAATTGGGGCAGATCGACGACCGCGTATCAGCAACTCTCCTCTTGCAACCTCTGATTCGAGCGGTGAGAAGGCGGTGGGGCTTGAAGATCGTGTGTTACAAATAATGGATCGACTCACTGGCAACGAGCGTAACTTACAAGTCATCCCTATCGTAGGAATGGGAGGTATTGGCAAGACGACCCTCGCTCGCACTACCTTCGATAAGAAACTCATCCTTGAGCACTTCAGCGTTCGTATTTGGATCACACTATCGCAAGAATACGACGTGCAGAATATTCTTTTAGGTCTAAAAAAAGATGGAGTTATTGATGGTGAAGATGATTTAGGAGCTTGTTTGTACCAAAAGTTATATGGTCGAAGGTATCTGATTGTGATGGACGATGTGTGGGGTATTGATGCTTGGGACGAATTTAAGCGGTACTTTCCGAATAACGAGAATAGAAGTCGAATTATTGTGACCACGCGACTGACAAACGTAGCCGACAGTATAAGCAGCGCTCCTAACTACAGTTACCTGATGGGTTTACTAGACGAGGAGAACAGTTGGAAACTGTTTTGCGAAAAAGCCTTTCGCAACAATGGAGGAAGGCCGACGAGCGAATTAGAGGAGATTGGAAAGAAGATCGCACGAAACTGCAGAGGGCTTCCCCTCACGCTCGTCGTGGTCGGCGGACTCCTTTCAAACCCTAATAATCTGAGCCGCGAATATTGGGAATCCGTTGCAGATGATGTGAACTCATTCTATCATTTGGAGATTGAGGAAAGCTGCTTGGGGATATTGTACCTCAGCTACAATCATCTGCCCATTTATCTCAAGGCATGCTTCCTCTGGTTGAAAGAATTTCCGGAAGACTACGATATTGAAGCGTCTAAGCTTGTTGAGTGGTGGGTTGCCGAGGGAATTGTGCGGTCGTCGGCTAGAAATGATAATAAGACATTGGAAGAAGTTGCAGTGGAATACTTAGAAGATCTAATTGGCAGAAATATGATCTTCGTTCGAAAGCTGGGGAGGATGGGGGACATCAAAACTTGCGGCGTTCACGATATCCTGAGGCAACTGTCCGTCAAGGAATCTCTTAAAGAGAACATTTTCAGCATTTGGAATATGTATGAGTTAATAATTGACGAGAGTTTCTCCACGAGTTCATGCTTCGTATGCCGCTATGGAACAGGGACGAGGACGATGAAGAGGATTGGCGTCTGCGAAGTCAATTGCTCGACATCATCAACGGCTGTCATGAATCCCATTGTCTGTGATGATTGCAGCTCAAAGTTTCCACGGCTTATCAAATCAAGATTCATTAGGTTGATAAACAAGGTGGACGGCGAGATCGTAGAAATCCCACACACGACGAAGCTGACGTGGCTTTCAATCTACTGGGACATATTTATTTGGGTCCGACTGTTATTAGAATACGTATCTCCGTCCCCCATCTCTCTACTTTGGAATCTAATGGTCTTGCGCGGACAGCTTAAGTATGGGACAGAGGTATTATCGAGAATATGGGAGATGCCACAACTTAGGAAACTGCATTTACACGATGTCGAGTTGCCCTGTCCAACGGACAAGAAGGAGAAGTTCATCGTATTGCACAATCTACAAACACTTCGTACGGTTAAAAATATGAAGTGGACGGAGGAAGTCGTAAGAAGGATCCCAAATCTAGTCGAGTTGAAGGCTTCCTACGTAGTAGAAGGTGACAAGGAACTAAGCGGCTACTGCCTCAAGAACCTTGCACTTCTGCATAAGCTTCGATCCTTGAAACTATATTTTGATCATCGCAATTTGCGCATGGAAAACATCGCATTCCCAAACTCGCTGAAGGAATTGGTTTTGGACGATTGTGGGCTCTGCTGGGAAGACATGAACGTGGTCGGTTCGCTGCCGAACCTCGAAGTGCTTAAGCTATACTACTATGCCTTCAGCGGGGAAGAGTTGTGCATGGTTGAAGGGCAATTTCGGAAATTAAAGTACCTGAAACTTAAATATTTAAATGTTGTGGCTTGGAGAGCAGAGGCTAGTAGTAGCCTTCCCGCTCTTGAGATGCTTGTCCTTACGTACATGCCGCCGCTGAAGGTATTTCCATTAGGCATCGGAGATATTGATACCCTTCGTAGGATATGCGTGGAAGATTGCGAGAAATCCATCGTCGACTGGGTGAAGCAGATAAAGGAGGAACAAGATGACCTTGGTAATGAGATTCTTGTTGAGATATGGCCATGACAAAGAATTAATTCTATCCGACGTTGTGTAATTACTAGTCCTCCGTGTTGTGTTATTAATGAAAGCTCGTATACAAGCAAGTGTCCGTGAATGGATTACCAAGAAAACAAACTGTTACTCGAGTATGTTTTACAGAACTATTTTTATTGTCTGAAAAAGGCAAGTAATAATTACTTCTTACGAGAAGCTTTCCCATCCCTCTCTTGAGATGATGCTTCTTCTCCCTTACTCAGATGGCTGACGGAAACTCCCCTTGGGCTGGGCATCGCAGGATATATCATGTGGCATTCATTTACTTAATCCATGAATTATTGAGATAGACAAAAAAAAAAGTAACTCGTAACTTGTTATTACGAGTTCGACAGGGTTCTATATTGTTGCTGATTATTGAAAAGGTTACTTGAAGTTGATAGCTTCCACGAGTAGGCCTCCCTGCCTAAGCATCCCTTCGAAGAAGAATTGTCACACAGAGTGCTCTTTCTTTGAAGTTGAAGTATCAAGGTTTTTAAAAATTAACGTGTTGGACCGGGCGATTTAGATTAACAATGGATATGAGAGGGTCTACGAAGGTGTTTGCGACGTTGGAAATCGGAAAAACGCAAAAGATTGAGAGATTTGTTTATGGTGCTCACGGTGATTGCACCATAGTGAATCTATATATATATATATATTCCGTCGATTAGTTTTGCAGCCAACCGCTGAGTCTTCACAATTGCAAGCTCTGCAGTTTTGGAATTGCAAAAACAAAAATCACGTATCCTATCATCGTATAATCAATCATAGGGGAAAAAAAACAGATTCTGCATGAAAATTAAATTGAATCTACACGCGATCAAGTAATGACCTTTAGAGCATACCAATTTGAATTTCGTGTTGAATTTTGAGTGTAAGGAACGACCATCCCTTCCAAAACAACCTTCAATAACATCACATGGGTTACACTATCTATGCTATCTACTCTATATTAAAAGTGCGAATAGCCAACATGTTTTGTCCTATTGTGAAATGACCATTGTGTCCTTATTTTAACTTTATCAAATAACAACGTATAATTTGTCCTATAGTGAATGATCAAATATCATTCTTATCATTTGAAAGTCTAACTACAGCATTAGTATTCTTTTCCACTACACATACATTAATATCCAATTCACCACATCAATGGACACTATGATACTATTTAGTCCGAGGATAATTTTCAGACTTTACAAATTCCAACGTTACATATATCCAATCCAAACGCTTAGTATATTCTAATAAATAAGCTATTGCATCTCATACACATGATCGCAGCTCGAACAGTAACAGACCTTCTTTATATGTTTCTTCAATTTGATATATATTGGTAAGCCACACAATTCGAAAGGTTATACATTCTATAGAAGATCTCGTATTCTCATTTCATTGTAAGTACGATTTCATGTAATTACTCTTGGCTTTTGTTTTATATGATCATGATGACGATACCTTTTTTTACAATTAATATTACACTCTGTTATTACAGTTTAAGGTTAAGTGGATTTGGTTTTTGCGGATTATGATCTCAACTAGCTTCTTCTAAGATAATATCGATAAATAACCACATGTTTTGGTCCATATATTATGGTCTATGCACGTATTAAGAGTTAATATCTTTGTTAGAAAGCAAAAGTTGAGGTTTTTATTCATTCTTTTATTTCGTCAAACAAATTATTAATTTGCAATCTATAATTTGCGACCCGTTCCATACATTATAATCACAAAAATACGCGTTGAAAAGTAATGTAGACAAAATATATAATTTCTTTATGGAATCTCAAACTGAATACATTTATCACAAATATTTGTTGGAATGAATAATGTTTATGATGATTTAAATCAATCGACATACGATTATCGAGTGATCTATTGGGTGCTATACATGTGACTATTGCAGAGACTGATTAAAACAATCGTTCTTGAATCATTTAAATTTAGCATGCCTCGGAAATCAACTTCGGATACAAAAAGGTAATTCATTTCTTGTACCACGTACATACTTCATACGCTTTAAAGCATATAACCATAATCTTTTTTAAAAGAGTAGTATATGTTCAGTCCTAATATATGTATTCTCATCATATAGAATGTTGTTTGACGGAAGTAATGATCCATCTGTACAATCTAGCCAAGACAAATCAGATAAAGGTAAATCGCCAATATTTACCTTTTTTTACTTACCGTTCTACGATGACTGAGATATTTAAACAAAACATCCTGTTAGCTACGAGAAGTAAGAAGTTACAAAAGCAGAAACAAAAGTATTCAGCATCTTCACAAGACGAAAGACGTCAATACATCGAAAAAGTCATTGAATCCAGAAACAAAAGAAAATCA
Source organism: Craterostigma plantagineum (assembly GCA_027422505.1). Classification (NCBI taxonomy): domain Eukaryota; kingdom Viridiplantae; phylum Streptophyta; class Magnoliopsida; order Lamiales; family Linderniaceae; genus Craterostigma; species Craterostigma plantagineum. Next base: position 181,820 of record JAPQWV010000752.1, on the reverse strand, counting down.
ATGGCAGACTCGCCAAACTCATCAAAACAAGGACGAAAAAATAAACATACTTCCTGGTTCTTGAAAGCGCTAACATGCCTAGACGAATGCGAAGGTGCCTATCTTCTCTGTGTTTACCATTAGATCTGAAATTTTGTTTGAGTCCCATTTAACTCTTTAATTTCCCCCTTTCTCTTGTACTTGGCTTCCACATAAGTGATTGCCACGTCGTAGATGAAGTTGAATTGGTGAATAGTCATGAAACATATGCGCTATACGAGTTAGAGGTGATGAAGTGTTGTTGTCATTGTGGTGCAAAGAAATTTCAGCGCGAGCCTCCGAGGTTTTGTTGTGATAATGGCAGAATAAAGCTTGTAAATACAACTATTCCGCCAGAACTCCTTCGATTATTCACAGATCACCAGTCGACCGAGACAACAGAATTCCGAAAGAAGGCGCGAGTTTACAATAGTGTCTTTTCGTTTACTTCTTTCTGGGCCAATATAGATAAGAACCTTGCATCTTCAACTCAGGGAATTTACACATTCAAAGCTCAAGGCCAAGTTTATCATAGTCTTCCTGGATTGATTCCAACTGATGTAGGCCCGTCTCACTTCCAGTAATATTTTTGGGATGCAAACAACGAACTACGCAATAGAATGGGAATATTGAATGATGCTTCTCTTAGCGAGAATACTATGAAGAAGTTGATGGAGATAATGAAAGACAATCCATATGCTGCGCTGCTTCGCAAAATGGCTGATATTCCCGCATTAGAAGAAACTCAACTACATATAAAAAAATGCAGGAGGTGATCAGCGTTGTTATAACTCACCAACTGCTGATGACGTTGCTGCCATATGGGTGGAAGGAAATAACCCCAATATACCTTATGAACGAGACATCGTTATACATGGGCACAATGATCAGCGTTACAAAATCAAGCACTATTATGGATGTTATGACCCCCTACAATATCCCCTCCTTTTTCCGAAAGGAGAAAACGGTTGGCATCAAAACATTCCTAAGTGTCTCAATTCCACAAGCATTACTTCATCTGTTGGTGCCGTTCAAGTGCCTCGAATGTTCTCTTCAATAGAGAATATTATTAATGCAGAAGCGCAAGGTAAAAAATTCACTTGCATGAAACATATACAATAATATTTTTATTTGCTTAAATATAATCAATACGTTAATACTCCAAATCGCAGGCTCCTACGGAGACAGTACCAAGATGGTATCATGCAGAGAATATTATTGTTACAAACTACAGATTAGAGGTGAATCAATCCTTCTATCTGCTGGTAGATTACTCCAACAGTACGTAGCAGACATGTATATCAAACTAGAAACAACAAGATTGGATTATTATCGACGGCATCAGGCAGAAATGCAGAGTTGTACCAAGGTATCGTTGACAGCATCACCAATGGAGAAACTAGAGGTAGTGAAGTTGGAAAAAGAGTTGTTCTACCAGCATCTTTCATTGGAGGACCAAGAGATATGAGGCGCATATACTATGATGCAATGGCATTACTGAGAAAGTTTGGCAAACCAGATCTTTTCATCACGATGACTTGCAATCCCGATTGGAAGGAAATTCGAGAAAATCTTCAAGAAGGACAAAGAGCCCAAGATCGTCCCGATTTAACAGCAATGGTGTTTTGTGAAAAATTACAAGATCTAAAAGATCAAATAATTCACAAAGAAATATTCGGTAAAGTTGCAGCATATGTTTATGTGGTTGAATTTAAAAAACGAGGACTACCCCATATTCACATGTTGATTATCCTGATGGCCGAGTACAAGATTAATACTCCTGATCAGTTTGATAATTATGTTTCTGCCGAACTCCCAGACAAAGAAAAACAGCCTCATTTGTACAGCTTGATAGTGAAGCATATGATGCATGGTCCTTGTGGAATACTGAACAAAAATAATTCATGTATGATTAGTGGAAAATGCAGAAGCCATTATCCTCGCCCATTTTGTGAGAAAACAATGCAAGGAAAAGATGGATATCCAACATACAGAAGGAAAAATGATGGTCATTCTATTGAAGTACGACGAGGAAAGCTGAATAATCAATGGGTCATCCCGTTCAACCCCTATCTCATATCACGATATGACTATCATATTAATGTGGAAGTATGCTCAGAAATAACAGCAGTGAAACATCTATACAAATATATCTACAAGGGACATGATAAGGTTTCTGTGTATGTCGATCATAATGCAGAACATAATATAGTTGATGAAATCAAACAGTTCCAAGATGCAAGATGGGTATCCGCACAAGAAGCGATGTGGAGAATTTTTTAGTTTGATCTGAATGAAATCGCACCTGCAGTGATAAACTTAGCGCTTCATTTGCCAAACAGACAATGCATTGCATTTTCGAGGAACCACAATTTGGAAAATGTCCTGCAATCCGATCATGCATCAAAGACAATGCTTACTGAGTTTTTCCATAGATGTGAAGCTGATGAGCATGCAAAGAATTTATTGTACAGTGAGTTCCCTGAGCATTATGTTTGGGACAAACAAAAGAAATGCTGGAATATGCGAAAAAAGAGGCAAGTCATTGGTGTTGGCGTGGCAGCGGACCCGGTCGAGTAATACCGCGGCTAATATTTGAACAATTAAAGATAAAATGTGGACACCAAGATTTAACGTGGAAAACCCCCCAAACAAATCGGGGTAAAAACCACGGGCAAGGAAGAAGAATTCACTATAGGAGAAATATAGGAGTTACAACCTCTCGTACTACAAAGGAGAAAACCCTCAACCTCTCTCTTTATAGTCGGAGAAAATACCGACAAACTCTCTATTAATTTTCTCTCTACCTCTCACTTTCTCTTTTCACTCTGTTTTGGGATGATTTTTGCATTGATCGTTGCAGCCTATTTATAGGCAATCATACTCGAACAAATGAGGTAATCGCTTACCTCATTTCTAGATGTGAACCAAGCGACAATTCAAACCATGTGATCAATTTTTTTTTCTTTTGATTTGTCATAGCCGCATAGTCTGACAATCTCCCACTTGAAGATTTGATTGAGATCAATCGGATCTTCACACCATTCTTTCTCCCTTGCCATTCATGTTGCTTACGTTTCCGCTAGGCCACTCGAGGAACGACACCAAACGAACTTGTCAGTGTTGACCGCTTTCGTCAAGAAATCTGCTAGGTTATCTTTCGTATGTATCTTCTGCATATCTACCGTGCCCTCTTCCACTTTCTCACGAACGAAGTGATACTGGACTCGTATATGTTTTGACCTGGAATGAAAAGCTGGATTCCTTGCAAGATGCAAGGCACTCTGACTGTCACAGAACAGAAGAATATTCTTCTGTTCGTGCCCGAGTTCCTCCATGATCATTTTCAACCATACCGCCTCTTTACTTGCCTGCGTAGCTGCAACATATTCAGCTTCAGTTGTTGACGTCGCGACAACGGACTGAAGTTTTGATACCCAGCTTACGGCTCCGCCAGTAAGAGTGAACACATATCCCGTGGTAGATTTGCTCTTGTCAAGATCACCTGCATAATCAGAGTCAACGTACCCTCTGACAGTAAAGTCTGCTCCTCCATAACATAATGCAACATCCGAGGTCCCTCTGATATATCGTAGGATCCTCTTCACCGCGCTCCAATGCTCTTTGCCCGGATTCGCCATGTACCGACTTACTACTCCCACTGCATGGGCAATGTCTGGTCGTGTACAAATCATCGCGAACATAAGACTTCCCACCGCTGATGCATACGGTACTCGAGACATCTCCATCCTCCCTTCTTCACTGCTAGGACTCATACTTGAGGATAATTTGAAATTAACAAGAAGTGGGGTAGAAATTGGCTTACAATCTTGCATATTGAAGCGTCGCAAGACCTTCCTTAGATAATTCTTCTGCGAAAGCCAAATCTTCCTGTTATTTCTGTCTCGGTAAATTTGCATCCCTAGAATCTTGTTTGCTGGTCCCAAGTCCTTCATTTCAAATTCCCTAGCCAACTGTGCATTGAGTTCTTCAACACGATCTTTGTTGGGGCCTGCTACCAACATGTCGTCAACATACAACAGTAATATGATAAAATCACTTTCACCAAACCTCTTGAAATATGCACAAGGGTCTGCATTTAATCTGTTGTATCCAAGGCTCATGATGAAGGAATCAAATCTCTTATACCAACACCTCGGCGCCTGTTTGAGACCGTATAGAGATTTGTTCAACCTGCAAACCAAGTTCCGTTTTTCTTTGTCTTCAAAACCTTCCGGCTGGAGCATATAAATCTCTTCTTCAAGATCTCCATGAAGAAAAGCCGTCTTCACATCTAGTTGCTCTAGATGTAGGTTAAATGTAGCACACATCGCCAGGAGTACCCGAACAGTCGTCAGTCGAACCACCGGTGAGAATATCTCATTGAAGTCAATGCCTTCCTTCTGAGCGTAGCCTTTAACCACCAGTCGTGCACGAAACCGCTCCACTTGATCGTCGCTATTCCGCTTGATCTTAAAGACCCATTTATTGCCGATTGCCTTTCTTCCCTGAGGTAGTGGCACCAACTCCCAAGTCTTATTTTTCCGTAGAGCTTCCATTTCTTCTTGCATTGCCGCCAACCACTGACCTGCATCTGAACTGTTCAGTGCTTCTTGAAGAGTTGATGGTTCTCCGTCATCAGTTAGTAGACAGTATGCAACGTTGCTGTCCATATCGTAATCTTCATGCCAGGATGGTGCGGCTCTTTTCCGTGTGCCCCTCCTAATTTCTGGCTCTAAAGATTCGCTTGGCCCTGCCTCGTGCTCCGGTGCTGCTTCAGAAGAATCTTGTTCCCCCGACTTTCCTTTCACCTGAATTGTCGTAGTATCTGGGCTTTCCTTTGTAGTGCTATCATTTTCTCTTATTAGTTTATCTTCTAAGAAGATAACCTCCCTGCTGATGACAACCTTGTGGGCAGTGGGATCCCACAGGCGATACCCCTTCACACCATCAGCATACCCCAAGAACAAACACTTTCTGGACTTCGGATCCAGCTTCGTAGTTTCTTGGGCGTTGTACATCACGTACACAGGACTTCCAAATACATGGAGTTTGGAATAATCCGCTGGCTTTCCGGTCCACATCTCCATCGGCGTCTTCTGATCAATTGCCGTTGAAGGCGATCGATTGATCACGTAGCAGGCGGTGTTGACTGCTTCTGCCCAGTATGATTTATCCAGACCTGCAGCTCCCAACATGGCTCTTGTTCTCTCCAACAGAGTCCTGTTCATCCGCTCCGCCACTCCATTTTGTTGTGGAGTATACGCCGTAGTGAAGTGCCTTTTGATGCCTTCTCTTTTGCAAAAACTATCAAATTCCCTGCCAGTATATTCTCCTCCATTATCCGTCCTCAAACACTTGATCTTCTTTCCAGTATCAAGTTTGACCCGAGCCTTGAAATTCTTGAAGGTTGCAAACACATCCCCCTTACTCTTGATGATATACACCCAACACCTCCGGGAGTAATCGTCGATGAAAGACACGAAGTACTTCCCTCCTCCTCGGGATGAAACTGGTGACTGCCATACATCAGAGTGAACCAATTCTAGAATATTGTTGCTTCTAGAATTCGATGTGTTGAATTGTAGCCTATGCTGCTTGTTTGCTACGCAATGCTCACAGAACGGTAGTGACACCTTCGTGAGACCCGAAAGTAGATTCTGGCCCGCAAGAATTTTCATGCCTTGTTCTGACATATGGCCAAGCTTCTGATGCCACAGCATAGTAGATCTTTCGCTTGAACCTCCTGAAGCCACAGATGCTTCCCCGTCTTGCACCGTCTCTCCCAACAGCGTATACAGATTTGCAGCAACCTTTTCACCTTTCATTACTACAAGTGCTCCCCGGAATATCTTCATTATTCCTTCCCGAACTTTGATTTCACAACCAAGATCATCGAGCTGTCCCACAGATAATAAATTCTTCTTGAGACCTTCCACGTGTCGCACTCCCTGAATAGTGCGAACTGTACCGTCGTGCAACTTCAACCTCACGGTTCCAACACCTACGATCTTTAAAGCATTATCTTCGCAACTGTACACAGATCCTCCTACGATAGGTTCGTAGTGGTTGAACCAATCTCTTCGAGAGGTCATATGATAAGTTGCGCCCGAGTCAAGAAGCCATATTTCATCGTACGACTTCCTGCTCTCCGTTGAGATAGCTGCTTCGCTACACAATACGTCTCCGCCTGGCGCGTTTGCCAGATTTCCTTGAGGATTGGAATTCTTCAGGCTCCAACAATCCTTCTTTAGGTGACCCTTCTTTCCACAGTGGTAGCATTTCATATCCTTCTTCTTACTTCTTGATTTTCCCCTGCCTTGAGTGTGACTCCCACTTGAACCACGTTCCGTTGATCTCCCTCTCATCACCGTCAAAGCTTCGACCTGTTGCGAGCTTGCTTGCTGGTCCTCCTTGTTCTTTCGCCGATTTTCTTCTTCGAGAATAGCGGCCGCGAGGTTGTTGAAGACCAGAACTTTTGCGTTGTTCGTCAAGTTGACGATGAGTTGATCATACGAATCAGGCAGACTTTGAAGTAGAATTTCCGCACGTTCTTTATCCTCTGTTTTGTACCCCAACGATGTTAGCTGGGAAAATAGAGTATTTAAGACGTTGAGATGCTCCGTCACCGAAGTAGATTCAGACATTCTCAAGGTGAACAATTTTCTCTTCAAGAAAATTTTGTTGTGTAACGACGTCGGCTCGTACAGATTGGTTAGGTGGTCCCAAATCTCCTTTGCCGTTTTCTTTTCTTCGACGCTAGACAATATCTCATCTGCTAGTGCCAGATGGAGATTTGCGACGGCGCTCCCGTCCATCTCGTTCCATTTCTTGTCGTCTGTCTCGGTGGCTGGTTTTCCATCGATAGCCTCCAGACAGCCGTCTTTGCGTAAGATCGCCTTTATCTTTAATTTCCACAGTGAGAAATTTCTCCCGTTGAACTTTTCAATATCGAATTTCGCCGCCATAATTTCTGCTCAGTCGTGAGCGATACCTCCGACGGGGTTGCAGCAGATAATTATTGAACTCGTCCCGGCTTTTTCGTCACCGTAACAAGGGCAGTATAATATTTATTATTTTCTGATGTGGAGGGTCCACGTTAGTGGCAACCACAGAGCATACGATAAATAAATATATAAAACCCAAGCTAGGCTCTGATACCAATTGTTGGCGTGGCAGCGGACCCGGTCGAGTAATACCGCGGCTAATATTTGAACAATTAAAGATAAAATGTGGACACCAAGATTTAACGTGGAAAACCCCCCAAACAAATCGGGGTAAAAACCACGGGCAAGGAAGAAGAATTCACTATAGGAGAAATATAGGAGTTACAACCTCTCGTACTACAAAGGAGAAAACCCTCAACCTCTCTCTTTATAGTCGGAGAAAATACCGACAAACTCTCTATTAATTTTCTCTCTACCTCTCACTTTCTCTTTTCACTCTGTTTTGGGATGATTTTTGCATTGATCGTTGCAGCCTATTTATAGGCAATCATACTCGAACAAATGAGGTAATCGCTTACCTCATTTCTAGATGTGAACCAAGCGACAATTCAAACCATGTGATCAATTTTTTTTTCTTTTGATTTGTCATAGCCGCATAGTCTGACAATTGGTCGCGTAAACAGTGCCAATCCAGCTGAAGGAGAACGATATTACTTGAGATTGCTATTAAATCACGTTAGAGGGCCAACTTCATTTGATCATTTATTAGCAGTTAACGAAAATATTTGCAAAACTTTCAAGGAGGCTGCCCAGAAAAGGGGTTTGTTGGAATCTGATCAGAGCATATTTGAGTGTTTGAACGAAGCTGTTACATTTCAAATGCCTCACGCTTTACGAAGGCTATTCGCAACTATCTTAGTGTATTGTGAACCTACTGATGTTATGAATCTGTAGGAAAATCGTTTCAGGCGATGTTAGATGATTTTACCAGAGCTGGATATTCTTCAGAAGCACTAAAGTTGAAGACATTGAAAAGCATTAATTCTTTCTTACAAAGTATGGGAAAATCTGGCATAGAAGACGGCATACAAGAACGAGAAAATTTGCTTCGGAACGAAGTCATTGATGAATCATCCGTAGAAGTTCCACGTGATGATTACTCGACACAGTTTAGCTTAAATGCAGGGCAACTAAAAGCTTCCACGACTATACATAACTGTGTCGAATCGAAAACCGATGGAGTTTTTTTTGTTAATGGACCTGGAGGGACAGGAAAACTCATTTGTATCGAGCTTTATTGGGAAAACTTAGGTCGGAAAATCTCATTGCTCTTGCTACAGCTACTTCGGGGGTAGCCGCTTCTATATTACCAGGTGGTCGCACAGCTCACTCACTGTTCAAAATACCAATTGAAATACATGAGAGGAGTTTTTGCATGATATCAAAGCAAAGTGGACTTGCTGATGTTACGTAAAACAAATTTGATTATATGGGATGAAGCGCCAATGGCTAAGCGATTGGCAATTGAAACGGTCCATAGAACCCTACAGGAAGTGACTGGCATTGTCGAACCATTTGGTGGAAAAGTTGTCGTACTTGGTGGTGACATTATGCAAGTGTTGCCGGTTGTTCCCAGAGCCACGGTTCAAGAAACCATAGATGCAAGTTTAGCGAGGTCGTTTTTGTTTACAAAAATGACTATTCTAACTCTTTCTGAGAACATGCGTACACGATCAGACCCCGCTTTTGGTGATTTTTTGCTCAGAGTTGGAAAAGGAAGTGAACCTACAAATGAGGCTGGCAACATACGAATTCCTAATGACATGGTAATTGATTACGACGACAATGACGAAGATGGATCTGAACAAAAGCTTATTGATACTGTATTTCCGAACTTGTCCCAATATGCTCATTCATCTTCATATATGACAAGTCGTGCTATACTCTCTACGAAGAACGAGTATGTTGACAGGTTAAATGAGAAAGTAATCCAATCATTTCCAGGAGTTGCCAGAACATTTGTCAGCTTCGATGAAGCAGTTGACGACACTCAAAATTATTACCAGTCTGAATTCTTGAACTCATTGACACCAAATGGAATGCCGCCTCATCGTTTGGAATGGTTGTCCTGTTATTTTGCTGCGAAACTTAGATCCTTCTGATGGGTTGTGCAATGGTACTAGAATGGTATGCAGAGGATTCGAGGACAATGTAATACATGCAAAAATTACTGTAGGACATCACTCTGGAAAGCATGTCTTCATTCTAAGAATACAGTTAGCTCCTGCGGAGAATGAAGGATATCCATTCGGATTTAAGAGAAAACAATTCCCATTACGTTTGTGTTTCGCTATGACAATTAATAAAGCACAAGGACGGACCATACCGTTTGTTGGTGTTTACTTGCCGCAACCTGTATTCTCCCACGGACAACTTTATGTTGCTTTATCTAGAGGAACTTCAATGTCCAATACTAAAGTTCTAATTAAGCCACAAACGAACCAAGATGTTGATGGGACGTGGACCAAAAATGTTTACTATCATGAAATTCTAGCATTCGGTACGTTTATTTTAATTCTTTTTTTCTTTGTTAGACTTCTATAATAGTAGCTGCTTGTCTACTAAAAACAGATTTTGATAATCACTGTCTACACATTGCAGGTAGTTGTGGTGACAATAATAGTGCAACATATGGAGCCAACACATGAAAGGTAAGTAATTAGCTGGATTTCATCAGAATGAAGCCACTAATATTCCACTAATAATGAAGCCACTGTTTCACTTCTTCAATTAAGTCAATCATTAGCTGGATTTTATCAGAATCTTCTATATTTGTAAAAAGTTTCGTCTTCAAAAAAAGGACTTCCCAAATTTCATTAATTACATTACGTAGACGATTGATAATTCTGTAAGTTTTTCGGTTATTCTTACCTAAATCATTGCATTCTAACAAATGTATTTTTTCTAACCGGCTACGAAGAAGACTCATACATACATTTACTTTTCGAGTTTATGAAGCTCAATTTCACTTACTTTAGATTTCATCCTAGATAAATCAAAATTCAGACACATACTTACGTTTCATGGTACCATGTTTTTGGGATAGGGAGTCAGCGCCTGAACCGAGGAAGCTAAAGAGTGAAACAATAGTATGTTTACTTTACTACTATTCCATTAATGTTTCATGTTCAATTTCCAAATCTATGTGGTATGACTACCATTATTGCTACTAAGATTGCAGAGTTCGAAAGCATTTATACGACGTCAAAGTTACAATAATTGTTACCATAAACAATTCCAATTCCAAAAGGTTCGTTTTCCTATACTTGAAGTCTAAAAAATTAATAATTTTGGTGAACAGAAAATCACAGTTGATAATAGATCAGATTCCTATACTGCATTTTGGAGTTGATGATCGAAGTTCTTTTGGAGCCAGGAGAGCGGTCGCGTTGGCTACATTTTTGGCGTAATTGTTATCTAAGTCTGGAACCATTTCTACTACCAGTTGAGAATTTAGTGACCATTATCATGCCAATGTATATCTTCTGCCGTAACTGTTTCATGCTAATGATCGACCATATAGAAACTACTCTTTTAAACTACATATGACATGCAAGTATGACTGAAAATTATTTAAACACTTTATAAATGTACACAAAATAAAAAAAAAAAAATACTGCTTTCACGTGCAACGCACGTGTCCTCTACTAGTTTTATTAAGCGTCAGGATTTTTCTATAAACCGTCCAATTGATGGAAGGCTCGGTTGGTTCATGGGTTTAGATATTTTAAGTGTGGGTTTAACACATCTTCAATTGTTTGGTTTAAAAAAATCATTTGTTTATATAATCATACTTTAAACTTATGCCAGCATGTTTGAATAAACACGCACCCCACATGTGTTTATCTAAACCTACTAATCAAACATACATTTTATTTTATTATCCCCATGAGTTAGTTTTATATAAACATGTTGGGTTTGGGCTCCCAACTATGTGGACAAAAGCCCAATTCGCAGCCCACCTAACACCAAATCAAGTACAGCATATATTAGATCTCCACCTACTCAATAAGTGTAATACATTAGATAATGAACCATCGACAGCAAATTCAACGAAGATGAATTTCTTTCACTACATTTACAGAGATTGGCGAAACTGTTAAATTAATAAGTTTCTTTCAATTATATTTAATATATTTCATAAATGAGTTGGATGTATGTTATACCTAACTCATATAATTATGTCTTTTGATGAGTCATAATATTTTCATTATGGTTGTCATGTTGTAATAATGTGTTTGTGTGATGTGTGTTTTATTGTCTTTATGTAATTATTGTGATGTTATATATGTATATGCATGATGATGAATGTATGTATGAATGTTTATGTATGTTATGAAATGAAGTTCTAAGACGTATGGTCTTAAGATCTAAAGCATCTCTTCTTCATTCAAGCTTCAACCTATTCTATACATCAAAATTCCAACACGGTATCAGAGCTTTATTCTTGAGGGACTTGTGAGTTAAAAAAATTTATACCGTAGAAGAAATCGAAGAAGATGGCGAGCAACTCTCTAAGCACGGGGCCTCCGGTTTTCAACGGTGAAAACTATCATATATGGGCGATCAAGATGAAGGCATATTTGAAAGCGCTATGCCTATGGAATGTGGTCGAAAATGATGAAGAACCACCGGCCTTACGAGCAAACCCGACGATTGCTCAAATGAAGAAGCACGAAGAAGACCTCGCGAAAAAACCAAAAGCGCTAACATGTTTACACTCGGCTCTCTCAGATACAATCTTCACAAGAATCATGACTTGTGAAAATCCAAAAGAAGCTTGGGATAAGTTGAAGGAAGAGTTCGAAGGAAGTGAAAGGGTGAAGAGCATCAAACTCTTAACATTGAAAAGAGAGTTTGAAATGTTGAAGATGAAGGATGGAGACTCGGTGAAAGATTACTCTTCCAAGCTTTTAGATCTTGTTAACAAAATAAGGTTGACGGGAGAAGAGTTCAATGACGCAAAGGTGGTGGAAAAGATGATGATAAGCCTACCTTCAAAATTTGAAGCGAAAATTTCGGCTATCGAAGAATCATGCGACCTCAAGACTCTATCCGTTGCGGAGCTCATTAGCAAGCTTCAAACTCAAGAGCAACGGGCAAACATGAGAGAAGAAGATACCACCGAAGGAGCTTTTCCGGCCTTTAAAGTGAAGATCAAAGGAAAACAACTAGTAAAAGAAGGCATAAGCCAAGATGAAGACAAGGATGATGAAGATCAAGGTGCTCAAAATTACAAATACAAAGCAAAGCCGGTCCGATCGTGCAAAATATGCTTTCGAAACAATCACGTCGAAGGTGATTGTTGGTACAAGGAAAAAGGCGCAATCCGGTGCAACTATTGTAAGAAAACGGGGCATCTTGAAAGGAATTGTCGGCTTAAAAAACAAGACAACGTTCAACCACAACAAGCCAACGTCTCCGATGATCAAGAAGAGGCTAAAGAATGGCTCTTTATGGCGACGCCGGAGGAGAAAAGTGAGCAAATATGGCTCATTGATAGTGGTTGTACAAGCCACATGTGCAAAGATGAAAAGATGTTTGTGAGCTTGGACAAATCCATCAAGACGAAGGTACGACTAGGAAATGGCAAAGTTATTGAAGCCGAAGGGAAGGGATCGATACCAGTCAAAACAAAACGAGGTACAAAGTATATACCCGAAGTTCTCTTTGTTCCTCATCTAACTCAAAATCTTTTGAGTGTGTCGATAATGATGGAAAAAGGATACTCTCTTTTATTCAAAGACAACGCATGTGTTGTCTATGATCCAAATGATGTGATTTTAGCTAAGGTGGCTATGGTTGGGAAAAGCTTTCCTATGAAGTTCAACGAAATATGTGAAGATGTTAACTATGTTTCGCATGATGGAGACGATTCATCTCTCGACTCGTCTATGGAGTATGAAAAATGTATGTATGCTATGTTGGAAAATTCCTCGCTAAAAGAAGTAACGAAGCATGATGAACGGGAACATGCTATGAAGGAGGAGATGGTGATAGACGGAAAATTTCAGATTCAACATTTGGTTCTCAATTCCTTAAAGAAGTCTAAAATGAGGAGGAGCACGCCAAAGCCAAAACTTGCCGTTCACGATGAAGCCGCTGCAAATGTAGAAACTGTCGAAGTCAAGTTCCATGCTATTCGAAGAGCTAAAAAGGATGATAAGGTAAAATTCTATCGATGTCGTTCTCACGATAAACATACTGATATGATGATGAAGCCATTGCCCAAAGGAAGGCTCAAACGTCTAAGTGTCGTTTAAGCGTCATGAAGAAACTTAAGGAGGAGTGTTAAATTAATAAGTTTCTTTCAATTATATTTAATATATTTCATAAATGAGTTGGATGTATGTTATACCTAACTCATATAATTATGTCTTTTGATGAGTCATAATATTTTCATTATGGTTGTCATGTTGTAATAATGTGTTTGTGTGATGTGTGTTTTATTGTCTTTATGTAATTATTGTGATGTTATATATGTATATGCATGATGATGAATGTATGTATGAATGTTTATGTATCTTATGAAATGAAGTTCTAAGACGTATGGTCTTAAGATCTAAAGCATCTCTTCTTCATTCAAGCTTCAACCTATTCTATAGATCAAAATTCCAACAGAAACGACTTGATATTTCCTCATTGGATGGGGTATTAACCAGTTAGTTAGGTATCGTAAACAATAGTCACTGTCGGTGGCGGAGCATTACTATCTATATATGGTAGACAACAAACTCCAACGAAAAAGTTCATAACAAAACCAAAACCATGCAACTAATCAGACACACTCTTCTCTCTTCTCCTCGTTTCCACGAAGCACAGCCTTGTCCTAAGTCATCTCCGTCGTCAATTCGAATAAAGAAAACGATCATCCAATCTTCCTTACCACTCTCCTCCATTGGAACCCCTCAAGAAACGGAATCAAAGTGCACCAAAACTAGGAAAAGATCGCCAGCAACTGCATGCCATTTAACTCCCATCGATTTCCTCGAGAGAGCCTCAGCTCTATTCGGCGACTGCCCTTCGATTCTTTACAATAACGATACCGTGCAAAGCTGGTCGGAAACTCGCATAAGATGCCTTAAGCTCGCTTCATCCATCGCCTCGCTGGGCATAACAAAAGGAGACGTCGTCTCCGTGGTAGCGCCGAACGTTCCCGCCATGTTAGAACTCCATTTCGCCGTCCCCATGTCCGGCGCAATCCTCAACACCATCAATCTCCGACTCGACTCTCAAGCCATTTCTAACATCCTCCAACACTGCGAATCGAAGCTCGTGTTTGTCGACTGCCAATCTGCTTCTACGGTTCTCCAAGCAGTTTCTACGCTCCCCTCGAAAGCCAGAAAGCCCATCTTGGTCGTAATCCCCGACGACCACGTCGTCGGCCCTGTTCGTATTACTGCTTCTTCCCTGCTAGAAAAAGCCGGCTGTGGGGAAAATGACGTGTTTATGTACGAATCTCTGATGGAAAGAGGAGATCCGAGTTTTAGCTGGGTCCGGCCCGAAAGCGAGTGGGAACCCATTACCTTAAACTACACGTCGGGGACGACTTCTTCGCCCAAAGGGGTCGTCCACTGCCACAGAGGGGCGTTTCTCGCCGGGATAGACTCGTTGTTGAACTGGTCGGTCCCTAACCAGCCCGTCTATTTATGGACGTTGCCCATGTTCCACGCAAACGGTTGGGGCTACACATGGAGCATGGCTGCCGTCGGCGGGACAAACGTCTGTCTCCGCCGAGTAGATGCCGAGGCGATCTACGGAGCCATAGAGAGGTACGGCGTGACGCACATGTGCGGCGCCCGGGTCGTCTTGAACATGTTGGTGAATTTTCCCGGGGCAAAGGCTCTCGGGAGGTCCGTGCGTGTGATGACCGCCGGGTCGCCGCCGGCGGCGTCGGTGCTCGGCCGGGCGGAGGCGCTGGGGTTCGAGGTGGGTGAAGAATATATTGGCAACCCCGAGCCTGATCCCGAGCCTGACTCCGGTCCACCTGATATCCCTCGGCTTGGACTAGTTAGTTAATTATGTTATGCTTAGCTGTACAGATTAGATAGTTGTTTTACTTTAATCCGTAGTTAGCTATACATATATATACGAATGTAAACTCATTCCTAAGATAATCAATAAACAATTCTATTCCACAAAATCGTTCTCTGTTCTACAAATGAATTAGCTCTGCAGAAAATTTCATGGTATCAGAGCCATTCGGAATGAATTCTAATTCCAATTTCTGATTCCGCGAGCGATTTCTACTTCTATTTCAGTTTCTGCAATTTTCTGGTTGATCTCTGATGGAAGAAACTCAAAATCAGCAAATTCCCGAGGTGAATAACGCCCAAGCATATCTGCTCCATGGCTCAGATTCACCAGGAGCAATTCTTGTCACTAATCTGCTGACGCGAGATAATTACGCGTCTTGGAGCCACGCAATGACAGTAGCGCTAGGAGCAAAGAAGAAATTAGGTTTCGTTAATGGAAAAATTCTCGAGCCAGCCTTGAACGATTCACTTCATGAAGCTTGGGAGCAGGTGAATTTCATGGTGGTATCTTGGTTAATTAACTCTATGTCAAAGGAAATTGCTGCGGGCTATGCTTTTTCTTCTAATGCTAAAGTGCTGTGGGAGGCACTAAGATCCAGATATGGCACTTCGAATGCGCCTCAGATTTTCAATCTGCAGAAAGAAATCATATCTATTACACAGGAGCAGCTGCCGCTTGATCTATACTTCACAAAACTTAAGAGATGCTGGGACGAAATTAACCACATTGATCCTCCGGTGCTGTGTAAATGTGAAGCTAGAATGATGATGGAAAAAAGGGAGAATAGGAACAGACTTGTTCAGTTTCTTATGGGCCTAAATGACAGTTACGAAGGTGTCAAAAATCACATCCTCATGATGGATCCTTTACCAGATGAAAACAAGGCATATTCAATGGTGATGAATGTTGAAAACCAAAAGAAAGCCAGCATGTTTCTGGTGGATTCAAATGTGAATAGTGCATTCATAGTACAAAAGAAACCTGAGGGAGGAAAGCAGTTTATGAGCAAAGAAGAAAGGAAGAAGTTATGGTGTGAGCACTGTAAAAGAAATGGACACCTGAAGAGCGGCTGTTTTCTTGTACATGGTTTTCCCGATTGGTGGCTTGAGTTGAAGGAAAAGAAGGGCAACACACAGAGCAAAGCACCAGCATACAAGGCTCAAAATGCTCCACAGAAGCAAGTGCTAAGTGTTTCAGATTCAATCCCAGGAGACAGCCCTCACGAGCTACAAGCTGTAATGAATAATCTGGCTCTGTTGCAGCAGGAAGTTCAGAGAATGATGAAGGGAAAACAACCTGCGAGTGAAAATATGGTAAACCACTCCCATTTTGGCGATTTCTCAGGTATGAACTATGACCTACTCCTGAATTCTACGGCTAATCTTGGTTCATGGTGCTGGATATTAGACAGTGGAGCCACAAATCACATGATACATGACCTAAACCTCATGACATCCTATAAAACTCTCAATTCATTTTCACCCGTTCACCTCCCGGATGGCACCATTAAAGTCATAAAACATATAGGAAATGTTCCCCTCCATAAAGACTTTATCCTAACAGATGTACTACATGTGCCTGAATTCAGACACAACCTCATTTCAGTTCATAAACTTACTCAAAAAAACAACTTGGACATATTCTTCTCTGTCAACCATTGTATTTTACAGGACCACATGACTAAAAGGATTGCAGCTGTTGGACGAGTTGTGAACAAGCTATACATATTGGATGAGGATTCTTTCAAGCCAAGTATACTTAAGGAATTTTCTGCTCTAGGTACTTTTGACTTCTATCCCAGATTTCTTGCAAATAATGTTTCTAGTCGACATGATCATCATACTTGGCATAGTCGATTAGGACATCCTTCTAGCCTTGTTATGAGCCATATACCATGTACTAATCCTTCTAGTAAAGCACACACCTTCTGTGAAATTTGTCCTATCTCAAAGCAGCAACGCTTACAATTTCCCCTGAGCACCACAATTTCAGAAGCATGCTTTGATCTTTTGCATATAGATATATGGGGCCCTATAAGCACAAAACCTACAATGATTGCCACTACTTTTTAACCATTGTGGATGATCACAGTAGAGCCACTTGGACATTCCTCATGACCTTTAAATCCCAAACCTTTCACTTGCTGAAAAATTTTTTCCTGATGATCCAAACTCAGTTCCAAAAAACAGTGAAGAAGATTCGAACTGATAATGGAAGTGAGTTTTTGAGTATATCCTGTCAGAAACTCTTAGGAGACCTTGGCATTCTTCATCAAAGAACTTCCCCTTACACCCCACAGCAAAATGGCATTGTTGAACGCAAGCATAAACATCTCTTGCAAATGACTAGGTCCCTTATGTTTCAATCTAACCTTCCAAAGAAGTTTTGGGGGGATGCTCTTCTTACCTCAACCTATTTGATAAATAGATTACCTTCCGCCAAGTTAAAATGGCAGAGTCCATACCAAGTATTACATGGTATAACCCCAGATTTGAGTCACCTAAAAATTTTCGGTTGCCTATGTTTTGCTACCAATGTCACCCCTCACAAAGATAAACTTGCCCCGAGAGCCATTCGGGGAGCATTTCTTGGATACCCTACCGGCCAAAAAGCCTACAAAATCCTAGACCTGAACACAAATGACATCATTATATCTCGGGATGTCATATTTCATGAAGATTCCTTCCCTTTTCAAACCAGAATATCAGAACCTTTAGATGAGATACCTCTGTTTCATGATATTTCCCTACCTACACCGGTTGGTGACTTGGAGGTGCCATATGATAATCGTTACTTTGCAGATATTGAGCCTCAACTACTAACCCCACATGCCACAGCAGCATCTGAACCTCTACAGCCCCCACAAACTCAAAACATCCCAACTAATCCTACCACAAACTGTGATCATCCACTCATCCCAAATACATCCACCTCACAGCCTATTTCTTCAACCCTTCGAAGAAGTTCTAGAGCTAGAAATATTCCTTCTTGGCTAAATGACTATGTATCTGACAATATGGAGGCATGCAGCACATCTCGTTCACACTGCAATCAGGTATCCTCTTCACTTTATACTCCCCATACATATCCTTTCTATACAAATCCTTCTTTCTCTCCAACATATAAGTGTTTTTTGGCTAACCTGGATAATATTCATGAGCCACGGACCTATGATGAAGCCAAGAATTATCCGGAGTGGGTTGATGCAATGAACACCGAATTGCAAGCTCTCGAGGCCAATGAAACCTGGACGCTTACTGAGTTACCAAAAGGAAAGAAGCCCATTGGTTGTAAATGGGTCTTCAAGGTTAAATGCAAAGCTGATGGCTCACTTGAAAAGCGTAAAGCGCGTCTTGTCGCCAAAGGCTATAATCAAGTTGAAGGGGTCGATTATTTCGACAGTTTTTCGCCTGTAGCAAAGCAAGTTACTCTCAGAATTATAATTGCTTTGGCTGCCGCAAGATCTTGGCCTCTCGAGCAGTTGGATATCAACAACGCTTTCCTCCATGGATATCTAAATGAGGAAGTTTATATGCGACCTCCACCAGGTTATTCCTTCAAAGCCACACAAGTTTGTAAGCTCAAGCGATCATTATATGGCTTGAAGCAGGCTTCTCGCCAATGGAGGAATTCACTATGAAGTTGCAGAATTATGGATTCATCCAATCACCCCACGATCATTGCTTGTTTATCCTTCAGAAAAATGAAGTTTTCTTGGCTCTACTCGTATATGTTGACGATGTTTTACTCACGGGCTCATCTACCTTTGAAATAGCTCAGGTAAAACAGTTTCTTGACACTGCTTTTACCATTAAAGATCTTGGCAGAGCTCATTTTTTCCTGGGAATTGAACTTATTCAAACAGCCGGTGGGATATATTTGAATCAACGCAATATATTTTGGATCTTCTTGATATCGTTGGATTAACAGGTTCAAAACCTGTTCATACTCCACTGCCACAACATTATAGTTTCCCAAAGGAAGCAGATTGTGGTCCCCTTCTTGATAATCCTTCTAGATATCGCACTTTAGTTGGACAGTTATTATATTTGGGATTCACACGCCCGGATATTACCTACTCGGTGCAGCAGCTGAGTCAATTTACTCAAGCTCCACGAATGGCACATTGGTCTGCTATGATTATTGTCCTTCGATATCTAAAGGCTTATCCGTCACTTGGCCTATTTTACTCAGCAGAAAATGATCTATCACTCACAGCTTATAGTGATTCTGACTGGGCATCTTGCCATACTTCTCGGAGATCTCTTACAGGATTTTGCATATTCTTTGGAAGCTCACTAATCAGCTGGAAAACGAAAAAGCAGACTACTGTGGCCCGTTCCTCAGCTGAAGCTGAGTACCGAAGCTTAGCTTCCACTGTTTGCGAGCTCAAATGGATCACTTACCTGCTCGGTGATCTTCATATACCCTCTTCTCTGCCTATCCCGCTGTGGTGTGATAACAAAGCCGCCATCCACATCGCAGAGAACCCCATCTTTCACGAGCGCACTAAACACATTGAGCTCGATTGTCACATTGTTCGGGATCATTACAAACTTGGATTCATTTCATTACATCATGTGAATTCTCGTCAACAGTTAGCGGATCTCTTCACTAAGCCGCTGGCCCATCCGCTGTTTCGTTATCTTTCGGCCAAGTTGGGATTGAAAGATTTTCATCAATCACCAACTTGGGAGGGGGGTGAAGAATATATTGGCAACCCCGAGCCTGATCCCGAGCCTGACTCCGGTCCACCTGATATCCCTCGGCTTGGACTAGTTAGTTAATTATGTTATGCTTAGCTGTACAGATTAGATAGTTGTTTTACTTTAATCCGTAGTTAGCTATACATATATATACGAATGTAAACTCATTCCTAAGATAATCAATAAACAATTCTATTCCACAAAATCGTTCTCTGTTCTACAAATGAATTAGCTCTGCAGAAAATTTCAGTGGGGCACGGGTATGGGCTGACGGAGACGGGCGGGCTGGTGGTGACGTGTGCGTGGAAGAAGCAATGGGATGGGCTGAGTGGTGAGGAGAGGGCCAGGCTCAAGGCTAGGCAAGGAGTGAGTAAAATGCTTTTTTGCATTGTTTCTCAAACTAACCTAAACTAGCCCTATTTAAAATGAGAGAGAGGCTACTCGATATTATTATTAGTTAGATCAGGGAGGGGTCGATCTATGCCTTGGATTCTAATTGCTAGTATATATAATAAGGGTTAATTATTTTTTAGTCATGCAATTAATTATTGACATTATAGGGACCGAGAACTTAAGATCGTGGAGTTGTGTGGATAATATAATTTCAAAATTAAACAATTTAGGGACATTATAAATTAGGATTTTGATTTTCGTTCAAAAAATTGCTTATATTTTTAAGCGATGTAATATGTCACAGTACCCTAGAATTTTGTGCAAAATCTAGGATTGCAGCGTATAATGTATGGAAATGACTTAATTTTGAAGTTATCCCTATAATGTCACCACCCCTTAATTCGCTGCTCCTATAACGACACACTTAAATTATAGAACTAGAAAAATGATTATGCATATTACATGTATAGAATTTCTCTTTTTTTTCCCTTGCAGTGGCGAAGCATTGCTTCTTCAGAAATAGACGTGGTGGCTCGAGGGGACAGCAGTGTCCCGAGGGACGGGAAGACGATGGGGGAAATCGTGATCCGAGGTGGAAGCATAATGCTCGGCTACCTAAAAGATGCGGAGGGGACGTCCCAATCCATGCGGGAAGACGGGTGGTTCTACACTGGGGACGTGGGTGTGATCCACCCTGACTGTTATGTGGAAGTCAAAGACCGTCGCAAGGACATAATAATATGCGGCGGAGAGAATCTGAGCAGCGTGGAGATCGAGGCCGTTCTTTATTCCCATCCCGCGGTGGACGAGGCGGCCGTCGTGGCTCGAAAGGACAAGTTTTGGGGTGAGACACCTTGTGCCTTTGTCAGCCTTAAGGCGGACGAGACAACAATCACTACTACGGAGAAGGAGATTAGGGAGTTTTGTAAGAAGAGGTTGCCCTCTTTACATGGTTCCGAGGAATGTTGTGCTTATGAAGGAGCTGCCCAAGACTTCCACTGGTAAGTTGCAAAAATTTCTGCTGAGGGACTTGGCCGCCAAGGAGGGCTTCTAGATTAACGAGTTGCTTACTTGTAAAAACAATAATAATAATACCCACTTTTAGTCTTCAAGTTATCGATTGGTTTTTCAGTTAATTTAGCGTTAGTTTAGATAAAAATTAACACACGAGAACACATGATCCCGCTTTAGTTAACTTAATCCATCAAAATTCATCTTCTTCTTTCGATTTAAACGCACGTATCATGTTACACAACACATTTACGTCATCTTTAATGTCGTCAATCGTTTCCAAGGTGTGATGCGTAATGATGCTCATTTTTATTTAATTCGAAGAAGAAGATGAGTTACAAAATTGTAAGTAGCCTAAACGGAGATCATGTGCTCTCACGTGCTAAATTTCGTCTAAAAACCAACGATTAAATTAACAAGACGACCAAAATGACTCAATTTCGTTAACCGTTGGAACTATGGCATCTCGAGATATAGGGAACCAGAAACACTCCCGCCTCAATCACTAGGAACAAAAAATATCGTTCACCGAAAATAATGTCAGCAGTCATGTTACACTACTTAATAGATGTCGTTTCTTGATGTATTTACATAATCTTCAAATCCACACAACACAAATAGGTGAAAGTTCAACACACGACAAACATAACAACAAAAAATTATTCAAGCCTCCACAAATAAACAGTCTTAATCAAGCATAGGATAACAGGGAAAAATAAACAATGCTATTTTTCCTTAGAATTCTCGGCAACCCCATTACCTTCTTCTCCACCCCCGACGACCTCAGCGGCAATAGTTGCAGCAGCGTCGCGAACGAGCCTCTCGACAGGGATCTTCATTACATCGCGCCTCATCCCAATGTCCGAAACAACCCTACTCACGCAGTATATCCCACAGCCAAGAGCGGTGAGCCCACCAAAGCCCGTCGTCATAAACCTAAGCGGCGAAGACACAACTGCGCTCGCGGCGGCCAAGAAGGAGGCCGCCTGCCCACTCCTCCCCACGCTGACCGTAGTTATTACAAGAAGGCCCGTCTTGCAATAGATTGCAAAGTCCTCGCAATTGTTCTTGAAAATGTTGTAAGAGCCGAAGCCGTTCTGTAGGAGGTACTCAGCACGGTGGACGGCGTGCTCGGGCGGGTCGGACTGAGCCATGGTGCAAGTGCCTCCGCGAGCCTTGGCTAGGAAGTGGATGGGCGAGACGCTGTATTGGAATTGGTAGAGTTCGCCACCGTTGAGGAAGCAGTCGAGGCACGATGAAATTACGCCTTCGTTCATCGACTGGTCGCCGCATCTTGGACAGGGAGAGTCTGATTGGCTCGACGGAGATGAGCTGACGAGGAATTTGTCTAATACTGTCCCTGTTCCAACTTCTTGACCCACCCCACGTGTGAAATGGATCACCTTTTCATCTCCTAAGTAAATTCCTGATAATTTGTTTTTTTTTTGGAGGAAAAAGAAATAGGAAACTGTGTGATAATCTTTGTTCAGCAAGAGAGCAAGTTTGGATTGAACAAATAGCACAGGGAGTGAGAGATTTGTGTAACTAATATCATCATCATCATTGACGCCAGCGACGACAGAAACAAAACACTGAATTCACCTTCCTCAATCTCAAACATACATTCTGTTAGAGACTTGACAACCGAGACTAAACAAAGCAGCAACAAAGTCCATTGTTGAAGATTGTGGGCAGACAATATGGACCAAAAGCTCTTAAACAAAAGAAGTCAGTAGTCAATGAAGTGCATCAAACTTTTCGTTTGGCCGTACTATGGATATCACACATTACCTAGCACTCTCTAAAATTATATAGTAACTAATGTGTGGTTACTTATACCCAATTATAGATGATGTACGCCAGTATATATAGAGGATTGTTGTATGAAAGTGGTGGGAAAAAAAGAGGAATAGGTTTACCTAAATGATAAATAGCTATTTAAAGGGGATTTCTCAATAGTGAATCTTTCTATTTCATATCCCCTCATGTAGTATCAAACATTTATCCTAACACATTTGGAGTATTCTTTACTACATACAGGTAGTGTGTATAACAATAAACTAACCCTGAAATCATCTACTTTCCAGAAATTATCAACGTGAAAACTAGGATGCTGATCAAATGCATTTTAATTAAAAGGGGATTTCATCAAATCAATGATATCCAACATCTACAAAAGAGCAGTACATCGAACCCAGAGAGAGCTAACAAATTAGGGGAAATTAGTAAGTCCTTTTATCAACAAAAAAATTCTTCGCTCTCGCCTCTCATCTAACAATCAAATCATCGTTCAATTGGAAACGCCCAGCAATAAAATCAATTCAACTCCGCGTCAAACAAACGCAAGGAGTGATGATCATGGAAAAGCAAGAAAGGAAAATAGACATCAAAAGATAAATAACAATATAAAAAGGGAAGTTTACCATGGTGAGCGTAGAGATAGGAGTGCCTCCATGAATAGATATGATCGCCAGTGTTCAGATCATCTCTTGAGATCTTGTTCGAGAGCACTCCCATTTTCAGCTCCACGCGCCGGTTAGGCTTCGGATTTTATATTTTCTTTCGCGTATTCGAGTTGGCAAAACAAGCGTTATTTGTGAGACCGAAGGAAAAAAACATACTTAAATTTGCTTACAACGAAAATTGAAAATCACCCCGCTTAAAGAGAACACGTTTGACTTTATCGGGTAAAAACCATTTTTGGTCCCCCATGTTTACCCTATGGGCGCTTTTGGTCCCCGATGTTTCGACTTGCCACATTTAGTCCCCGATGTTTCTTGATTTGAACCAATTTGATCCCTCCGTCAATTTAGACGGAATTGCAAAATTAGCGACGGAATTTGCGACGGAATTTCCGTCGCTAAAGGAAAAAATTAAAAAAAAATGATAATTAAACATAAAAATGAGAAAAATTCAAAAAAGAAGAAAAAAAATTCAAAAAATAGGTAAAAAAATTGAAAAAAAGAGAATACTACTAATAAATTAATTAAAAATATAAATAATAATAAAAAATAATAATAAGGATAATTTTTGTTCCTTTTTATTTAATTTTTAATAGATAAATATATTTTTACTTTTACTTTTTAAAATCTTAAATTTATATTTATCATTTTTTAGTTTATTATTTTATTTTTATTATTATTTATTTTTTATTTATTTTATTAGTAAT
Organism: Craterostigma plantagineum; assembly: GCA_027422505.1. NCBI lineage: Eukaryota > Viridiplantae > Streptophyta > Magnoliopsida > Lamiales > Linderniaceae > Craterostigma > Craterostigma plantagineum. Next base: position 157,479 of record JAPQWV010000752.1, on the reverse strand, counting down.
ATTCTCTTTTTTTGAATTTTTTACCTATTTTTTGAATTTTTTCTTTTTTTGGAATATTTTCTCATTTTTATGGTTAATTATCACTTTTTTGTTTATTATTTTAATTTATTATTATTTTTTTATTATTATTTATATTTATATTTAATTTATTAATAATATTCAAATTTTTTCAAATTTTTTTTTACCTATTTTTTGAATTTTTTCTTTTTTTTTAATTTTTTTCTCATTTTTATGTTTAATTCTTTTTTTTTTAATTTTTTCCTTTAGCGACGGAAATTCCGTCGCAAATTCCGTCGCTAATTTTGCAATTCCGTCTAAATTGACGGAGGGACCAAATTGGTTCAAATCAAGAAACATCGGGGACTAAATGTGGCAAGTCGAAACATCGGGGACCAAAAGCGCCCATAGGGTAAACATCGGGGACCAAAAATGGTTTTGTCCCGACTTTATCTTTAGTAGGGGTGTTCAAATGTCGGTTAACCAACCGAACCGAACCGAACCGAAACCGAAGTTTCGGTTCGTACCGAATACCGAACCGAAATTTTTCGGTTCGGTATTCGGTTTTCATTTTGATAACCGAATAAAATTTGGTTCGGTTTCGGTTTACTACCTCGGTAGACCGAACCGAACCGAAAAACCGACTTTAATTATTATTTTTTATTTTTCTATACATATATATTATTATATAAAATATATAATCATATATTGTTATATGTTCTATATTAATAATATATCCACCATATGTTATAAAATATGAAACATATTACTTATATCAAAATATTATACAAATATATATGATAATATATTTTTTATAATTTAAATCATATTAACATATTAAATAAAATATTAAAAAATTAGGTAAATTAAATATTTTTATACAATTCTATATATGATAGTATATTTTTATAATATAAATAATGTTTATATATTTTTTTATATCTTTTATTAAAATTCGGTTTCTCGGTCGGTTAACCGAACCGAACCGAAAAAAATTCGGTAAAAACCGAAACCGAACCGAAATATTTCGGTTCGGTTTTCGGTTTATGAAATCCTCGAACCGAAAGTTCGGTTCGGTTCGGTTCGGTTATAACCGAATGAACACCCCTATTTAGACGTGTTAATACGATTTATGTTCTCGATTATGAACCACCGATTTATGGTTATTAAAAACTCTCAAACCGTAATCAAACCGTAGTAATCACGGTTACGGTTATGGTTCGAACTGTCAATTTACGGTTCCAAATACTTTTTATGAAATGCTTCTTCACGTGTAATAATGGAAATAAATTTAAGAAAACTAGAATTTTTAAGAATGTGAAAAAATTCGATTCCAACTTAGAATTTATTTATAAAAAATACTCGTTCGATATTTGAAAAAAAAAAACACGTCTTGAATATTTTATAAAAAAAAATGCGATAATTGCTCAATCTTCCCCGACCTTCCATTTTTTAGACGGATTTTTTTTTTCTGTTTTTCAACATAAATATTAACAGCACTAAGTTGAAGGGCAAAAAAATATTGTGGAAAATCAAAACTAACTCCCTGCCTCATTGGCCTCGTTCGCTTTGTTGTGTATATCTCACGATAACTATCATTTATCATTTAATTAGGGCTGGTTTGATATCCTTGTTTATGGATTACATGAGTATAAGTTATTTTTTTAACATGTTTGATACGTGTGTATTAATATTTGGGCATTTTTTTAATAATATAGGGCATTTTAAATTCGAATTTATAAAAATAGGGTTAATTTTGAATTTTTTTTATAAAATCGAGCAAAACACGAGCAATGAAAGCGACTCCAAATCCAATAGAGGTAACGGACGCGACGGTCCTTTTTTTATAAGAAAAAAAACGTTGCAGTTAGCCTAGCAATGGTGCCCTCTGTGACAACTCAGCCGAAGGAAACTGGTCAACTAGATACTAACGGTTCTCCACGTGGTTATTCCATTCTTTCTCCAGACAAAAATGGTTATGGAAGAGGTGATACAGAGCTCTCCGTTGTTAACAGCTCCAATTACAACGATTCTAGATAAAGACCTTTCCCCTTCATATGATTTTTTTTCTTTGCATTCGCCAACGAAACTAATGAAATTTGGTTAGTTTTTACCTTCTTTCAGAAATCAAAATTCTGTTCTGTGCCATCTTTTCATCGGGTTTCTCAGGCAATGTCCCAAAACTACTTAAAGGTTTCAGAGACCCAAACCATGGGAGAGGCTCTAAATCAAATGCGTGTTCCCGACAAAACTGCGTACTCGTCCTCGATTCCGAAGATTTCTTGGAAGGTGTTTTAACCTACGGAGATATCAAGTGGTGGTTGTGCAAGAGATCTAGCGACAGTTCCATCAAAGACTTATAAGATGTAAAAAAGCCTATTTTATTAAAAAGCCCTTATATCCACCATATGCTCGGTGCCCAACGTTTTCTTTTATAAAAAAGGCCCTGCGTCCGTTGGATGCGGCGTCGCTTTCATTACCCGCGTTTTGCTCGATTTTATTAAATTTTTCAAAATTAACCGTATTTTATTAAATTCGAATTTAAAAAGCCCTATTTTTTTTTTAAAAAAAAAAGCCTTATTTGTGTATTGGTATAAGTTATGTGTTGATAGATATGTTTGATGTGTGCTGAATGAGTGAAACACACCTCAAAACCACCTTAAAGGTTGGAATGCATATACAAGACTTATAGCCAAAATCCATGTAATAGACATGTATAGTCATACAAGGCATGTATGGCTATACATAGATAACAAACACGAGATAACTTATTTATACACGCCCCATAACTATCTATACCCACCAATACTCACGTATCAAACCACCCCTCGTTCACTTCGAATATTGAAATTAGTATATAGCCGGCTGCTACAATACTAAAACTCACTACAATTTATCCAATGGGTCAGGCCTTGATAAATTATCCAGCCCCTTCTACTTATTCCGAAACTGCCCCTAAATTAAGGTAAAACCATTAAATCGAACTTTCCATTCTTGAACGCGCATTGAACAGACAACCACTATGCCATTGCCATGTTCATTATTGAACGACTCGACTATGTACAAGGTGCCAATTTCAAGATTTCTTCAGTTGATTCGTCTCCCAAAATCTCTCTCTTGATATTGTTTCTGGGAAGCTTCCAATTCTATCCCTCAAAGTTTCTCAAGCCAGCTTCTCTATTGCTCGACTTCTTACCACTGTTGAGCCAATCCAGGTCTAAGAGGTTCAACTGTAGCATGAGAGAGAAGAGAGCCAACAACTCATCAGATTCTCTTAGATGCCAATTTAAACTACTTCAGGCCTCGGTGAAGCAGTTTTAGCTACCAAGAACTGCAAGGTGCAACCAACAATTTTTTCCATGGTTAGCTCTATAGACTATATATATAACCCATGTTGTAAGAAGCAGGGATCGAGCATAAAGATTTTGTCATGTATTCATGTCAACTAGCTTTGAAGATGGTTCCAATGGTGTGGCTGGTGATGAAGATGATGCTGTAAGGATGAGAACTACTTGGTGTGTACGATGGTGCTAAGAGGGAAAGGCAAAATACAAGCAATATTGGGGCTGGAGTGGACAATTGGCTTGGGCTGACTGATGGGCCAAATACTTATATCATTTTTATTAGATGCTTTACCTAAGAATGAGCCTTATGTTATTTGAGTCCAAACTAATTTCTACTATAAACAATATTGTACGTAGGTTGTTTTGGGTAACAAAGAAATTAACCCTACTTTCTAATCTCCTTTCTTCTTCCCTTGCTGATTCTTCTTCTTCTTCAATCTCATCTATCCTTCTCTTCTCAACCTCTAAATCTCTTCATTCGACATACATGAAAGACCAAGAACAGATTAGTTCATAACATATTTTTCCAAGGTTGGCTGCGTTCAGTTTGTTTTTGTGATGCGAAGTATATTTTTAATATCTATAAGCGTTAAATTCGTAATTCTATTTTCGTGTATTTAGATATACAAGTTGTTCTATGGGAAAGTGAACACGTCAAGTTTGGAATAAATTAAACATGCTCCTAGATTGTTATCTCATTCCTATCCAAAGTCTATTTAATGTTTACTTATTTTATGTGTCAAACTGAATGGGCCCTTTCTAAATTATCGTTGGAGAAATATAAAACACCTCTTTCTTCCTCAACCCAAAGTTGGGCTTGGATTGAGGCCCATAAACACCTCTTTTTTCCTTGATCCAAAGCTCATATGTCATTCTAATTCTTCACCGCACTCCACTCTCTTACCACCTCCAAGTCACCGGCACCTTGCCTCTCCGTCGGCGGCGCCACTCCACCCGTCCTGGAACCATTCGCCGACCACGCCACGCTTCTCTCCGGTCGCCACACACGTCTCTCCGACCATCCATCTCGGCCGTGCTTCTCCTCCCCTTCTTCATTTGGTGCTTTTACCTCCATTTGTAAGTCCTCTTCTCTTTTAGGTTCCATCTAATGTTGTTGCCTTGCGATATTAGCGGAGAGGGTGGTTTGTATGATGGTGGGGATGATTTGGGTAGAGTCCTGAGGGGCTGTAAAGGGAGAATTCTCCTTCCTCAAGTTTAGAAGTGATTGAATATGTCGAACTCATATCAACTGTTCGTGAAAATGTCCAAGAGAGATTTGGTTTTCTACATTCCTATTCTACGAGGGCTAATTTTGCAAGCTCTCGCCTCCGTTGGACGACTAACCTAAGGAGAGCGCGTCCATGGGCTTGGACCATCATGGGGCGGCCGTGGCTCCTCGCCCGAAAAGGGCCTAGCGGCCGTCTGTGCCTTGTGGCATCAAGTGAAGGTTTCAACCTTCACCTCCTCTGAAATCCCTCGCCTTCGTGTCAGGGCGAGCATTCCTGATGACAATACAAGAATTCTTTCTTCATATCTTGTTACAACGAGGTTCTCGCATCCATAGCTCTCTGCTCAAGTGTTTCGGTACCTATTTTGAGGACCAAGTAGACATGGGTCTTCATTTTTTCATCCCTTCCTTTCATCCCTGACGTTTGTTATCACTATCAGATCCACCGAGCCAATTGACACCTAACTAACTTACTTATTTCGCCAGCCCTCATTACTTGTTATCTTGGTTTCTCGCCCTCGATTGGGGGAAGTATGGGACAATTTAACAAAGGGATCCATATTAGTTAACAGTTAAACACAACGTAATCCAGAAAACTTTATGAAATTCCAATACTCGAATCCCGTTATTAATACTCGATACTATTCGAAAGATCAATATTCGATATAATTCGAAACCGAAGGAATAGACTATCAAGCTTTCTCCGAAATCGAATAACGAGAAATGGTGAGTGTGAAGACCCCCCGGTCATACCATGAGAACCGGTGTTGAAGAAATCGTCGAAGAAGATCGGGCCACGGTAAATTTTTCCCGTTTTTTCGTTTGAAATCGAATCGATCTTTGGGTTTACTTAAGGGTTTTACAGATTTAGGGTATAGTTCTCATGGGTTAATTGTTAATTTTTTATGAAATCGATGGTTTTGATTTTCGCTTCCGGTGTTTTCAATTTGTGTTGGACGCGATCGATTTCAACAGTCGATGGTTTTGATATGCTGCCTAAACCTTTTTCTAAGACATTTTTCCATGTGATGAATGGTTCCTCGCTTGTGCTATGATAATTTGGTAAAGAATAAATTGATACTCTTGCAGTACTGTACCAGTACCAGTAGGTTCCAGTGATCCCTGAGACCTATGAGAGCGAACTAATTTGGAGTTGGTTCCTTTCATATCGAAGTAAGGTAACTCTAATTTGCATAAATATTCCGACCGAATGTCTATGGTAAAATGTAATTTTTTGTTCTGATAAATCCAATGAAGTCGAAAGCCCTCGGTTAATTTTTTTAGAAGACTTCACTAGCTCCTCTATCTTGCTTTTTACTTTATCAGATCAATAGTTTGACATGTATCAATTCTTTTCGCAGGATGGACGTGAACATGTATTATGGCCCACGAGATCCATCTCTGTTGAATTTGCAGACTAATCACCGATCATCTGCTCTTTTAACCGACGAAACAAAGCTCGACATGCCATTGCACGTTCGTCACACCGAACATCACATCTGGGGCCCACCCAATCGCCGAAACATAATCCATGGAAGAGTAATCCAAAAACTAGAGATGATGGGATTTTACGGTGTGTATAGCTGCCATGCTCAAAAAGTAGATAACCACCTGGTAACTGCATTAGTTGAAAGATGGAGAAAAGAAACACACACTTTTCACCTTCGATTTGGTGAGGCCACCGTTACATTACAGGACGTCGGCATATTGTGGAGGCTTCCCATCGAGGGACGTGCTGTCACTGGAGTAGACTGTGACAGAGACTTCACCCAGTGGAGGGATTATTGCCAACAGTTCCTCGGTTTTTTTCCTGGGGAAAATGATCTTAAGGGCTCTAAGATTTTATTACGGCCTTTAGGACAGTGGCTTATTGACAATGCCATCACTGAAGAAAGTAGTGAAATGGAAGTGGAACAGCATGCACGTGCCTATGCTTTGTTGTTGATGGGCTGTGTGATGTTCCCCGACTCTTCTGGCAATTCTACTTCGTTGCTTTATGTTCAAAATCTTGAGAACATAAATGAGGTGCGTGGTTATAGTTGGGGCAGCGCTGTCTTGGCTTACCTTTATCACGAGCTGTGCACCAGCACCGAGAAGGATAAGACCAACATTGGTGGAGCTCTTCGACTGCTTCAGGTGATGATGTAATAAAAATGATGTTTTCTTTGGTCTATGGTTCATTGGATTGGAGTGAATTCAATTGTTCACTCTGTCATAGGTATGGGCTTGGACTAGAATCTTGCCATGGCAACCCGTCCGTCAACAAGAACTGGTGGAAATGAGCGAGAAAACGTACGATGGAATAAATCTCCCGATTCCCGCCCATGCCGCCAGGTGGACGGCCCGAATGTCTTATACGAGCATAGGTCGTTGCAGCGTGAGGCTGATGCGTGAAATGCTTGACAACATGAACGAACAACGGGTGAGAATGGTAATAAAGTCATCCTATTCGAAAAACGTTCACCGCTCTCCTCTCTCACCCTTTCCCTTATCTTGTGTTTTTTTTCCTTCAGTTTGTTTGGCAACCTTATGACATGAACCTACCAGAAATTTCCTCATTGTCAGAAGAATACCAACCTATGTCATGCAGATCGACGTGCCCGCTGATCTTCTACAACATCGTGGAGATGCATAACCCTGAGAGGGTCCTTCGTCAGTTTAACTTGCTTCAGGACATACCGCCCGAGCCTATGTACAGAGACTCTAAGCTGCATGATTTCGATCGAAGGGGGCGTAAAGGGGTGAATTGGAGAGTGAAGCATCAGAATTGGATCGACGAATGGGATAGAAGGATCGAAACGATAAGGGATGGGAAGCCAATCGTAGGTTTGAAGTCGGTGGACGATGGGTATTACGAATGGTACAATACAATCACCCGTCGGTTCATATCTCCCTCTGCTATGGCCATGAACAAAGGATTTCAACAACCTGGCGATGCAGTTGTCTGGGAATCAGTGGTGAGACATTATTATATTAACTAGATAGACTGTTAGACATGATTGTTGTTAGATTGGAGTGCAATGATTATTGGATGGATCAGGGAAATGGGCTGAATGATATTTTACAAAAGATCGATCATTTGGAGTCGGCGATTCCCATGGTTGGGGAAGTGCATTCGAGTGAGTTCAATGGGATATTGAGACAAGGATTTGCAGATGTAAGAGAGATTGTTGGGAGGTTGAGCAGTATGTCTATGGATATGTGGACTTTTATCGTCCCCATACAGGAAAATGTTGAGCACGAAGATGAAGAACATCATCAACAACCAAAGGCCAAGAAATGCAAGAGCAGAAGGCGTAAGCGTAATTCGAATGAATCCAACGGTGTCGATTGAAAGATCGCTCTGCTCTCTCTCTCTCTCTCTCTCTCTCTCTAAGCATGTAATGTCATGCACGAATTTCTTTTTATTTCCTTGCAAACGTAACTAATTGTGTGATGCATCTATGAATTTGCTCATCTTTGTTAATATGCAGGGAAATGATTCCAAGAAGGAACGACTGAAGACTTGCAAGCTTTATTACCAAAGAAATAAACCTTCTTGGACCGGCAGCAGCTGTAAATTATAATTATTAACCATGGTATCTATACTTGTGTGATGTTTCAATTGTATTTTAATTTTTGTTTTGGCATTGGTACCTTCTCTTTTTTTGTTCGCTTTGTTTTTTCAAAGGAGCCCACAAATATGCTCCAACTTATCCTTCGATAAACAAAACGAATTATGACAGACAGATGTGTAACAACGCTGTTAGGGAACAAAAGTTGACACATGGATTCTATATTTGTGTAGTATCATTCTATATACATATGACTCATGATATCTGATGTGAGACTACTCTTGGTTTGATTACACACTTGAACTCATTGACAACAGTCAACAATGAACTTCAGATGGAATAATGATCAATGAGATTAGTCTTCTACAACTCAAGAATCATTGTACAGCTCATAATAAGGCTTAAATCCGATTTAGATTGAACTTAATCGGTTAGATTGGACTAGGGTGGTACAATATATTTATATGTGTACATACACTCAGTAGACGTGTGAACGCTGGCTGCCTGCCTGTAGAGAAAGTTTCAAGTTAATAATAGTAAAGTGACATCCACTAATTATTGCCACTGCTTAGAGTAATGGCTGGCTAGTGGCTACACATATGTATATATACTTTGGAAAATTTGGTGTAAATAATCCATCCGATTGATTTTCTTCTAAAAATAAACTCAACTTTAAGTTATTTCTGAATAAACCCAACTATAATAGGTAACTTCTCAGATTAAACCATATAATCTTTAACCTATTCAATAGGTTAAATTTTTTTCTTTTCTATTTTTTCTTCTTTTTCTTTTGTATTTGAATAAATTATTTTTCACACTTTAAAATAACACGAAAATTTGAAAATACATATTTCGACGAACATCCCAAGAAATTCTTAATAAATAAATTTAAAATATAAATAAATCAAAGTTTTAAAAATAAAAAATAATGTATTAAACAAGTCATGTTACTTTATTATATTAATTAAACCTAAAAAAATAACTCCAACATGATAAGAATTCAAAAATCAAAACAAAAAATTTTCAGCGTAATTGCCACGATTTGGTACAATTAAATTTTTTGAAAATTTCATAAAAAAAGTATCAAATATTTAGACCGAAAATTCCTAAATTATAAATAAGTAAATTATCAAATAAAATTAAAATATTCAAGCAGAAGAAGTTCTTAATAATACTTTCGTTGAGATGTTTTTAATTTTATTTTATATTCTTAAATTTTGATTATATTTTATTTATATTAAGTTCGGGTAGATTTTTTTCTGCAGTTTTTGAGGGATTTTTGTGGAAACTTTTTGTTTTGCTTTTTTTTATATTTTATTCATATTGGAGATATATTTATTTATATTTTCTAATTCTAAGTTTTGAACAATACTGAAGGGTATGTTCAACATGAATAAATACAAAAAATAAAACAAAAAATTTCCACAAAAATCCTTCAAAAACTGCTAAACAAATCAACGCGAACTTAATATAAATAAAACATAATCAAAATTTTAGAAAAAAAAAATTAAAAATATCCGAAAATATTTATTAAGAACTTCGTCTGCTTGAATATTGTCTTTTATTTGATAATTTACTTATTTATAATTTCAGGAATTTTCGGTCTAAATATTTGAAACTTTCTTAAGAAATTTACAAAAAAAAAATTAATGAATGTACTAAGAATTTCGTGGGATTTCCGCTTATAATTTTTTTGTTTTGATTTTTGTAAATTCTTTTCATGTTGGAATTAGTTTTTAAGCTTTAATTAAAGTAACATGACTTTTGTAATACATTATTTTTTTTTTAAATTTTGCTTTATTTATATTTTTAATTATTTTATTAAGAATTTCTTGAGTTGTTTGTCGAAATATTTATTTTCAAATTTAGAGTTATTTTAAAATGTGAAAATAATTTATTCAAATAGAAAAGAAAAAGAAGAAAAAAATAAAAAAGAAAAAAAATTAACCCGTTGAATAGATTAAAGGTAACACAGTTCTAATATGAGAAGATAACAATTATAGTTGGGTTTATTCAGAAATAACTTAAAGTTGAGTTTATTTTTAGAAGAAAATCGATAGGATGAATTATTTACACCAAATTTTCCTACTTTTTTTGGTAAAAAGGCGAGGCCTGGACCTTTACAGAAATTAACGCAAAATTAAACGGGGTATGGCGACCCCACGAACATCTCCCGATATTAGAGGTAGTAGCCCGCTCGGAGCATATTCGAGTACATGCACTCCATGAGGCATAGAGATTGCTCGGCACGCAAGCCAATCAGCGCAAGAGTTCGCCTCTCGATATATGTGTCGAATCACCACTGTCCATTCTCGGTCCAAAAGTTCTCATGCTTCATGAATCAGAGGTCGTAAAATCATGGTATTTTGAGTCCTCTGACATAAAATATCTCTCACAATTTGTGAATCCACTTCAACCTCAATTTTCCTAAATCCCATGTCCCACGCAAGGTTAAGGCCAGTAACGACAGTCCAGATCTTTGCAACCACTGCCGATGCAATTCCAATGTGTCGAGTACATCCTAAAATCCAAGAGCCCGTCGTACCCCCTGCACCAGCTATACCTGGATTTCCTTTTGAAGCCCCGTCCATGTTTAGTTTAACAAAGCCCACTTCTGGGCAGTTCCATTTCACCGCAGCCCACATTCTCCGGGGTTGGTTGGTAGAGTAAGCGAAAAGAATGAGGCCGACAACATCCCTGGGATAAGTGGCTGCCAAAGATCACGTGCTACCTGACAATCCCGAAGAGCATGCAACGTAGATTCTACACATGAATTACATCTAGAGCACATGCTCGAATTCGACAATCGACGACGAACTCGCTCCTCATTCGTCAGAAGTTTGTTGTGTCCCAAATGCCATAAGAATTGTTTGATCCGTTGAGGCCCATCAAGGTTCCAAATATAGCTCCAAATATTCTTTTTTGCTCGCTTTGTTTCCCCAACTAGAACAGAATATGCCGATGCCACGGTATATTCGCCCGAGCTAGAATGTGACCAATAATAGCAGTCGGGCAGATTTCCAAGCCGGTTAGGTGTTCTGATTCCAGCGATGAGCATGCTGGCGGAGAAGTTAATAAATCTAGAAAACTCATCCCACTTCCAGTTGCCATTATCGGTCGCGTAATCGCTAACAAACTTTTCAACCTCTGAGTCTGGTACGGTACGAATTGCAGCATCCTTCAACAGACCACAATGTGGTACCCAAAGATCCTTCCAGAATTTTATTTTGTTACCATGACCCACGATCCTAGCTACTCCTCCTCGAACTATATTCGCTGTTGTTAAGCCTCGCCATAACCAGCTATCCGTCGGTTTTGCAGTGAGTATTGTATCCTCTCCAACACGTCGAGAGTACTTGCAGCGTAAGACTCGTACCCAAAGATTCTCTGGTGAGTTTAGAAGTCCCCAACCCAATTTGCGAGGGTAGCCTTGTTGTAAGGGGCCATCCTAAGGAGGCCGAGACCGCCTTCAGATTTCGATCTTGTGACGAGGTCCCAGTGTACTAGATGTATTTTCTTATGGACATTTGTATGACATATGAAGTTCCGACTAAGCCTCTCTATTTCCAAGATCACACTAGCAGGGAATGGCATGATATGCATCATATATGTGGGAATAGTCTGTAAGGGAAAGAGTGGAAGCTGACCATCCGCTCAGGCGACTTCTAATCCTGTTCAAAACGCCATGAAAGAGATCTCGGCTAACTCTACCATGAACAATGGGAACACCTAGATACTTCCCCAGGTTGGTCGTCAATGTGAAGGATTCAATAGCTATAATATCTTGACGGGTAGACATGGGGACTCCCTTCGAAAAACAAATGACAGACTTCGCTATGCTCACCTTTTGCCCTGAGGCCTTTGAGAAAGCTTCAAGAATTCGACACACTTCTCCCATTTGATCAATTGTTGCCTCGGCAAAAAGAAGTAGATCATCAGCGAACATTAGGTGTGAAATTGGGGGGCCTGCAGATCCGAGCTTAATCGGTTTCCAAGATCCAATTTGCACATAGTCGAGAATCATATGAGAGAGCCTCTCGATACATAAGACGAACAAATACGGGGATAACGGGCATCCATGCCGTAGTCCACGACCCATCAAAAAGGAGTTCGTGGTATCCCCATTCCACAAGACGCTGACGAGTAGTGATGTATCAGAATCCATTATCGTTCTCCGAAGCTTATGTGGTATCCCTGCTAGTTGTAGAGTTTCGTCCAAGAATTCCCATGAGAGCCGGTCATAAGCCTTCTCTAGATCAATCTTTCATGAATCCTCTAGATTTTTCATCCTTCCCATGGTGTGTAAAATTTCTTGGGCAAAATATGTCGGCCGGGAACAAACTAGACTGATTAGGCGATATAAGCCCCCCATGAACTGTTGTAGCCGATTAGCAATAATCTTTGTAATAAGCTTGTACGAGACATTGCATAAGCTTATAGGGCGGAATTGATGAATAGTTTCCGGGTTTTCCACCTTGGGGATGAGCACAATATGGGTCGAATTTACACTACCCACTGAGTTCCCAAAATCCATCACCCCTTGAACAAATCCAATTACCGACGATCTGATGACCTCCTAATTTTTTTGGTAGAAGATTGCTTGGTAGCCGTCCGGGCCCGGAGCCTTAAAAGGACTCATATTCTTTAAAGCCCTCTATATCTCTTCCTCTTCTACCAAATTTTCCTACTTTTATTTGATTTTTTCTTACTTTTTTTTTATAAGACAATATTTACTACTCTATAACCGGTTGGTAAAATTTAGTCGCCGCCCAACCACACTCTTTGCTGATCCTAGAACTACCCGTTACCACATATTCTACATATATTGGTTTTTTCTGTGCATTTTAGTTATATAGTAGTCTAAATTGCACATTCATACGTGTGTGCTATATAATTTATTATTAATTATTAAATTATAATTACTAAAAATAGAAGGGTAAATAAGACAATATAAAAATGCAATGTAGTGAGTGTTTATCTTTTTAATTCATTTTAATTGACAGAACAAACTTACCGTTTGTACCAACCCGACACTTAATAAAAGAGTACAAATAATATATAATTCTGCACAATTTTATATCGATAGCTTATTGCAAGAAAACTATTTCACAACATTACAAGCCATTCCATACACAAAAACAAGATGGATCAAAACTTTTCAGCAGACGACAAACTAAAAAAAGCATACAGCATCAAAGGAACAAAAAATCAAAGAAAAAAAACGAAAGAAAGCACACTAGCTCAGCTAGCTAGGCACTACACCAAGGAGTCAGCAGTAGCATGGCCGCGGGCACCAGCATAACTCTCCCTGCTCAAGTACTGCCCGCTCCAACCCGACCCGTACTGCGAAGTACTCATCGTCACCGAACCCACCGAGCCCGAATCCAACTGCAGCGGGTCGACGGGCGCCCAAACAAAAGGCGGCTTAAACGGCGGCACGTCAGGCACGTCCACCGTCCCCAAGACCATCTGAAGCACGCCGTGCGTCTTCGGCCTCTCGCCCGCCATGGGATGCGAACAAGCCAACCCGAGCAGCAACAGCCTCTCCGCCTCCTCCGCCGCGAACCCACCGTCGCCCAGCCTCGGGTCCACCGCTTCTAGAAGCTTCCCGTCCCTGTGCAGAAACCAAACCCAATCCACGAGGAAATTAAAGCCCTCCACTTTGGCCCCCGGCCTCTGCCCGCAGACTATCTCTAGTACAACCGCGCCGAACGCGTACACGTCGGACTGCTTGGTGGCCTTTCCCGTGTGGAAGCACTCGGGCGCTATGTATCCCATCGTTCCCAAGACGCCCTCGGCCTCGGCGTACCAAGTCTTGTCGTTCTCGAGGGCTCGGGCCAGCCCGAAGTCTCCGAGGCGGGCGTTGAAGATGGAGTCGAGCATTATGTTGCTGGCTTTTAGGTCGCGGTGGATGACGCTCTGATCGTACTCATTGTGGAGGTAGTGCAGGGCCGAGGCCACGCCCGTTATTACCTTCGTGCGTAGGTCCCACGATAGGGGTTCGACGTCGGGCCCCGCGAAGAGGTGCTTGTCGAGGCTGCCGTTGGGCATGTACTCGTAGACCAGGAGGAGCTTTCCGTTCTTGTGGCACCATCCTGTATTAATTAGTCAGTTTTTACTTTAGTTTAGTTATCACCACGTTGTAATTATTGTCATGTAATGTCATACTATGTGTAGTGAGTCGGATGAGATCCTCTGTCCCAATACCTGTCCCAATGTGTGTACCAAATTGTAGAATATGAAAAAATAATTTTTATAAATATCGAAAAATATAAGATATGGGTATCAATTTGATCGTAATGAAACAAAGAATTATTCAGTTTTGTTTATTTGTTTTTATCATATAAATGACATGGAATAAGAATTATTTTATACCTTGATAGATTATGTAAATAAGAAATTTATAAAATAATTAAAACAATTTCTTAACCACAGATTTGACAAGTGTCAACATCCGGTGATTTGATACACACATTGGGACATGGGTTTGGGGACAGAGGATCCCATCCGGTAGAATTCATGCATGTACATACATGGTGATCAAACTTGTTGACTTTGACCAGTTGAAATATGGATAAGCATCGACCTGCTTGTTTATATTGTAGAAATTTATGTCGTTTTAAGGTTCGTTACGAGGAACCTGCTCTAAGGATAAAATAAAAATGGATTGGACGTCACTTGCAAAAGCTACGTTTTGTTCCTATGGAGAATTTAATAACTCTAGTCATCTAATATTTTACAACTAAAAGAGGGAGGAGGGAAACTGGAACGAAGCTTCCTCATTTTTTCTTTAGAAAAAAGCTCGGCTGATTTCAATCCTTCGGAGTTGATTTTTAATATTTTGGTCAAATGTCCTACAGTGTTCTGTCTTAACGAATTACATAATACCTCTACGCAGCCTGGAAGAAATTGACCCCTATAAAATATCAAAGTCTGATTCAGCAAGAATCTAAAATGCAATTAGTAAAAGACTAAATAAACCCTCAAGACACCATGAAAGAGGAGGAAGTTTTTTGGATCAGTTCAGGTGTACCAATACCAAACGCAAAACAAAAAGAACCCCCAATTGCAAAAAATCTGCTAAAGTACAAAAGCGCCAGACCACCTGTGTATTATCTTTACGACAAAAAAGCATGTGTTTCCAGCAGAAAAAAGAAAAATTCAATGAAATAATTATCACGAAACGAATCAATCGAAGAATTAAAAAGCAAACTGGAAACAAACGAAGAATTGAATATATCAAAAGTGTTAGGATAGGAAGACGTACCGAGCAGTCGGACAAGATGCTTGTGCCTTAGACGATTGATGATAGTAAGCTCAGCCAAGAAATCATCTTGTCCCTTTATGCTCTCCCTAGAGAAGCACTTGACAGCAATCTCCAAACCCTCCTTCACCAAAACCCCTTTATAGACAACTCCATAGCCTCCTTGTCCAAGCTTGTTCTTCTCATCAAAGCTATTCGTAGCCTTCTTCAGCTCCTTGAACTCAAACTCCCTCGGCATACCAGGCAAGCTCTTCAAAGCCCCGAGCAAAGCAGGCGACGAAACTGCTCGATGCTTCTTGTAATAATATCCGATAACTAAAATCCCGACAATCGCCAGAACAAAAACAGGTATACCAACTCCTAATCCAATGGTAAGCCACTCTTTCTCCTTCTCTGGGAAGTAGTGAACCGTCATATTCCACCGCCGAACACAGTTCAACTGCGTGTGATTGTCGCCCGTCGACGCCGCAAACCCGAAGTAAGAAAATTGCTCCACGTATTCCATAATGTTCAGATCCTCCGATAACAAGGGCGACGAAGGCTTCGGCGGTGTGGGCCCATCTTTATCAAATTGCTCTGCAACGTACACCTCCATCTTCATGTCCGAACCACTGTAATCGACCCAGACATTGTAGAACTTGGGCCCAACGATCGGCGCAATTGTTATGTTGTACTGAGAAAGCGACGCCGTTTTCACGGATCTGACGCCGTTGACGTCGATTCCGACGTGGTTGTCGTCTGGGTCGAAGTCCTGCTTGAAAGTGTCGAGCTCGACGGGGCGACTATCTTGTTCGTCGAGTTCCCGTCCGTGGATTGGTTGGTCAGCCCCAAGAACTGCCCGTAGCTATTTTCGGGCAGGACCATCGCGGGGGCTATCAGGAACGCCAGGCCCTCGCCGGCGGTGGCGTTGAGCGTGAACACGTTTATGAGGAAGGAGGTGTTGAACGACGCCACGCGCGGTCGCTGGCTCGTGTCATTCAGGGCGGCGCTGATGTTATCAGCGCCGCCGCCGTCCTCCCATAGCTTGAAGGCTTTGGGCAGAAAAACACGGCCGGCGTTGTTGTATCTGCTGACGATGTCCGACGAGGCTGAATCTGGGGTGACTTGTAAGGCGCCGTAGTTTATGGTTGCGTTGTCGACGATGGTCAAAGCGCCGAAGAAAGATCTGTCGAAGGTGTTGTATGAGTGCATGTATGTCTTGAGGCTTTGGGCTTGGGAAGCAGTTGTGAAGAAGAAGAAGAGAAAAGCTAGCGATGACAGTTGGCCCATAACAGTCGTCGGCCTTTGCGTGATTGATTGAGAGGAGGAAGAAGATGGTAGCGGTCGGTAATGGAATCTAATCAATGGAAATGCTGTGGTAAACGTAAATCTCTGTTTTTGAAGCCAAGAATTATTTATTCATTGCATGTGATCAAGGAGATAATTAAAAAAATAAAAGGATAGTACAATGTGTATTTGTTCGATTATTGATATTTTATTTTTGGGATTTGACATTTACAGTCCATTGCATTGCATTACTCGGAACTTGCCCTAATGGAGACTTTTCCTTCTTTCTTAAATTTTATATTATCACAAAGAAATACCATTACTATTCTTCTTATTTTAAAAACGTGGACATATTCTCGAGCGATAAAAGTTGACTCGATATTGAAGAGAAGATTTTGACTTCCTATGAAATGTGTTAAATAAGTCAAAAGGAAGGGATGATGATAAACTATTGTAAGGTAGATAATGTCATAAACTTTCATTTTTGCAAGGTTGACATTCATTTAAGTTTGATCGTTATTCAAATGAATAATTCAAACCAGAAAGCACACTTGATATGTTTGCAAGAAAATAGAGAGATTTATTGATAGTGTAGGCAAAGTCAATAAGATCAAAATCCGCACAGTGTTTATGAACTCCAGAGATTGTAATTACTCAGGATTTTCAATATTGTAATACCAAGAAGTTATACAATGTTTGATAAATAAATAACGGGGTAAATTCCGTAATACCCATCGTCCACCCATTCACAGCTGAGGCTGACTCGTCCGATTTTCACAATGTTTCATTCACTACTCTTCACATTCAGATCCTACATTTTATTGTTATAAGTGAAGTTATTTTATTACTTTATATTAACTATATATAATTAAGATGCACAGAAAAAAACCAGTATATATAGAAAGAGGTAGTTCTAGGAAGCAAAGAGCGTGGTTGGTGACGACCTAGTTTTACCAACCGGTTATACAGAGTATTGTTCTAAAAGAAAAAGTAAGAAAAATCAAATCAATAAAGAAATAATAATAATATACGCATATGTTTAGCCAGCCATTACTTTAAACAGTGGGAAGAATTAGTGGGTGTCACTTTAAAGTAACTAATATATTTAACTTGAAACCTTCTTTACAGGCAGCTAGCGTTCACACGTCTATTGAGTGCATGTACGTGTATAAACATAAATAAATATATTGTGCCACCCTAATCCAATCCAACCGATTAAGTTCGATTTAAATCGGATTTAAGCCTTATTATGAGCTATGAAATGATTCTTGAGTTGTAGAAGACTACTAATCTCATTGATCATTGTTCCATATGAAGTTCATTGTTGTCGATGAGTTCAAGTTTGTAAACAAACCAAGACTAGTCTCACATCACATATCATGAGTCATATGTATATAGAATAATACTACACAAATATAGAATCCATGCGTCAATTTGTGTTCCCCACAACGTTGTTTCACATCTATCTGTCATGTAATTTAACAACTTTCTGTTAATCGAAGGATAAGTTGCAGCAGATTTGTGGGCTCCTTGGACAAAAAAAAAAAACGAGCAAAGAAAAAGATAAACGGTGCTAATACCAATTCATCTGTGCGAAAACAAATAGAAATTGAAGTGGGCCCTGTACGGATGTGTACTAAGTTGCAAAACGGGTGACCTAAATGTTGAAACTAATGTTGATGTAACACTGAACGCCCAGCGAAAATACCTAAGAATTTAGTAATGAAAAACGATTAACATGAGCTTTAAAATTGTACAGCAAGTTATAAAACTTGCTGCGTGCCTTCATGGCAAAATACCATTACTAAGAACGGTTTACAAAAAGAACAACTATAGAAGATAGTAAACTCATGCATAAAATGAATCTTAAGATTGTAAACCTTTCCTAAAAGCTTACGTCTAGACTGTGGACTCAAAGGGAAAGAATAAAGCTAGCAAAACAATAAACGCTCTCTCGTTCACTTGCATATCTCGTGTGTTTCGCTCGTTGTCGCTCAAAAGTTACTCCATCAAAGCTCTCCATATGCAACTCGAAAATCTCATTTATTTATAGGCCTTGGCTCCCCTTTGAATTAGTAAGATATCCCTTGAGAATCTCCTTATTGTAGTGGCCGATCCCGTATCTTCTTGCTTTATGATCTCCGTATCTTCTATTGTTCGTAAGTGCACAACTTATTTTGGGCATGAAAGACAAAATCTTTTTCCATATCCTTGACATTAACAATTTCCCCCTTTTTGTCTTTCTTTCCAAAACTCGTACATCTCCTCTTAGCCTAGTCCACCAGTAGCTTCAGTCGTCCTGGGTTCTTCTTCTGCATCATCTCCCCTCTTTGGGAAGGAAGAAACCCCCCCTTAATTTGACGTTCCAGAATTGATGTTGGAACAAATGTTGAACTAACATTTGGTGCAACATTTGACGTTCCTCGTCAAATGACTCTTTGTCTGGAGTCTTCTGCATTATCCTTTTGAGCTTCTTTCTATTTCAGTTCTAGCTTCACTTTTCGAAGTTTCCTTAGCACCACCAGTAAAAGTTGCACCACCTTGATTAGCACCATCTGCACCATCTTCTCCCCCCTTTTTGGGAAGAAAGTAAACCTCGGAGAACTTCTTCTGAGCAATCATAAAGTAGTATCTTTCTCCAGGTGAGAAGTTGAGGCAGGTGTGAAACCAATAACTGGATCAACATTCTGGGACTCGACATCGGGTGAGTTCGCCATAGAAATTCAAGATTAAACGTATCGAAGCAGAACAATATAAATCTTGAAATCTGTAAAAGCTTAACGAATTTCTCGAATTTTTGCAGAAAGATGGCCTAGGTTAGGAAATAGGATTTGTGCAAGTGAAGATGTCAAGTAGCCGAGCCGAGTCAAAAATAAATCAGGATTTCCCAACAAAAAAAAAAAATAAAATGGTCATACAACATAAATGCATCGTGGAATAAGTGAAAAGCAAAAAAAATAACCGTTGGATACCTAAATAAAATAATATTAAACAGCTTTCTATCAAATAAGCCTAAACTGAAAAACAAATTGAGCGATATTGAGAACTGTGAACACATGAAAACATGGGAGAGTCATGATTAGGCGAAGATATATACCAAGTCAAAAATCAAAATAGAGATCGAGCTATACTAACCGATTAGAGAACGTTGATGAGCATTCAAAAATATAACATGATCAAACTGACAGTCACATATGTTGTTCCAACATAAGACTCAACATTCTTACTCTGAAATTTCAGTTTTCTGTTCGACATCCTAAACTCAATTTCCTTTCGTTTTCTGTCATTTTCACCTTAGGTTTTGATCCGGATTATTGTGCACTGTCCTTATGCCCTAAACATCAAGGTTTGGCTTTTTGTCGCAAAAAATACATCGTCACCGCGAATGCCGTGTACCTAGGAATACTTATTACCAAAACCATTCACTATTGGAGCAATGATGTTTTTCGATTCCGGCACAAAACCCTACTCAAAATCACTTGAGAACTCCATAAAATGGCTAATAATCCAAAGCCTGAATACTCTTCACTTTTTTTCCTTCAATAATTTTGTCTTCCTCGGATAGGAGCACTCACGAAAGGACAATAAACTCCTAAACGAGGAGACCCAAACTCCCCGCTGGGAGAAATGAATAAACACCGAAAGCGAAGTCCAGGCGAGCAACAAAAAGAAAGAAATCAATAGAGCCCTAAAACACAGAAAGCCACGACCCATGACAAATAACGAGGATATTCCTCCACCTCCACTATGCAGAAGGAAGAATAAGGGTAGTTCCTCATCCTCCGTTTAGCTTACAACTACATAGGCAAGATAAAAGTAGAAAAGAAAAAAACTCTTACATATGGCCATATACATTAATCACTATTATTGGCTCGTATCATGGTACAATCCTTTTACACAGCATCAAAGAATGGCTGTCAATGAAGTTTCTTAAACATAGTAAAACAAAAAATCTCGTGTCTGTCTAAGACGTGAAATAAGATTGACATGTATGGAGACGTATGCATATCTACTCTTTCCTAATGTAGCTACCAAACCAAACACACATACCATTGAACATAACCTTCTACAATCAAACAGAAACTACACGTACATTCACACTTCGAATCAAACACCCTCTCCGTTTCTGTTTCTACGCTCTTCCCTTCACTTATCTTACATTGACAGGCCAACCTCAGACCTCGTCGTCCTTACTATCAACGGACTGTTCACCCATGACCTCGTATTCCTCCACGACAACCACCCGAATGCATAATCTTTTATCGGAGCATTAACTTCGAATCTCAAGGTAAACTTCACCTTCTCGCCGTAACTGCTAAAGCTCAATCTTTTAGGCACTACGGTGACGTTGACGCCTTTTGGCGGGACGATCACAGCTTTGTACACGCTCCTCGGTTCCCCCACGTTCGTCACCGTCCTAGAAACAGAAACCCAAGTCCTAACATTCGCCGTAGCTGTAATGGATGGATAGTTAAGGTTCGACGCTGTCTTCATGTAAGCTCGGCGACGATGGCTACTACAAGTGCTGTTGCTGTCCCTTGTGATCAGCTTCAGCGATCTCTCGCTATAACCGATAGAACAGAGGAAAGATCTGTAATCGTCGGGCGTCGCGTCGTAGATTAGGCCCGGGTTGAGAACTTGGGTGGGGTTCACAAAGCCCGAGCCAAAATCAAATGGGTTGGCCTTTCTACCATCAGCTGTCATAGGCCTTCTGTGCTTATCCAAGGTTGTCGCTAAAAAGATGACTCGAAAGAGGGGAAGATTCTGTTATTACAGCATACCCAATCATAATCTTGATATTTAAGTCGGAGCTCACCTGTCGTCATTATCGCAGATTTGATAGCGGATGGAGACCAGTTTGGATATACTGCCTTTATTAAAGCCACAATCCCCGTTACGTGCGGGCAAGCCATCGAAGTTCCCGAGAGAATGTTGAAATCCATATTCGCAGCAGCTGGCGACCATGACGCTAATATGTTGAGTCCAGGCGCTATGACGTCGGGCTAACAAATAGCAGATGCAATAAAATCTCGTGTTGGATTGGACGACAAATATTTGTATCTTCTGTGAGAAGGTTTTCTGAGTTCTTATTATTACCTTAAGTATCTCGGGAGTCAGTGCATTGGGACCTCTAGAAGAAAACGGTGCTACTCTGGGAGCAGCTTGGGATCCTATCACAGTCTTTGCTGACAAGATCTTCGAAGTAGGATTGCTGTAGGAAAGATGTCTTTTTTTAGTCAAAATCAAGAATGCTTGCGAAAGCTTGCTTACTACAACTCTGGCGAACACAGAAAACGGACCGTGTCTTGTTAACGTAGGACAGAATCTTATATCCCGTTCTTTTCCCGACAATAGCTGCAGGGATTGGAAAAGGAATTGCAACGTCTTTATCCTCTTCGTCGATAAGTATCATACCGACTCCACCAGCTTGTTTGACCACAACGCCTTTTGCCAGCTTGGACTCTGTCGAACTGCCTGCTTGTTTGCATACGAGGACTTTGCCTTTCGCTTTTGTTGAGTTCAAAGAACTCTCCAAACAGTAACTGCTCATTATTTTTTTTACACAGATAATAGACAAGTGTAAAGACTTTGAGTTTATCTTGCATTTCGTAGAACTAACTGCTCATAAGGCAACAGCATTTTGCTTCACCTTGATTGATATGGAGTGAAGTATCCTCCGTTCGCTTCAGAAGCCGGTATGATTTTAGTGGAGCCATCCATCTTCAATACACTCAAACTCTCGCCCTACATATTCGTAATCACATTAAAAAAAATTGATTCTAGGCCAACGATTCTGTATATATCTATGTCGAAAATATCTGTTTTAAAGCAAACAGGGATTTACCGAGATTCGAGCTCCATTTCCAAGAATAATATCAGAGGTGAAATCCCGATCCGTGGAGCTAGCACCGACCGTTATGATCCACGGGGCAACGTTCGTGGCCGAGCCGGGCTGACCCACGTTGCCAACCGAAGCCACCACAGCAATCCCATGGCTCACGGCGTGGAAAGAGCCCACAGATATGGCATCGTTAAAGTAACCTCCACCTCCTCCTTGGGGCGGGTCAGAGCCCAGAGACAGAGACAAGACGTGGACCCCATCTCTTATCGCGTCGTCGAACGCAGCCAAAATGTCCACGTCATAACACGCCATGTTCCAGCACGTCTTGTATGCAGCAATGCGGGCCATCGGTGCTCCGCCTCGGGCCCCACCGGAGGCAAGGCCTTTGTAGTTCATGTTGCTGACGAAGCGGCCCGAGGCGGTCGAGGCCGTGTGAGTTCCATGGCCCGAGCTATCCCTTGCTGACTTGAATGATTCAACGTCTTGGTCAGATTCGTAGGAGTTGAGGTACCATCGAGCCCCAATCAGTTTCCTAGTACAAAGATTTATATATATATGTATGTATATGTATGTATGTATGTATGTATGTATGTATGTATTGTAATCTTGGTAAGGTTTGTGAAAGTCGAGAGCAATGGGAGAGTTAGTTAATACCTGTTGCAGGACGAAGAGTTGAAGGCTTCGCCTGATTGGCAAACTCCTTTCCACTCGGAAGGCACAGCTGGCATTTCGTGGTCGCTGAAACTTGCCGATTCGGGCCAAATTCCTATGAGGTTGGTTGTTTTCATGTATAAGGAACACATGGAAGTTGTTGAGTTCACCATATACTACTATATCAAGGTTAGGCTAGTGATTGTGAAAGAAAAAGGAATGATAGTAAAGAAACAGGACATCAAGTTAGTAGGACCAAATCGAACAGTTTCAATCTTGGAGAATGAAAGAGCATTTAGTCCTTTGACAACATAAGCATTTACTAACTGACCCGTGTCGATGAAACCAATGATGACATTGACCTGGTTCCGAGTGTTATAACCAGGGATTTCCATGGTTTCCTCACTGAGAAGGCCCATGAAATCCCATGAATGTGTTGTGTGGAGTTCCCTTTTAGTGTTGGGAAATACTGACACAACTCCTGGCATTTCTGGTCTTGCATTTGAACATTTATGTATGGCTCGTCAGACAAAAACGGCATCAATTGTTGTGTTGAACAGAGAAGCATTAAATACATAAATGAAGAACTAATACTTGCCTGCAACTTCAGAAGCTTGTTCTTGTGTCAGCTTAGCTGCAAACCCTCTGAAACCATGCCTATAACTGTACACATGAGAAGCCTTGGCATCTTCCTCACTACATTCAGTACAACTCGTGGGTTTCTACAATTCCCAATAAAAAGAAAAACACGATTTACTTTTTTATAATCAGCACCTTCCTCTGTGGAGAGCAGTAAGCATTTGATGGTTTTGCCTGAAAATTTCATCTGGGCCATCACTTCCTCTGCTCCCCATGTACACCACATACAGCTAAACGAGGACCAATTTTTCACACACATTTCAAATCGTAGAGCTTAGTAATAGCAAAACGTGAAGAAGCAACACACTTACCTCGGAAGAAAACGATGGGCCAATAATCAGAGCAAGAGTAACACACAGTGATGACATACACAAATAAAGATCGGTTCTTGGTGATGAACCCATCTTGAGTAACGAAAGGCTAACGTAGCTGAGAGATTTGTGGGAAAGACTAGTAATCAACAGCAGAAATGGGTACTATGTGGTTGATTGGAAACGAAATATATGCCGAGACAAGTAACGTGAAGAGTATTTTCAGGAGCAGCATTTGCTTTAAGCTTAAAACCAACCCACGAGGCTCTCCACTCTCACTTTACGCTCACGCTTCAATATTCAATTTATTCCCACGGCACTCGGTCATAATATAATATGTTGTCCTTTTTACTTACTAAAATATTGGTCTTGTTTTCTGGATTTCTGAAAAGGAATGTTGGGTTGATATCTCGGGTTCTGAAAAGCAGCTATGTTAATATAATCATTCATTCATACCCAATCAACGGTAATTTGTTAAGTGGAAGTACTGATGATGTTTCTTATAACCGTTGGGGCTGTTAGTGGAACAGTATCCGTGAATGATTTTCAATTGAGTGTGGTGAAACGCTCACGTGACTCTGTCTGTTACTGTGTTGTTATTGATATGGGGCAAACCCAATCAACAGTATTTTTGGGTGTGGGGGCTCTGAATATTTAGTTAACGGTAGATCGATTAATATGCTATTGGCTAAGTGTACGAGGGTTGTTGATGCTGGGACATAAACAGAAAGAACACAGGGGTTTACGTGGTTCGAATCCTTTTGGATTCTACGTCCACGGGGCGCTGGGAACTGTCTTTCACTAAGCAAGAACACGTTACACACTCAGAAATTCCTCACCTTCACTCCTAAACGCAGAAAATATGTTTAAGATATCTTAGAGAGAAAACGTTGCATGAATGTTCTTGTTGAGAGATTCTGCCTTTGGAAAATATGCTAAGTCCTCCCTTTATAGCAGCTCCCCGCCGCCTGCTGAAGGCTATGTTCCAGCTTTTCTGGGGGACGTACCACCTAGGGAGTGCAGGAAAAGTGACATATTGTTTGATGTTCTGTGACGGTCACAGTGAAGTATTCAGTAATATCTTCCTCTAATGGGATGACACGCGTCCCTGTACTCTTTCTCCCTTTCTTCTACTGTCTTTTTATCTTGATACACGATGGTTCTTCTTCCTTTGTCCAGTCCATGCTAGTGTCCGTCAGGTCCTCGCAGCTCCTTCTTCCCAGATTTTATACTTTATTATGGGCTCTTCTTTTTGGGCCTTGTTTGGGCCTCCCTTCATTTACTTTTTCTCGGCCCGTCTCAATTAATACCATATCAACCACTCCCCTACTCTGATTTATTTTTGGGAACCAAAAGTGAATTAGAGTAAATAATTATGAATTCAAACCATACCTCCTTTCGAGGTCCCTCTGTCATGCTCCCCTGAAAAGACATGTCCTTTCAATACCTCGGGAACCGCTTCTTCTTAAGAGGGGCTTCTGGAAGTTCAATCCTTACTTTTGAAAAGGTATTCCGCCATTTAACAGGTACGTCTCTTTCTCTCTCTCTCTTTATTTCGTCTTCTTCCTTCATTTCTATGGCTTCCATCGTTACAGCTTCGGCAAACCCTTCGCCTTCCTCCACTCACTCTCATCAGTCGCTCTCTTCTGATACGTCGTCTGCTCCCCCCGTTTCGCAGCCCATTTCCCCTCCAGAAGCTCGCACCCACCGCGCCGCTGTTCCTCAAACCGGCAATCGTCCCAGAACCCGTTCAGCCGTCGCTTCCGCCATGACTTCCCACCCTCAAGATAAAGCGGGGTCCGTCGATTCGCCGGCCGATACCCAAGGTTCGGTTGCGCTTTCGGGTTCGCGACCCCCTCCAAACCCTAGATCCACCCCCTCTTCTTCTACCGGAACCCCTCTTAGTATTTTCAAGGCTTCGACGTGTTCGTCGACTGGCCTGGCTGCTCTGGTGGAGGGAGGTTTTGTTTTCGAGGGTTATACGGTGAGGATACCCTCGCTGGATCAAAGGGCCGACCGGCCGCCTCCATCTTGTTTGGCGTTTTGGGAGGCCCAGGTCCGGGCCGGGCTTCGCTTCCCTGTCCCTCTCTTTTTGTCTGAAGTGTCCAGGGCCTTCAAGGTCCCTTTAAATCAGTTTCAGCCCTCCGCCATTCGTCTCCTCATATCGTTCTTCGTGGCGGTACGGGCGGTCGGAGGCGTTCCTTCCCCTGATTTGGTAGTCTCCCAGTTCTCGCTCAAGCTCCATGGCGCTTTCTTCTATCTCTCCTCTATTTCTTCCAGCCTGGGAGGAGAGACCCACTTTTTTGGCAAGAATCATAAAATGGACAAGGATTGGCATGGTGCGTATTTCTTCGTGGAGGCCCCAGGAGGCTTGTGGGATTTCCCTTGCGAGCGGTGGGTGAATGGTGCCCCTCCTCGCGGGTCTGGCAAATGCTCAAAAAGGAACCGGAAAGCCTTGGCTGCTTTGAATGCTCATGCTGAAGAGCATGGTCCCCTAAGCCCTTCTTCCTTAGTCAGATTCCCGGGGGTCTTGCACAATTTTGGGTTTTCGCCCTCTTTTGCTAGCCTTTCTTTCGAGGGTAACTGTGGTTGCTGCCTTGCCTTCATGTTTTCATGGCATCCTTATTTTTGCTGACTCTTTTGTTGGGCGCAGGGATGACAGGCTCATGGCTCAATTTGCTGGCGAGTGTAGAGGAAGGAAATGCTCCCCCACCTCCTGTTGCTGATAGACCTGCCACAGCTCCCATCCTCCCAACGCTTCCAGGGGCCCTAGACATTCGGGCCGAGGTTGGCCAGTCTCCTCCCAAGGACTTAGGGACTTCCGAACCATCTCCAGCCCCCTCAGCCCCCAAGGCAAAGCGAAAGGCAGGCTCTTTGGCCAAGCCCGCCAAGAAGTCCAAGAAGAAGCTACCCCTCATTGAGGGTGAGGGAGATGAGGCTCAGGTTGAAGCTCCTCAAGAAGGGCTTCGTCAAGAGGGCCCACCTCCTTCCGGGGACTCCTCGGCCAGAGTGGGGATGGCAGCGTTGAGTCATCTGGTCCCTTCAGAGGACAGGGAGGTGTTTGCCAATAGGTCCCCCATGGAGAATGAGGCGGAGCTTGCTCATCATCTTCTCAAGGTATGCCTTCTGTAATTCTCAGTGGATATTCTTTCCTGTTTGCCTCATTTCGTATGCTTCCTCTGTTTGTCTGGTCTTAGGGTTCCTTCTTGTGGTACCTAGGTGATAGGTCTAGTGTCTGTGAAGTCCTCTGAGAATCCGTTGGTGTCGGAGTTGGAGGGACGCATTAAGTCCCTCCAGGAACAGCTAGAGCAAGTTCAGGCCAGTCTGGCCGCCCGCGAGAAAACAGTTGAAGAGATTCAGGCTAAGTTCGAGAGCGAGAAGGAAGGACTGGAGGAAGAGAAGACGGAGCTGGCCAGAAGGTATGAGGAGTTGCTTAAGTCCTCAGAGAAGGAGAAAGAAGACCACGCGGCCCTTCTGAAGTCGCGTGAGGAGGAGCTCACGAGCTCCTTTGCCCAGGAGAAAGCGAAGTGGGATGAAGACTTCGTCCGCATGACGGAAGTCCATGGGCCAGTTGAACTGGAGGCCATGAAGGCGGAGGGCGCTCAGATCTGCCAGCGCCATCTCTTGTCGACCGCGGCTGGTCAGAAGTTCTTGGAGGACCTGGCCCAAGATTGGCGTCTGGCGTATCTGGAGGACCCCCTTTCCCTTAGGGACTTTGTTCCCTTCATGCAGCACTATTTTCTGGGGGGCCACCGCGCAGGATCCGCTGGTATTGCTGTGGTTCCCGCCCTCAAGGACCTTCCTCCCCCTGCTTCCTTCAAAGGGGACCCGCTAGCTGAGGAGAATCCCTCATTCTGGCGCCCCTCTGCTGAGAAGCATGCGGCAGCTCTTGCCGAGGCCGACATCTCTGACCTCCCCGGCATTGTTTTCTATCCTCCTGTGGATCCTTCTGTTTAGTTTTTTCTTCTTTGTGTTGTGTAATGGACCTTTTTCCCTTTTGTGCTTTTGCGGATAATCTTAGGGTGTTCATTTCCCTGGTGGGGGAGTTCAACTCCCCTGTTTTCGTATGTTTTCTCTGAGGTCCCCCTTTTCCTTGTAATATAGGACCTCTTTTATGAAGTATCTTTTTCCTTTCGTGCTTTTTCTTTTTGAATTCAGTAGTACTTCATCAACACGTCGTTAAATTCGCATGCCAAGTATGAATCACACACGCCTTTGGTTGTAAGGACCGTCGTCCTTATCCAAAGGTGTCACGTAGGCGCTAGGCTCTCTTTGTCCTTAGCGAATCCAGTAATGTAAGCCCGAAGGTCTTAAAAAGTGGGGGACTACCCCACCGTTTTATCCTGGTTATAGCGCCAGCTACGCTGAGGTACCTATACACGTCGCAGGCCTTACTGGGGACCTTTGATGTCCTGTACGCCACAGCCCGTCAGCGGTGGTATCTTGTACACCTTTACAGGCATCTTTCACATCGCAGGCCTATGGCCCTTGATGTCTTTGTACGCCGTAGGTCCGTCGACCCTTGGTATCTTTTCACGTCGCAGGCTGTTAGCCCTTGATGTCATTGTACGCCGCAGGCCCGTCGACCCTTGGTATCTTTTCACGTCGCAGGCTGTTGGCCCTTGATGTCATTGTACGCCGCAGGTCCGTCGACCCTTGGTATCGTTTCACGTCGCAAGCTGTTAGCCCTTGATGTCATTGTACGCCGCAGGTCCGTCGACCCTTGGTATCGTTTGTAAGTGCACCTTGTTAGGACAAAATATTTATATTCCGCTAGGGAGGTACGCCTCATTAAAACCTTATCTGGGCAAAACCTCCCTTTGAGGCAAAAATCCCAGATGAAGGAAAAAGAGTACGTCCCTCCCTTTCTTACATGGTGATATTACACATAAAACTTTTTTAAGTTAGAGACGTTCCAAGGGCGGGGCAACGACCTTCCTTTGGCATCTTCTAACTCGTAGGCTCCACCTCCTAACACCTTCGTCACCCGATAGGGTCCTTCCCAGGGGGCCTCCATTTTCTTCAGGGGCCGTAGGATGTCGGCTCTTCGAAGCACTAGGTCCCCCTGCTGAAATCCCCTGGGTCGGATTTTCCGATCATACATTGCCTTTATGCGACTTTTATATCCTTCGGTCCTCACGTGGGCTTCCTCCCTTATCCCTTCGACAAGATCCAGGTCCTCCCTTCTTAGCTGCGCGTTCTCCTGCTCGTTATATGCCATCATTCGATGTGTTTCGATGCCGATTTCGGCTGGTATCACGGCGGACGACCCATATACTAGTTCGAATGGTGTTTCCCCTGTGGCTTCGCGGGGGCTAGTTCTGTATGCCCAAAAGACAGCGTCCAGCGCCTCCACCCATTTGTTTCCGTCTTGTTCGAGTCGAGCCTTGATCCCCCTGAGAATGGTTCGATTGGAGACCTCGGCTTGCCCATTTGCTTGGGGATGTCCCACCGCGACAAACCTCTGTGTTATTTTCATGCCTTCACAGAATCCTCGCGTCTTAGCTCCACAGAATTGAGTTCCATTATCGGAGACAAGGATCCTGGGAGCTCCATATCGGCAACATATGTTCTTCCATAGGAACTCAATCACCTTCTCTTCGTCTATCCGTGCCACCGCCTTAGCTTCGATCCATTTACTGAAGTAGTCAACTGCTACAATGATGAACTTCTTTTGCGCCTTTCCTCGGGGAAAGGGACCGACAATGTCGATTCCCCATTTGTCGAAAGGGCATGGGGAATGCATGGTCCCCAGAGCCTCGGCCGGGACGTGGATTCTGGGACCATACTTCTGACAGTTGTTGCACCTTCGGACTAGGTCCTTGGCATCCTTGATGAGACTGGGCCAGAAATATCCGGCTCTGACAACTTTCCTGGTGAGGGACTTGTACCCCGCATGATCCCCCGCGCATCCTTCGTGGATTTCTTCAAGTATTTTCTTGCCTTCCTCTTTGGAGAGGCATCGGGAGTATGCGTGTACGAAAGATTTCTTGAACAGGCACCCATCTATCAGACAGAACTTTTGTCGGTATCCCCTTTTGTCCTTCTGG
Source organism: Craterostigma plantagineum (assembly GCA_027422505.1). NCBI lineage: Eukaryota > Viridiplantae > Streptophyta > Magnoliopsida > Lamiales > Linderniaceae > Craterostigma > Craterostigma plantagineum. The sequence goes on along the minus strand of JAPQWV010000752.1, from coordinate 127,333 downwards.
CCGGGATCCTCTAAGGTGGCTATGATGGGGGCTCTCCAATCATCCCTCTCTTCTATGTTTGCCACGAACTCCCCTTTCTCTTCCTTATCCACCGCGACGTAGGTGATACCCTCTTCTTTGAGAGCTGGCCCTGAACTAGCGGCCTTCGCTAAATAGTCTGCCTTGTGGTTTTCCTCCCTGGGGACCTGCACAATCTCACAAGAGTCGAAGGCTCTGGTGAGCTTCTCAACTTTCTTACCATACTCAGCCATCTTTTCATCTTTTGCCTCGTAGTTCCCTTTTACTTGCTGGACCACCAGCTGTGAGTCCGAGAACAAAGTAATGTTTCGTGCCCCCAGCTCCTTCGCGATCCGTAAGCCATGAAGGAGGGCTTCGTATTCTGATTCATTGTTGGAAGCTTGAAAATGGAACGTAATGGCGAAACGGAGCTCCTCTCCTTCTGGGTTGATGACAAGGATCCCTGCTCCTGATTTTTGCGAAGTGGCGGATCCATCCACGTATACTTTCCATCGGCCTTCCGGAGGTCCCTTCGTAGTTTCGAGGACGAAATCTGAGAGGGCCTGGGCCTTCACAGCTGTCCTTCGCTCAAATTCTACGTCATACTCCCCTAGCTCGATGGCCCACTTCACCATCCTTCCTGATAAGTCTGGTTTGTCCAATGTTTGCTTCAGCGGGAAATTAGTTCGCACGTTCACTTTGTGTGACAAGAAATAGGGTCGGAGTCGGCGGACAGAAGTCATTACTGCTAAAGCGGCCTTCTCAAGCTCGGAGTACCTAGTTTCAGCGTCCAGAAGTACCTTACATACAAAGTAGATGGGCTTCTGGGAGGTTCCTTCTTCCTTCAATAGGACGGAGCTTATCGCGTGGTCCCCTACGGAGAAATATAGTATCAATACATCCCCCATCAAAGGTTTGGTCAGGAGAGGCGTGTTGTGGAGGTACTCCTTCAATTCTTCAAAGGCTTGCTGGCATTCCTTAGTCCACTCGAATTGTTTATTCTTTCGTAACACCTTGAAGAAAGGTAGGCTCCTCTTTGCTGAGTGGGAGATGAATCTGCTAAGGGCCGCCAATCATCCCGTGAGCTTTTGGACTTCCTTGATGCCCTGGGGAGGTTGCATCTCCAAAATAGCCTTCACTTTCGTAGGATTGACCTCGATGCCTCGTTGGGTGACCATGTAGCCAAGGAACTTCCCCGATCCCACTCCGAACGCGCATTTTTCGGGATTGAGTTTCATTCCGCTTTCCCTGATTGCTTTGAACGCTTCTTCCAGGTCCTTGGTGTGATCAGTGAGGTGTACCGATTTTACGAGCATATCATCTACGTACACCTCCATGTTCCTACCTAGTTGCTGCTTAAAGACCTTATCCACCATCCGTTGGTACGTCGCTCCCGCATTTTTGAGTCCGAAGGGCATTCGGACGTACCCGTATGTCCCCCCTGGTGTTACAAAGCAAACTTTATCAAAATCGTTTGAATCGAGGCTTACCTGGTGATAACCTTGGTAGGCGTCCATCATGCTGAGGACCTCACACCCAGAGGTGGAGTCTACGAGTTGGTCTATTCTGGGCAGAGGATAGTGATCCTTGGGGCAGGCCTTATTGAGGTCCCTGAAATCAATGCACATCCTCCACTGTCCATTTCCTTTCTTTACCAGGACGGCATTGGCCAGCCAAGTGGGGAACTGGACCTCCTGGATATGGCCTGCCTGAAATAGTTTGTCGACCTCCCCCTCAGGATCTGCGCTCTTTCCGTCCCACATGTCCTCAGCTTTTGTTTGACGGGCTTAGCGCCGGGTAGGACATTCAAGTAATGTTTGGCTATATCAGGGTGGATTCCCGTCATATCTCCGGGCGAAAACGCAAATAGATCGGCGTTCCTTTGCAGGCATCCTACCAGCTCCTTCGTGGCCTGTTCCCCCAAGTGTGTTCCTATCTTAGTGGTCCTTCCTGGTTGGTCGGGGTATAGTTCCACCTTGGCAAGCTCCTCATCCGGTTCAGGCTGCAAGCTCGTAGGTCCCCCTCCTTCAATCTTGATCCTTTTGTCGCGACCACTCCCTTCTCGGGCAATCTCTTTTTCTTTGGCCACTGCCTTAACTTCATTGGCGTAGCATCGGCGGGAACTCTGCTGGTCCCCCAAGATCTCACCTACGTGCTCCCCCACGGGGAACTTGACTTTCAAATGGTAGGTGGAGGGGATCGCTCTGAATTCGTTGATGGCGGGTCGTCCCAGGATGACGTTGTAGGAGGAGGCGATGTCAACCACCAAAAAGTTGATCATTTTCACAACTCGAACTGGGTTTGTCCCCATCCCGACAGGCAGCGTCACTTCCCCCATGGGTCGTATCCCAGGTCCTCCGAACCCATATAGGGCGGTGGAAACTGGCCGCAGACCTGCTTCCAGATCCATTTTCTTAAAGCAATCCAGGAACAGGATGTCGGCCGAGCTCCCTCCGTCTATGAAGACTCGGGACACATCGTGTCCAGCGATATCAGTCGTTATGACCAAGGCATCGTTGTGGGGCCTGGTAACATGAGTCTCATCTTCCGGCCCAAACTGTACGTTCGCAACGGCCTCCGTGTGCCCTATCAATCCCCACGACTGAGGTCCCCCTGTGGTCCTAGCGTAGGACTTCCTAGCTCGGTTAGAATCCCCACTGCTGGGACCTCCCACAATAATCAGGATAGGGGCCCTGGATGGTCCTGGGGGGCCTTTGTTTGCTGATGGGGGCAACGGCCTACCCTTATTCGGGACAGGTCCCCCTTCTTCCTTTTCGCCTTTCCGGGAGCTGGGCTCTGGTCCTTGCTTCACGAATTCCTTCAAGTGTCCTGCCTGTATCAGCCTTTCTATCTCATCCCTCAAATGGTAACAGTTGTTAGTGTGGTGCCCGTATTCGTTATGGTAACGACAATATAAATTAGAATAAGGTCGAGAGGGTCCTGCAGATCCGGCGGGAGGTTTTCTCAAAGCCGGATGTCGTCCCGATACGGCCAGGACCTCCTCCGGGTTAGCACGCAATGGAGTGAACCTTCGTGGGGCCCTGGCCGGAGATCCCCATGGCTCTTTGTGGGGCAAACGCAGAGGTGGTCTCACATGTCCTTGGCTTCTCACGGCTCCTTCCTTCTTCGGCGTGTTTATCTGCTTCTCTTCTTGCGCTTTGGCCATCTTACTTTCTTCCAAGTTAATGTATTTATCCGCCCTCAGCAATAAGTCTTCGAAAGTCGGTGGCGGTCTCTTGGAGAGGGAAGCGAAGAAGTCCCCATCTCGAAGCCCGTTTATCAGGGCGCTGACCTTGACGGAAGGCGTGGCTGTTGGCACCTCTAAGGCGGCGATGTTAAATCTGCTTATGTAAGCTCGGAGGCTTTCCGTTTCTCCTTGCCGCACTTGGAAGAGCGACATGTCGGACTTGGGCTGTTTCCTAGCACTGGCGAACTGGGTAATGAATATCAGCTGGAGTTCTTCGAAGGACTTGATAGATCCGGGCGCTAGTTGGCTGAACCATTGCTGAGCCGCCCTCACCAAGGTGGTTAGGAATACCCTACACTTGACCCCATCCGAGAAATCGTGGAGCAAGATGGTGTTTTGAAAGCGTAAGACGTGTTCCACGGGGTCCGTCGTCCCATCATATTCGTACGGCAACTGTTTGAAGTTAGATGAGACCTCCCCCACTAGCAGTTCCTTCGCAAAAGGCGTCCCCGCTATTAGTCCTTCTCCTATCCTCGGTGGCATGGTTCTGCTCCTGACACCATCCACCACCTGCTTAAGGTCCGCCAGTTGATCCCGCAGCTCCTTTTCTCTTTTGGTCCAAGTTTCCTCTTTTTCTTCTGGGGGTAGCGTGACTTTTTTCCTCCTTTTGGAGCTTTCTGCTTCTTTAACAGGGTTCGGAGCTTTGCTGACGGACTCGGCGGAGATCAGTGTGGGGGTTTTGACATCCCTTTCTGGCTGATCCGCCCTGTTTGGCTCCTCTTCCTTTTCCCGAACTTGTTCCGCAGCTCCCCCATGTCCCTCCTGATGCTTCGGAGGTTCCTCCTCCCTCCTTGACTCGTTCTCTGATCCGGACAGTCGTTTGTCGTGTCCAGAGGGCGTTGTATGAGGTTGTGGCTGCGTTTCGTTTTCCCCGGTTACTTCTGTGAATTTGCCGTCAACTTGCTCAGTTTCGGCGCGCGGCTGGGTCTTTTTTCGTTGTCTTCTTTTCTTCCTCCTCTCAGCCAAAGTGCTGTTGACAGTGTTGCGTACTAGGAGGTCCAACTGAGCGGCCGTCAAAGTAATCGGTGTTTCTGGCGATATCACGACAGGAGTAGGTGCTGGGGTGGCATCCTGCCTCGCTGTATCGCCCCTTGCGACCTCTTCAAACTGTGCGTCTAAGTTTTTCGGTATGGAAGAATCTCCCTCCATCAGCGTCCTTACGTTCCTTGCCTTATCCCTGTAACACAAAAAACAGAAAACACACGAGAAATCTTTCAATGCAACCTCGTACCTTGCTTCGGAAATTTCTCACGCCTTTAACTCCGGATTTCCCACAGACGGCGCCATTTGATATGGGGCAAACCCAATCAACAGTATTTTTGGGTGTGGGGGCTCTGAATATTTAGTTAACGGTAGATCGATTAATATGCTATTGGCTAAGTGTACGAGGGTTGTTGATGCTGGGACATAAACAGAAAGAACACAGGGGTTTACGTGGTTCAAATCCTTTTGGATTCTACGTCCACGGGGCGCTGGGAACTGTCTTTCACTAAGCAAGAACACGTTACACACTCAGAAATTCCTCACCTTCACTCCTAAACGCAGAAAATATGTTTAAGATATCTTAGAGAGAAAACGTTGCATGAATGTTCTTGTTGAGAGATTCTGCCTTTGGAAAATATGCTAAGTCCTCCCTTTATAGCAGCTCCCCGCCGCCTGCTGAAGGCTATGTTCCAGCTTTTCTGGGGGACGTACCACCTAGGGAGTGCAGGAAAAGTGACATATTGTTTGATGGATTGAGTTCTGTGACGGTCACAGTGAAGTATTCAGTAATATCTTCCTCTAATGGGATGACACGCGTCCCTGTACTCTTTCTCCCTTTCTTCTACTGTCTTTTTATCTTGATACACGATGGTTCTTCTTCCTTTGTCCAGTCCATGCTAGTGTCCGTCAGGTCCTCGCAGCTCCTTCTTCCCAGATTTTATACTTTATTATGGGCTCTTCTTTATGGGCCTTGTTTGGGCCTCCCTTCATTTACTTTTTCTCGGCCCGTCTCAATTAATACCATATCAGTTATAATATCATATCCACCTTTACAACAGAAAAAATTAACACGATTTAATCACTAAACGCACCCATGATTGTATGTAAAAAGCAGCTCAGTCATAATTTATAAACCGGCCGCACAACATATGTGGAGAAAAATTCTTGAAAATCATTCTTCACCTAAATTAATATAATATAATGACCACCATTAGTGGAAGCAATGTTTTAAAAAGCGTATTGCACAATGTGTCGCGTTTTAGTTCGGATGTTGCGTAGCGTAAATAGCGTAGCGTAGGTATTTCGGCAAGCCACTTATAATACCGCAAAAACATAATATACAACTATACATGCTAATAAACAAATTTTAAATTGGTCATCAATCATAAACTAGATATTATGTCAAAGAAATAACATTCGGATTGCAGCATTGTAGGAAATAAAACTCATTATATAGATTTCAAAGAATTAATATTTATATCAATAAAATATTAATTAAAAGAAGTTGGTTGTACTATTTAGTTTGAAGAAAAAGACACGTATAGAGACCCCTTAAATAAGACTTTTTCTTATGCATATTTAGTGAAAATGCAACCATATAACAGATATATGCAACAATATATGGTTAAAAGTGTTAAAACATATATTAATAGGTTCGTGCACGTATATGACTTAAAATACGCAAATTATGCTAAATTATGCTAAATTGCGCTAAATCACGCTAACTTACGCTAAATCACGCTAACTTACGCTAAATCACGTGAAATTACGCTAAATTGCGCAAAAGTGTAACGCTTTTGAGGAAAAAAACGCTATATTCCATGCGTTGTAACGCGTTTTTGAGTAAATTTACACTATTTCGCTCTACGTAGCGCGCTATATTACGCTATTTAAAACGCTGAGTGGAAGATAACCCTCGACATTAGCCACAATTAGTTAAGTCGACCAGGGTCATATGACATTACATAACGAAGTCCATTTATTAGATTTAACTCTGCGAGAATGAAGCCCAAAATTTAATGTTTGGATCTCATGAAATAAAGGTGAGTTTCCGGTCGAGCCGTGGTACATGGTTGATTTGGCGGCCATGTTTATTATAAAGGTATGGGTAGCGATGTCAATAGTATAAGTAAGTGTATGCAAAAATTTGTTATATTATGAAGTAAATATTAAAGATGTGGATTTTTTTATTATTCTTGAATTATTCAAAATTTGAAAGTATTAAGATTTGGAGGCATTGTATAATATTTAAAACTAAGTAGAGTGTTGATGTTGATAGAAGTGGTGTATAATTTTAAATTAACTAGTTGTAAAAGTGAATTTTGGAGTAGTATAAATAGGTGGTTTTTGTTGTATAATATAAAATGTATTAGGTGTTGAATAAAGAATTTAATTATCTCTCTACTTATCTCTCTAGTTCTCTATAATATTATTATAAACGTAATTAGTAAACACTTAATCCTTATAATATTTTTATCGTTATTATCACGTTCATGCTGCGTCGCCGTGATCAACCTTTGTCATCGAGATTAACCTCCGTTGTTCAACGAGTTTAGCCGTGCACGAGGGTCTACAGATCCGAAAGCTATCACGAACACCATCCTGAGGATATTGATACAATAGGAACCAACATGTGCAATGGAGAATTATGTCTTACAGACTGTACAATGACTCATATGATTCTAAAAAATAAAAAATATTTTGATTTTGATTTGAAAGAAAAAAGTTTTATTACTAACGGGGGTAGCACAACTATGATTAAAGGCTCCAAAGAGCTAATGTTTCACTGTCCATAGGAGTAAGGTTGATAATTGAAAATGTCTTATATTCTCCTAAGTATCAAAGAAATTTTAAGCTTAATAATGGATCATGTTGAGACTGCGAAAAATGGAGATTTCCAATCTTTGCACATCATAAAGGTGCTTTTGAATGATGGATGAATCATGGAAATATTACCTTCATTGATTATGAGTTACACTACACATCTTAGAACGACCGAGTCCTCAGAAGTTTATCGATGACACTACATTTAATGTTTGGTATCACAGGTTGGGACATCACAGTTCCATTACAATGCGGAAAATAATTAAAAATTCACGTGGATATTGAACCCAGAAGATTCTTCGATATATTTAATTGCGCTGCTTGCTCTAAATGGAAGTTAATTATTCGGACATCATTAAATATAAAGAATGAATCTACTGTATTTTTGGAGCGTATACATAGTGTTATTTATGGACCGATACACCATCATGTGGACCATTTAAATATTTATTGGTATTAACTGATGCATCAAGTAGATGGTCCCATATATGTTTGTTATTTACGCGGAATGAGGTTTGCGAGGTTACTTTCTCAATAATTCGACTAAGAGCACATTTTCCATGCCATTTAATGTTGGTGAATTTACTTCCAAGGCATTTAATGATTATTTTATGTCTGTTGAAATTGATGTTGAGCATCATGTGCGTACGTTATACGCCAAACGGTCTAGCAGAATCGTTAACACTTGTAAGTAATTGCAAGGCCATTGTTGATGAAGTCCAAACTTCCCTTGTTTTATTGGGGCCATGATATATTACATGTAGCGGCACTAATCCGTATCAGGCAAACAAGTTATCGTGATATCTCCATTATGCAAATGGTTTTATGATAAATAACCAAGTATTTCTCATTTAAGAATTTTGAATGTGCGGTATATATTCCAATTGCGCCACCACAACGCAAAATGATGGGACCTCAAAGAAGGTTGGGAATATATTTTAGATGTGAATCTCCTTCAATAATAAGATATTTAGAAGTACTGACTGAAGATTTATTCATGGTTAGATTTGGCGACTGTCATTTCGATGAATCGAATGTTCCTACATTAGGGGGAGAAAGTAAACACCTCGAAAAGAATATTAATTGGAATGAATTATCGTTAAATCATTATAATTTTCGAATGAAAACATGCGAACTAGAGGTTCGAAAGATAATTCATTTACAAAGATGTGATTACATCCCTTACTACAACTTCCGGTCCAATTCGAAAACGGAATTTCAAAACCGTGGTTTCGCCAACCTTATCATACGCTGTCACCAAGTTCTATGGGCCATTTTTGGTAGAGGCGTGCATAAGATTAGTGGTGTAAATGCTATCCATGCCATCCGCTAGCCGCACATATCTGGTGTTTCATGCGTCACAATTGCAGCGAGTGGTGGGAAACCATCATGTGTAGGCGAAATTTCCAAAAAGTTTGGAGTTGCCAATGGACTAGAAATGGGGTTGAAGAGGAGCATGTTGGTTAACTGTGTGGGGAAACCGAGTGATGATTAGTTGGACGTAAAACCAATTGCAGAGCCATTTTCCAGATTTCAACTTTGACGACAAGGTCGTTTCAAAGGGGATGGAGTTGATGGGGAGCGGGAGCAAAGGGCAGAGTCCCCATTTTGTTTACTGACGGCGGGGATGGGCTTGAGCCAACTGTCCGTCGGCTGGAGAAAATATTCCCAGCAGTTATTATGATTATATTTAAATGACCGGTAATTAGTTGAGCAAATCTGCCTTACTAGTTATTGTTATTTAGAACATTTTATTATTGATTCCTTAAAATTGAGGCTTCTATTAGATAGTAGTAGAGTTTATAAAAGCGCATCGACATTTCTGTAGTGATCATTATCTTATAATAAAATATGTTATTAGCCTGAAGGCTTTGGGCAACTGTTTTTTCTGTTGATTTTCTTATTTGTGCTCTTATCAAATTTCGGTGGTGCCCATTCCTTTGATTTTGACACTAATAGATTATCCCAACACCGAACAATGGGTTAGCGCGTGGGAAAGCGGAAAGAACTCACTCATAGAACATCTGCCCAAGATACCCCTTCTTTCCAAATATTCTAAACAGCCCAAATTTCTTTTAGAATTTAGAAATCCCGCTTAAAGACTTAAACTGTACCAAGTAAGTGATAAATGGTACCACTTCAATTCTTTTTGGTATCTATATGGCGGAATGTGTACCACATATTTGACGAGGGATACCCATTGACTGTTTCTCCACAACAATTGATTCACCACTCATACCACTTTACGGAACATTGATTTTGCTAAAATTATCGACTGGATTTCAGTTCGATTAACTTTGATGACGAATGATTGAGCGAACATGATGGCGCGACCAAATATTCAGGCTGTGTGTCTATCCAATTTATATATATTATATTACCTTCAATTTTACTTAACATGACCCTTTGGAGTGCCAAGATCGACATCAGAGGCCATTCCACCGCCATGAACTTCATTGGCACGTTTGTTGTTTACTTGACATAACAAGAAGTTCAATCTCGGGTTCGTCATCTTGAGAATAGTGATAAGTCACTTCCGTATGGAATGCTGCTGACCCACCTACTTGAATGTGAGGGAATATCCCTGCCACCTACTTGGGAAGATGATACAAAGCACACTATAGATATGATAACCCTGAAAAGGATGATCATTCATCACTTGAAAAAGGGTTGGTTCAAGGCAACCGAGAAGAAGTTTGTCGTGAGTGCTCAAAAGAAAGCTGCTGCTAAAGGCAAAGATGGTTGAGATAAGTGAAGCTGATGATGAAACTGGTGGGGAACGCCGTTGATAAGGATGCGATCACAGGAATACAGGGCGACTGATATGAAGGCTGACAATCAGAAGCGTTTCAAGAAGCAGGTTCAGTACGCTGAGATCTCGCTTAAATTGTTCAAGCTTACAAAGATGCTGAAAAGATCCATTTCTAAATTAGCCGATTCCGACAATATCTCCAGCCTTTAGGCTATCTTATGATCTCGCTCTTAGTGATTCCCTAGATTCTGTATGTGCTTTTTGGTTCTACTTCTGTGTGATTTTTGGAATCAACCTTTTTTATACTGAAGGGGGAGTAAAGTAGGTAACTAAGTGCATGTGTGTGCGGTTGGGTGTCGTTTTGTGTTTGGGTTGGTTTGTTGGAACCTGATGCTATTATGAATGATATATCTATGATGCCCTTTACGATACTATCTGCGTTCACTAAATGCGTATGATATTATTTTATAAGTGTTTAATAGCTGAACCATGTTTGGAATGCGCACTTAGGCAGGGAGAGGAGAGCACACGAACTGGTAACTTCGAAATTTTAAACTGTGACATATTTTTGCATGTTGTATGAGATATCTGCACTTAGACATGGGAAGTAAAATCCATCTAATGTCATTGCATGAGATTGCTGCATTTAGGCTGGTGAAGCATACATGACTTGTGATTATGAAATATCATATGGTCTGCTTGTGATCATGAAGTATTTAGACAGATGCATTAGAAATTGCATCATCGAATATGCTTACATGCTTCTCTGATGCATTAATTACATGTCATCATAAAAAATGGGGAGAATGTTGACCTTTTAGGTCTACGTGCGTTAAAGAATTTTGATGATTTATGTAATTTAATGGCGTTAGGCTATAACTTGAGAAATTCGATTTATAGTTGATAAAATGTTGAAATATATGATAATATTCGATTTATGAGCTACAGTCTAGGGGTGTAAACGAGCCGAGCCGAGCCCGAACATGGCCCAGCTCGAGCTCGGCTCGATAAAGAATATACAGGCTCGAGCTCGGCTCGAGCTCGACCGAGCTTTAAAATTTGAGGCTCGAGCTCGGCTCGATGGGTTATCGAGCCGCTCGAGCTCGGCTCGATAAGGCTCGAACTACATCACTTCCAAATGGAGCTTGGCTCGAATCAGTCATCTGCTTGACAAACTGTAAGCAACTAGCTTCTTTTTCAGTGGAGCTTTTTAACAAACACCTTGAGGCCTCGAATGGTGCAGTGATGGATGTAGCCCGAAGTGTAGTCGAAGTACTTGTATTTGGTCTGACCTGCGCCTCGTTCTTCTTCCGGCGACTGCCCTCCTCGGCGGCCCAGTACAGAACGGCTTCCGAGCCTTGCTCGTCGACGGTGACTCACGAAAGAATTTTTTTTACTAAGAATCTTGGTAGAATATCCATATACTACTCGAAACTTTGGTCAATCGGTTTTCACTTGTCATCAGATACCAACACGAAAGAGTTTTTTTACAAAGAATCTTCTACCTATGAAGAGAAACTGTGGAGTTTGGTGTTTGTGAATGATGGGTGGAGTCTGTGCGGCTGCGATGTGCATCTAGAGTTAGGGTTTTTGATATATAATATTATAATATGAATAATTTGAGTGATAACATAATAATAATAATAATAATAATAATAATAATAATAATGAAATAATTGGGCTCAATAAGCTCGACGAGCTATCGAGCCCATACAAATTTAGCTCGAGCTCGGCTCGAGCTCGACTTTGACCGAGCTCGAGTCGAGCTTTGACCGAGTTGTTCACGAGCTGCTCGCGAACAGCTCGGTTCGTTTTCACCCCTAAGCTACACAACGGAAAATTGTCGAATATTTGATGTACATGTGATTTTGTGCTTAATAATGGGAAAATTATGTGATCACATGTAATAGATGTCTCACATGCTACGAAATATCTGATTGCGCATATACTGTGCTATGTATGGTAAAAACGTCGGAGATATCATGCTGAGCTATATATATGCATTGACTTCGAATCTGACCTTTTATGTGAATTACAACTATTGTGATGTTATGTTATTGGCTTGATTCATTTCGCATATTGACTGAGTGCATATTTTGGTTATTAATCTTTTGATTGACTTTCCCATGTAAGTGTTGATTGGAAAAGATGGCACAGGGGCTACATATACTATTCAGAAAATAAAGGCTGAGAAGTCATGTACGTATTTTTAACCGTCATGTATTTCTTTTACCCTACATATATCGGTGGCCAAACTAAACTGTTGACGCGTACCGTAATATGATGAATATAATAGTCACTATTAAGGTGAGTTAGACATGTAACGGTTCCATGAATAGAATAGGCAAAGTAGGGGAATTGGCTCATAGACTCGCCTTTTCATATAGGCTATTCGATTTCTTGATTTTTCTTTACAATACGATAGATAGTTAGGACAATAATAAATCCATGTCTTCAGGTATCACATCTACATTCCTTTTTTGCATGGCCAAATCTTTTATGTTATAACAGTCAAAATGGATCGGTTGTGTTTTCTGTTCTGTTGAGTTCTGGTACTTATAAGCAAGGCGTAAATGCAATTTGCAATGTTGAACATTCAAGAGGGCCGCCTATCATATACAACATAGAACCTCTGCATGCTATAAGACAATACTTCATTCAATAATTCAGAAAAAAAAAAAACGAATGGAAAGTATTTTATTGGTTTAATCAGACGAAGGCAGAAGAAAAGCAATCAATCAAAATCAAGGTTACCAAACTTTGCAGCAGAATCACGTGATTTCAATTTATTACACATCATATCATCAATCCTCTCCCCACATTGCCATAGGAGATGAAACATGTCACAACACAACCATATCACATGCGGACATGGAACTCTCTTGTTTCTTCACAGCCAGCTCTTCTCCAACTGCCCTAAACGGTTATAACGTGAGCTGGCCGGCGTGTCCCCCCCTCTTTCCAATTTCATTACCATCTTTATCCTCCCTCCCTCACTACATTGATACAACTATTTATTAGTTATTTTTATTTTCTATTTAATGAAAAAGAAACTACGATTGTTACATTCGTAGTGTTCTTTGGTAAGAACTAGTGTTCTTGCACACTCAAATGCGGGTGCTATTAATAAATTGAATTATTATTAAATCAAATGTAGAATTATAATTAAGTAAAAATATTAAGTTAATAATCAACTAAAAATAGTAAGAAAAAGTAGCGGGGGATTTCCTCTTATTTTATTTAGTAATTATTTTTTTCTAAAAAGACTCGATTGACGGACTAATTGGACGGTTTATACCAAGACGTGACGCTTAATAAAATAGTACTAGATTAAGAGCCATTACCACTCTCCCTATTTGTCGCATTATTAATAGGAAATTTTCATATTCACATTCGTTTCATCACCAGCCAATTCTTTCCTGTCGAACAAAATAATCTATTATCAATTGTTCATCAACGCACCATTTTTTCATGCTAGCCCACAAATTTGATTTAATCTGTTTGTTCGTCAAGAATAATGGCAAAGATCACAACAGATATGGTCGTGGAGGAAATAATGAGAATACACAGATCATTACCACCAAGGCCAACCATCGAGGAAGTCGAGGCTGCCAAGACACTCATTGAGAACGTGGAAAGGGAAGATCAAACAAAAGTAGATGGAATAGTAAAGGATAACCAACAAAGAAGGGTTCAAAACATACCCCAAGAGATGCTCATAATCCTTCAAAAGATGCAGTGTACTATGGTTCACCACCATAGCCAAGAGCAGAAGAAGGATGCCCTTAAGCTCTTGGATCTTGAAAACCTCCACTTGAAGTTCGATGACTACATTCAAAGAGCTTCCCAGTGTTTATCATCGGCTCAGTCCACCAGTTCCTCATCTTATGTTGCAAATGATCATAAGGAAAAAGAATCGAGAAGCAAGTTTAGTAAGGATGACACGTTTGTGAAGAAAGCAAAGGTTGATTTTCTTTCCGATCAAACGATGGCGAAGCCAGAAATCGAGACAGGTAAGGCTCTATATTTGAGGTTTTTAAGGATGAGATGAAATCAGTGTGTGATAAATTACCGTACAAGTGTGCTATTTATTTGGTCGCAGGTGAAGAAGATTGTGGGAGGCTAAACTTGATAAAACTTGCGAGTTTGATGGAGTTGTGTGCAAAGAAAGGAGCTAAAGAACTCAATCTCTCAGATAAACTATCAGATCCAATAGAATGGCTTCCCGACTCGATAGGGAAGCTTTCAAGCTTAATCTCACTCGATTTATCAGAAAATAGGATCGCGATCTTACCAGAAACAATCAATGGCCTTTCCTCATTACAGAAGCTTGATTTGCACGGAAATCAAATACAGCAACTGCCCGAATCAATCCAAGATTTGAGCAACTTATTGACACTCGATCTTCGGGCAAACAGCTTGAGGACACTCCCTTCTTCGATGGATCGTTTGGCATCCCTTCAAGAACTCGACTTGAGCTCTAACGGTCTCTCTGCAATCCCCGAGACGATTGGCTCGCTCTCAAGGCTCACGAAGCTAAGCCTCGAAACGAACGACTTGGAAGAAATCCCACATACTATAGGCAACTGTGCTTCTCTCAAGGAGCTCCGTGCAGATTATAACCACCTCAAAGCACTGCCTGAATCTGTGGGAAGGATAAGCACGCTGGAGGTTCTTACACTTCGTTACAACAACGTTAAGCAGCTACCTACGACGATGGCATCCTTAACGAGCTTGAAAGAGCTTGACGTGAGCTTTAACGAGCTTGAATATGTCCCCGAGAGCCTGTGCTTGGCGACTACGCTGGTGAAAATGGACGTAAGCAACAACTTTGCTGATCTCCAATCACTTCCAAGATCGATAGGGAATCTCGAGATGTTGGAGGAGTTGGTTTGCAACAACAATCAGATAAGGGTTCTTCCACAGTCTTTTGGAATGCTGAGTGTGCTTCGTGTGCTGAATCTCGAGGGCAATCCTCTCAGTGTGCCTCCTAAAGACGTCATCGACAAGGGAGCTCAGGTGATTCGATCGATCGATCTTCTTATGATGATGATCACCACTAATGTCTTTTATTCTCTCTCTCTCTCTCTCTCTGTGTGTGTGTGTGTTTTATAGGCTGTGGTGCAATATATGGGTGGTCGTGGTGCTCAGAAGGAGGTGGTCAAGGCGGCGGCGGCGCAACCATTGAAGCAGAAGAAATCCTGGGCTCAGAAGTTATTCTCGAAATCTAATAAACGCAAGCGATATATAAAGGCATGATGTATAATAGCTTAGGCGGCTTAGTTCCACAAATTGTAGACCGGCGGCGGCACCGTTTTTTGTATCCTTTGAAATTTCGGTTATTATATAGTAGCAACGCAAGAAGTGAGAATCAAAGGCAAGACCCTTTTAAATTATTTAGAATATTTTGAAGTTTTGAGGCTCGTGAGGTCTAACTTGTCCCGTCCAAGTTTCAGCAATATTTTACGCGATCACTCAGAATTTGTCCCCCCCACGCAGAACTCTCGAGTTTATGTACTTTCCGAGCCTCGTTCGTTTACTTAGTTTATCTTCAAAACACATAAAATACCCGGCAGAAATTAAGGCAACGCCGAACCTTAATCCTTTATTCCCGAATAAAAGATTACGAGGACCTTTTCTGCAAGAACATACAAAGGCGCAAGAATCCCGTAAGTACATGCCAAGTTCACCCTCGAATTGAAACCGCCGCACGAAGCATGCCAACCGAGCTCTTCATGACGATGGATTAGATTTCTCGCCCATTACCTTGCTTGAATAGTCAGCTCGCCAGCATTCGTAACATTTCCCACAAAGTGGCCAGGATTCCCACAATTTCGCCCGCATGCTAGGCAAGGCGCTTCACCAAGTTGGCGCCCCATTGTTGCCGAATAAGGTGTGCCATAGCTGAGTGCAGTGCAATTCATTAGGCATCCAACTGAGCAAGTGCTTCTGAGAGTATTGTGTAAGTGCGTTATATAGGGATGCCCCACCAAGCAGCGGCAGCCTTTGATGAGTTCCACGTGCAATGTTCACATGCTATGTTTCGTGCACATTGTCTCGCACGAGATGTTTCGTGCGCGTCATGTCCAACAATAAAAATACTGATAATAAAAGACACATAAGACAATTTTAGCCTTGTAAAACATAAATATTACCAAAAAAACTTGTGGACTATGGTCAACACCCCCATCTCTCATTAACAACTTCTTCCACTTTCAACGAGAGAGAGAACAAGAGATAGAATGACTGAGAACAAGCTTCACCTCTGTTCACCGAGAGAGAACGAGCAAGCTCACTGTTATAAAATCTCGATCGAATTCTTTAAGCAAATTTCCTTCTTCGAAATAGTTACCTCAGGTTTGCGCAGCTTCTATTTTCAGCGGTTTTTACCTAGTTATTCTGATTGTTTTGAAAATTATTTATATTGAAAGCTACGGGTCTTCATATTTTCATAGCCTCTTGAATCGACTCAATCCGATGCTCCTACGATTTACAATGAATTTTTGAAGTTGATATTAGAAACTGAAATTTCTATTTGCTGTTTTTGGAAAAACTTGCTGGTACAGCTGCTGTATTTCTTAGTTTTAACCCATTCACACTGGTCATTTTATTCAAAACTGGTATCTGTTGAAAGCGGATTTCCTAAGCTGTTCGTAGCCACTGAAAACATCTTCATTGGATAATTCTACGACCTTCGGTGAATATTTGAAATGGCTGCTGCGAATATAGAAATTTTCTACATTTCTTGAGGATTTATTGTAAATTTATCAATAAAATATGGTAAATCCATAAATCATTCGTGAGGTGTGATAAAAAAAAAAAAACTTTCAAATTGGACCTCTCTTAAAATTTTTCTATTTTCTTCTTCTACGATTTATTTATCTTGACTTTGATTTACCATTTTTTTCTTTTATTTTTAGCTTTATTAACTATATATTCACAAATTATTTATAGGGTTAATAATTGTCAGAACCTATTTTGCACTTTTAGTGATGTTCTAGGCCCATTTAGACTTTATGAGAGAATGACCAAATTTGAGTTTCTTTTACTGGAAAGGACCTTATCAACCCAAAAAGACCTATTTGCCCATGATGAAATTACGTCTTTTTGGCCATCACTTTTCTCTAAACGAAGTTGTCATCATCTTCGCCACAGTAACACAAACAAATAAAAAACGTAACAAATAAGCAACGGAGAATAACGAAATCGCCTTAAACATAGTTTCCACAGCCTTCGATTCAGTCGATTTGTGCGATCTCATGTATGATTCCATCAATTTTGTAACATCAGTCAAGGTTGGTACAGGGGATTTAGTAGCCGAGGTGTTCGCGACTCCTGTTGGTGCTTCCACCACCACCCTAGGTGAAACAACGACCTTCGCTCCCGCCTGCTTCCTCTTCGCCATAGCACGGCGTCCCCGCCGAGAGATGGAATAGCCGAGAAATCAATGGAACAGTAATCGCGTGACTCTGTGTGTGAATCGCACCTAGTCCGATTAACACCAATCCTGATTTGAACAATGAGCGAACTAAATCGGTTTGGGAAAATTTTGATATATCAAAATTGAGGAATGCATGATCAAAACTCGACTTTATAGCGTCCCTCAAGGATGGGGATACTGATATTGGGCGGATTGAGATGGATGACATAACTGATGAGGTGAAGTATTGGAGCTCGGCGCTGCTTTGCTATGTATTGGGATCAAATCCGCCTTACGCTGTGATGAGTGGGTTCTTAAACCGAGTGTGGAAGAAATATGGAATACAGAAAGTCATGCAAGTGCGTGCGGGATTGTTCATGGCCAAGTTTGATTCGGAGGAAACTCGGGATATGGTATTACAGACTGAGCTACTACACTTTGATAAAAAACCGGTAATCTTGGCGCCTTGGACTCCACTAACTCAGTTCAAGAAGGGTGATGTCGACAAAGTACCTATATGGGTTTCATTTCACCACTTGGACTTGAAATATTGGGGCACTCGGGGACTTAGCAAAATTGGGAGTTTGGTGGGCAATCCCATAATGGCTGACGAGGTCACTGTGAAGAGGGATCGCATCCAATATGCTAGAGTCCTTATTGAGATTGACTTGAAGAAGGAATTGAAAGACTCTGTCTCTTTCATGAATGAGTTTGGGCAATTGGTTGAACAAGAGGTACACTATGAGTGGAAGCCTATTAAGTGCACTTGCTGTGGGAAATATGGGCATGGTGTTGAGGTGTGTAGGATGCACAAAAAGAGGGAGGAGGATACTGAACAACAAGAGGAAGGCATTAGTGGGGGTGTACATAAAGAAGGAGACCATCAGGTGCAGACTGGTCCCAAGGGAGGGGAGGTAACTGAGCTGAACTTGGAGAAACAACCTGAGCAGACCCCTGGGGAGATAGGATGGACAAAAGTGCAAAAGAAGCTACATATGAAGGAGCACACAAATGCGGGTAGGGCTAAGGGAGGGAGGTATCAGATGCAGGGTGGGAAGAAAGGGCCTAATGAAGAATTAGAATATACCAGCTACGAGGATCAGGTGCAGGCTGAGAACCCTGTGGATAGTCCATCGAGAGGGAGCTTGCTCCATCCCTATGGATAATATTCTCATGTGGAATGTGAGGGGTTTGAACACCCCCAATAAACAGGCCGAGGTTAGGATGAGGTGTGGGAGACTAAATGCTAATCTCGTGTGCCTTGTGGAAACAAAAATAAAAAGGAATAATCTGAGCCTGGTGATGAACCGCTGTTTTAAGGGATGGAACTTTGTGCATAATTTGGATAATCACATGAATGGGAGGATCTTATTGCTATGGAACAAGGATTGGAGCATTAGGGTCATACACCAGACAGACCAGCTGCTCCATGTTCAAGTTATGTGGCAGGGTGTCTCCTTTTACATGACCTGTGTGTATGGCCATAATAGTTTGGTACTGAGAGAAAGGTTATGGGTGGATCTAAGGTCTCTATCTATGGGGCCTGAGCCGTGGTTGGTATGGGGGGACTTTAACAACCTTCTATCCCCTTGGGATGGGAGGCTCCCCTGTTTATGCTAGCGAGTATGAGGCATTTCAGTTATGCCTTGGTGATTGTGGTCTTGAGGAACTGAGGAGGAAAGGGAATCACTTCACTTGGTCCAATAAGCAAGGGAGTAACTCAAGAATATATTGTAAACTTGACTTTCAATCTGATTTGGAAACTTTCCTTCGTTTGGTACATGTGGACTAGTAACTGACACAGGAGCATCTCCATCTCGATCCCAGACCAGGCTTCGCTCAAGGCGATGGATGACTATCACTTACTCTTTTCCCTACGACCGAGTGAGCAGAAAAGGGAGGGGTTCTCCTACCTTTCTTATGCCTCAAAAACTTGATTTGGAAAGGAATATTTTAGGTATGATTTGCTTTCGATGGGATCGGATCCTTACGTCGATCAGTTAAAACCGGCTTCGCGAGCCTTGAATATGGTCTACTCATGGCTAAGCTCCCGGCCCCAGGCCTTCTCGAAGGCAATCTCTCACAGAATTGGGCTTTCGGGAACTCTTCGTGGCTACAACATTTTGTGGAAAGTGAGGTTAATTTCTTGAGTGAGGGGATATCAGACCACTCCGCTCTCCTGCTACAGTCGAAAAAGGTGATGCAAGGGAAGAAAAAGGAGTTTAAATTCTTCAATATGTGGGTGGACTCTCCGTTGTTTCTGCCTACAGTTGAGAATAACTGGAGGAAGGGTATTAACTGTGACTGTAGGGGAAGGCATCTGCTAAAACAACTGTCTAACCTTAGGGTACCATTGAAGATGTTAAACAAAATGTGCTTTTCTGACATAGTGGTGAAAGCTGAGGAGGCCCGACAGGAGGTTGAAGCAGCACAAGCAGCCCTTAGTAAAGATCCTCTCAATGGTGGCCTGATGGAACATGAAAGAGCTATGGGGGAGAAATTATGCTACCTTAGCAAAGCCTGTGAGAAATTCCTGGCACAGAAAGCTAAGGCTGAGTGGGTCAAAGGGGGTGATAGAAACTCTAAGTATTTCCATGCTCTTATCAACCAAAGGGTATATGGTAATAGGATAACATCCATTGAGAATGATAATGGGGAGAAATTGGAGGACCCTGATGCTATTGCAGCCTACTTTGTCGGGTACTTCACATCTATTTTGCGGACTTCTCAGACTGTAAGGGCTGTAGTGGAGGATGGGGTTATTGGGCAAGGGAGGACGTTATCTGTAAGGTAGCAGCTTGGCCTCATTGCCCCCTTTTCCACGAGTGAAATTAAAGAGGCTATGTTTGCCATCCATAGTGGCAAGAGCCCCGGCCTTGATGGGTATAACAGCGAATTCTTTAAGACTTCTTGGCACATAGTGGGGGAGGATGTCATTGGAACTGTGCTTGGATTCTTTCAGACTGGGAGATTGATCAGTGCACTGAATAAAACTACAATCACTTTGGTCCCAAAGAGTGGGCTATGCAAATCCGGAAGGGATTATAGGCCAATAGCCTGCTGTAATACCATATATAAATGCATCTCAAAGGTACTCTGCAATAGACTGAAACAGGTACTCCCTAGTTTGGTCCAAGAGAATCAGGGTGCTTTCGTCCCAGGTAGAATAATTGGGCACAACATCATGATCTGCCAGGAACTGCTTAGACTGTATAAGAGGAAGAATGTTTCACCGAGATGCATAATGAAGATTGACCTAAAGAAGGCCTATGATATGGTGGAATGGGATTTCTTAATGGTTTTATTGCAGAAACTATGCTTTCCTGTGAAGTTTGTTGAATGGATCAAAGCATGTGTCACAACTGTGACCTTTAAGCTGGCTTTGAATGGAAATCTGGTGGGAAATATACAGGGTGCTCGGGGGCTGAGGCAAGGGGATCCATTATCACCCCTGTTATTTGTCCTTTGCATGGAATACCTCACAAGAAGCCTACTCTTAGCTGCGGGGCAGACTGGGTTTAGGTTTCATCCTATGTGCAAACAATTAAAATTAGTTAGCATATGCTTTGCGGATGATCTCTTGATTGTGTGCAAGGCACAGACAAAAACAGTGGAGATGATCCGTCAGGTGCTGGAGACATTTCATCAGACCTCGGGGCTTGGGGCCAATGCTCAGAAATCTAGTGTCTATGTAGCAGGATTATCTGATGGTGCAAAGCTGGATCTGCTCTCCAGAACTGGGTTTGCTGAGGGAAGTTTTCCCATGAAATACCTTGGTGTGCCTATCTCCCCTACCAAATGGAGCAGGGTGGACTGTGAATCTTTGGTGGAGAGGATTGTCAAAAGGATTAATTGTTGGACATCAAGAAATCTATCCTATGCTGGCCGGTGTTGTCTCATCAATTCCGTACTACTTGGGCTGCACAGCTACTGGGGCACTATGTTCCTATTACCCCGGAGTATAGTGAAGAGAGTGGATCAAGTTTGTAGGGAGTTTCTATGGGGGAAAGGTGTGGGGGGTAAAGTCCGGGCATTGGTGGCTTGGGATGTAGTATGTCTGGAAAAGAAATGGGGTGGACTAAACATTAAGGATTGCGGGGCATGGAACTATGCGTGTATCGGGAAAATGGTCTGGGACATTGCTCAGAAAAAAAACAATCTTTGGATTAGATGGATGCATTGTGTCTACCTAAAGGAGAAGGTTTTTTGGGATTTTGATTGCTTCAGGCGACTGCAGCTGGCAGTGGAAACATTTGCTCAAGGTGCGGGATCGATTCTTGGAAGGGTATACTGATGGGAAGTGGAAAGGCACGAGTAATGGTATCTATACCATTTCTTCGGGATATAATTGGATCAAAGGGGAGAGAGAGCAGTTTGTGTATGCTCCTGCTTAGAGATGTCAATCGGGCCCGCGGCCCGTGGGCCAGCCCGCCCCGCCCCGCCTAAGGGGCGGATTGGGCCCAGATTTTTTAGGCCAGCCCGTGCGGGCCGCGGGCTTTGGCGGGGCGGGGCCCGTTAACCCGCGGGCTGGCCCGCTTGTGTTAAGTAAAAAAAAATAAAGCCCAAAAAATAAAACCCTAGCCCAAAATCCAATCCCATCTCTAATCATCTCTCCATCGCACCATCATACTGCTCAACTTCATCTCCATCGCACCATCATCAAAACTGCTCAACTTCATCGACACCCTCCACAGACCACAGCTGGAATTCCACAGCCGGACGGTGCTCGGGTCGCGCCCTCCTCGACAGCCGGCACCACTCCACAGCCGCGCCCACTCCACAGCGGCGCCCTCCTCCACAGCCGGCCCTACTCCACAACCGCGCCACTCCACTGCCGCGCCACTCCACAGCCGGCCCCACTCAACAGCTGCGCCTCCTCTTCTGTCGAACGGTGCTCGGCCCACTCCACAGCCGTGGGGTATTTTTCTTTTTAAAGTTTTTCAGCTGTTGGCATTCTTGACCATTGCGATTTAAATATGCCTGAGATTGAGTCATCCGTAAGTGTTAATGAAGGGGGTAGTTCGGCTACAAATGTGGGAAAATCTGGATCGGATGTTTGGGTCTATTTTGATAAGCTTGACGTGAATTCTGATGGTATAGTTAAAGCTATACGTAAAGCATGTCAAAAAGAGTACAAAGCCGGGGGTAAAAAATATGGAACATCTACTTTGAGGCGTCATATTCAAGTATGCAAGGCAATTAAGTTTCATGATTTGGGTCAAATGTTTGTTGATAACGAGGGAAAAATACGATCTAGAAAGATTAGCCCTAAGACTTCACGCGAGATGTTAGCGGCAGCCGTTATTAAGCATGATTTACCGTTTTCGTTTGTCGAGTATGATGGCATTAAGGCGTGGATGAGATATATAAATCCAGACGTTCCTTGTGTTAGTAGAAATACCATTGTTTCTGACATGACGAAGATGTATACGAGGGAGAAGGGGAAGCTTAAACAAATCTTGTCTATGCTTGAAAATAGAATTTGTTTAACTTCTGATGTTTGGACTGCTTGCACTAGTGAGGGATATATCTGTTTGACCGCCCATTTTGTTGATGAGAGTTGGAAGTTGAATAACAAAATACTTTGCTTTGCTTCCATGCCGCCTCCACATTCCGGTGTTGAATTAGCGTCAAAAATACTTGAATTTTTTAGGGAATGGGGGATTGAGAAGAAAATATTTTCTTTGACACTAGATAATGCTACCAACAATGATTGTATGGTTGACATTTTGAGGCAGCAACTTACTCTACATGATAACTTATTGTGTGATGGTGAATTTTTTCATATCCGTTGTTCCGCCCATATATTAAATCTTATTGTCCAAGAAGGTGTGAAAGTTATTAATGATGCTTTGAAGAAGATCAGAGATTCCGTTAAATATGTGAAAGGCTCGGAGGGGAGGAAGAAGAAATTTGAAGATTGTATAAACGCGGTTGGTGGGATTGATGCGACTAGCGGCTTGAGACTTGATGTAAGTACTCGTTGGAACTCTACTTATTTGATGTTGGAAAGCGCAATTAAATACAAAAGGGCATTTGCTTCTCTTCAAGTGCATGATAGAAATTATAAGTTTTGCCCTTCAAATGAAGAATGGACAAGGGCGGAGAAAATTTGTGAGTTCCTTGAGCCGTTTTATGAGACGACCAACTTGATCTCCGGTTCGTCTTATCCTACATCGAACTTGTATTTTATGCAAGTATGGAAAATTCAAAGCATGTTGATAGAAAATCTCTACAATGAGGATGATCTTATAAGGAACATGTGTTTAAATATGTGGGAAAAATTTGACAAGTATTGGGGTCAATATAGAGAGGTGCTTGCATTTGGGGCTATTCTTGACCCGAGGATTAAACTTCAAATGTTGGAGTATTTTTATAAGAAAGTTGAGCATGACCCGATTAAATGCGTAAGTGCTATTTCTCTTGTGAAGACAAAGTTGTATAAGCTTTTTGAGCATTACTCGAGTGCGAACTCAAATTCTTCACAACCACAATCGTCTTTGTCTACATCAATACCATCTTCCGTGCAAAGTGGATCGGGAATGAAAAGCAAAGGAAAAAGAATCCTTGATGTAAGTATCTATCTTTTATTGTGTTTATTTTAAATTATTAGCGATGTAGCTTATATGTAACATTGTGAATTAATTGTGTAGGAAATTGTGGAGTATGAGAGTCAAACTGTCACAAGTGCCGGGAAATCTCAATTGGATATTTACTTGGAAGAGACAAAACTTGAGTTTAAGCATTATAAGGATTTAGATGTTTTGGATTATTGGAAAAATTGTAAGAGTCGATTTCCGGTTCTTGCAATGATGGCACGTGATGTGTTGGCCATCCCCATTACTACCGTTGCATCGGAGTCGGCATTTTCTATTGGTGCTCGCGTGCTCACCAAATATAGAAGTCGTATGCTACCGGAAAAAGTTCAAGCCCTCATTTGCACTCGTAATTGGTTGCATGGATATGTTGTTGGTATGTTAGTAACTTTGTTTAGGTTTCACTTTGCTTTTTATATAACTATTATTTATCTCATTTTTCCAAATAGATGATGAAGAAAGTGCAGACATGAAAGCAACGTCATCAAGCGGAGGATCACATTGTCCAACTATCTCTGAACAAGATGAAGATAACGGTGAAGAAAATGAAGATTTGAACGATGTAATGATTGATTAACTTTGAGTTTCATTTGGTACTATGAACTTGGTATTGTTGAACTTCTTTTGGTTTTTTTAGTTTGTTAGAAGTTGATCTATGATGATTGATGACTTAGCAAGGATATTTTAGTTTGGATTGGTAGCATTGTTATTTGTCCTACTTCTCTATTTTTTTTTTTTAAGTCGGGCGGGCCAGCCCGCCTAGGCCCGCGGCCCGCCGGTGGGGCGGTGCGGGCCTTGATATTTTAGGCCCGTCAGTATGGCGGGCCGGCCCACCCCGCCCCGTCAAATGGCGGGCTTTGGCGGGTTTCGGGCCAGCCCGCCCCGCCAGCCCGTATTGACATCTCTACTCCTGCTGTGTGGAATAGGTGGACATTGCCTAAGCATGAATTCATTATGTGGCTTGTCATGCATGGAAGGCTTATGACAAGGGATAGATTGGCAAGTTGGGGCATGAAACTTGCGGATGGAAGTTGTGTACTCTGCTCAGCAATGGTTGAATCTCAGGGGCACTTATTCTTTGCATGTGCCTATGTTCAAGAGAGCCTGGTGGAATTATGCCGCTGGATTGGGCTGCAAATCCCTGCAGAACCTGAGAGATGGAAGAAGCTGCTCCGGCGACTGGGCAAAAGGAGAAGTCGATATGCAAAGATCCAACTCGCGGCTGTTGCTACATTGGTATATATGATTTGGAAGGAGCGAAATGACCGTATTCATGGGAAGGAGCACGGAACGGCTAAGGAGCTGACTGCTGCGGTGAAATGCAGTATCAGATTGCAGCTTCGTAGCATGGGGCTTGCTCTCTTATCGCCTATGGAACGAGCGCTATTAGATATGATATGAGTTGTTTTTGTTTGAATATCTCGCCAAGTTAGGCTTGTAATTGAGGACCATGTTGGTAATGAAAATCTATTCATACCAAAAAAAAGAATAACGAAACATTTCTCTCTAATAACAAATTCAGCGCACAACAAAGGGGATGCGAATGGATCGACAACGGCAGACGACATAGAAAATGAGCTGCAATCCGTGAAAATTTCAACGTTTGTCACTCAATAAAGTTTTTTTTTATCATCAATTCTGGATGGATCTTACTAATCAACACGAATTTTAATGTATCCAACGGCCGCGCAAGGTGAATTTGATCAACATTAACGGCCACACAAGGTGAAAGCCGCTGAATTTGATCATATTTCCTAATGCTAAATGAATTTTATTGATGTTAATCATGGAAACACGAAGTATTACCGAGATCGAAGATTGAAACTTTGCGAATTAACTAGTAAGTCATGTAACACAAAGTAACAAATAAGTACTATTTAATAGAACGCCAATAACGGAAGCAGGTTTTCTATGTGGACGGAAAACTTAATTCATAAAACTTAGAATTTTTTTTCTAAATTCAAAACTTAATTCAGTCACAAGCGTCGACATTTTCACTTCATTCAGCTGGAAAACTTAATTCAAAAAACCAGCTGGAAAACTTAATTCAAAAAAATTTTAAGTTTTCATGGATTTTCATGTATCGACATATCCCAGTCACAAGCGTCGTAAATTCGCAAATTTCGCAAATTCAGTCACAAGCGTCCACAAGGTAATTCAGAAAACTTAATTAAAAAAATTCAGCCCACAAGTAGGGACTGGGATATGGATCCTCCGCATTTAACGACATAGAAAATCAGCTGAAAATCAGTGAAAATATCGACGCTTGTGAGTGAATAAAGTTTTTCCGTCATCAATTTCGAATGGATCTTACTAATGAAGACAGTTTTCTGATGTATCAAATGTATCGAAAATTTCGTTCAGAAACGGATGAAATATCGACTTTAACTAGCTATTGGGTAACACAAATATACTAGTACCATTTATTTGACTATAATTGACAATAAACGATAAGTTTATACCAGTTTATAGATGTCTAATAACGTCTCCATTAAAATAACATATGAATACAATAAAGCATCAACTACCTTTATAACCTACATTACATCTGTGTTTTGCAGCGTAAGTGCTGAATTTGTTGAAAGAGGCTGGGTGTTTTTATAACAGTCCATAATACTAATTGTATTTTCCTCATTCGTCATGGGATGGCGAAGTATTGACCGGAGTACAGATACCGGACCTGCAGAGTACAGAAACCGGATGTGCCACGTAACCAAGATTCAAATTATTCATGGCGCGGCAAGTTGAAGACTTCTGACACAGCAACGCTATGAAGTCAAGCCAGAGCTAAGAGAGGAATAAAGCAATGGAACAGCACGAACTGCTATGAAGATCGGACAGTACCCATTTTGGGTAAAATGCATTTAATGCACTCACAACGGGCTTCTTCAACAAAGATCAGCTATAAATAGCAGAGAAGGATTGAGGATATACAACACACTACCACAACACTCAACTACGAAAAATCAAAGCCAAGATTCAAATCTCTCTAAGTGAAGAAATTTGAAAGTGTTGTCCTCACTGTACGTAGACTAGTTCAGTTCAGTAAGTGAGTTAGAGTTATTTCCGACGGACTGTAAAAAGCTGTTGAAGTAGGTTGTATTATACAACTGCCTAGGGATTTACTAGATAAAGCTGAGGGCAGCTGGGTAGGTTGTACAATGAGTGTATAACTGAAGTCTAGTGAACCTTCCTTGCGGGGAAGAAGGGGAGACGTAGGAGATTTAACTCTGAACTTCCAGAAATAGACCGTTGTCTTCCTTGCACACACACACACTAGCACATCACACCTATCATCGGTCTTGGTTCAAAATTGACCGACTTGCTTCCGCACAAATCACAAACAGAAAATATCAAGAACTGGTATTAGCCATAATCGGTTAACTACGGAAAAGCGTTAAGCGTTAATTAACCCCTCTAAACGCATCTATCGATCCTAACAGGTATTTTGCCATCCCTATGTTAGAAGCATAGGCCTCGATGCCTAAATCCCAGTATCCATGATATCTTGACCTAATATATTTCAAAAGATTTTTGAGAGATTCTTATACCCTTTCATGTAGGGGTGAGCAAATTCGGATATCCGGAATTTTGGATATCCGAATTCCGGATATCCGAATTTTCGGATACCTCAAACTATAAACCGCATCCGCTCCGATTCAATTCTGATATCCGCTTTCGGATATCCGAAGCGGATATCCGAATCCGATTTTAGGTGATTTTTTTTTTTATATTATCAATAAAATGATTTCCTTTTTTTAATCGGATATCCGTATTTTTTTCGAATATCCGAATTTTTTGGTTTATTTGGGCGTTGGGCTTTTTTGTTGGGCTATACTTATTAATTTATATTTTTTAAAAAAATTAAATTCGGATACGGGATATCCGAATTTTACCCTTGGGCATATCCGAATCCCGGTTCACTTAAAAGAAATGCGGATCGGATATCGGATCCGGTTCTTTAAACCGCTTATCCGGTTTTCCGGATTTTGAAAATCGGATATCGTTCCGGTTTTCGTATATTTTTGCTGACCCCTACTTTCATGGTATGGTTAATAGGCGGTCATAGGGTCAATAACCCGTCATAGAGAAGGAAACTATACGTTTATATAATTTAAAAGTGGAGTCGTCAAGCTGTAATGTAAGGTGACGACGATTATCTCTGTAGAGTCCAGACTTTTTCTTAAAGGGCCTCCGTGTTTTTTGCGTGTATGAAAGTCCCGCCACATGCTTTGTTTAGTTCCTTTACACCACAATACCCTTTTTTGTTTTCCCCCTTTTTTATTTTCTCTCATTATTATATCCATCCCTAAATCTTTGGCTCATTAGTTCTTTGTCTGTTGGATTGGATCGATCTCTTAGCTTCATCATGATCACAGGTGCGTCAGATCCACTCCCATTGTGCTTGCGTTTGACCTGTAGGGTTTATTATTGTTTTCGTAAATGGTCTTGATTTGCCTCGTATAGCGAGGACCTTTGGTGGAGCTTTAAATGTTGTTTTTGTGGGATAAGGCACTTGAGAATTTATATGGAATTTAATTAGCACGGCCGATATGACATGAATTGATTCCTTCGGCAACGCTTTGTTGTCGTCGTAGCCCTATTTGGCTTGATTTGAAACTATGGTGTGAGATGCTCTCCTCTACCAAATTATGCCTGCTTTTAATTAACTTGCCTTTAATATACTCATCCTAATTCGGAGGTGTATTAATTGTGAAATATCTTTGATATAATTATCATCACATCGATGTGAATACTTCATGCTTGCAACTTTAACATTGAATCAGTTTTTATAATTGCATCTCGCCCTTTTGTTGTCTTTGTTTTCAGATATCTTCTCGCCCTTTTATGCTTCAATCATCTCTGAATTTCTTCTCTGCGTCTAGTATAATTTATATAGCATTCTAATCAGCAAAGGTTTTTTTTGTTGCCAGGATATTGCTAGTGATTTGCTTGTTCGTTGGGGCAAAATAAAAACTATAAAGCTTTTGCTGTCTGACGAGGAAAAAAAAGATGGATTTTGGAGCATCATGTCCATAATGAGTGACTTTAGCATTTCCATTCTTAGGTTGCTTGCAAGCGCAAGCCTTGACCCTGGCTTCATCTTCGGGTGGCTTGTTACGGGGTCTTTTGGTCTTTTCGCCCTCATATATGCATTCCTTAAATGGCAGAAGAAAACATCTCTGAACTGGCTTAAAGATGCAGCCAAAGCCAAAAAGGAAGCGTTGAAAAAGTTAAAAGGTCCTTTATCGACTCATACATGGATGGAAGATGTTGCATCTGGTGGACAACCGTCCACTTGCTGTGTTTGCCTTACTTCCTTAGTATACACCCACCATAATTTAGGTTCCAAATCTGCGTCGCGTTATTTTATACATCGCTGCTCTGTTTGTAGCGTTGCGGCCCATTTTCACTGTTCTGAAATTGCAGCGAAAGATTGTAAATGTGTAGCACAAGCTGGTCATAGTGAAGTCCAACACCACTGGTCAGAAAGATGGTTTAATTTGGATGATAATCCCGAGATGTCTTCCTTTTGCTGTTTCTGTGACGAACCCTGTGGTATCCCTTTCATCGATGCATCCCCAGCTTGGTACTGCTCGTGGTGTCAGCGTATTATACATGTTAGTTGCCAACTTAAGATGTCTGAAGAATATGGTGACATTTGTGATTTCGGTGCCCATCGGAGGATAATACTTTCTCCTCTCTGTGTAAAAGATGCTGAGAGTGAGGTGTTGAGTTTTCCAACAGAAGAACTCATCGATTCCACAGCTCGGACACATAGTAGGAAAAAGCGTCATCGAAACAAACATGGACGCCACCACGGTAATGGGAAGGTTTCCGATAGTTTTGCAGCCAAAGAACTTCTTCTCTATGTTCTCAAGGGCCTTTTTGGGTTCCACGAGTTAAGAATTGAGAAATACAATGACAATTCCGTGAAGCCTAAAAAAATGGTTAGCAAAGCAGCTTTCGATGGGTTAGGCGATGTAAAGGTATGCGGTGTGGATCACAATTTATCGAAGAAGTATACTCTTCTTGATTTGCCTTCGGATGCCAGACCTCTTTTGGTCTTCGTCAATTCCAAGAGTGGAGCGCAAAATGGGCATACACTGAAGAGGCGGCTGAACATGCTTTTGAATCCCGTACAGGTTAATGTTCCTCAGCTAGATGTGCCTGTGTTCGTTCTGGCAATTTATTCAAATTCATCGCCAGTATATTGCTGTATATTATCGAAAATCCTATATCATATCTTTGTTAATGGTCACTCTACAACCTTTTCTTCTTTTATCATGCTTAAGTAGTTAAGTTTTTCTTAGGCTATTGTCTTGTGCAGGTAGTGGAACTTAGTTCCTCTCAGGGTCCAGAAGTTGGTCTAGAGCTTTTTAGCAACGTCCAATACTTCAGAGTGTTGGTCTGCGGTGGAGATGGAACAGTTGCTTGGGTACTTGATGCAATAGAGAGGTTCAATTTTGAGTCGCCTCCACCCGTCGCTGTTCTTCCTTTGGGAACTGGAAATGATCTTTCAAGAATTTTGCAGTGGGGCGGTGGCTCTTCTGTTGTCGATGGGCAGGGTGGCTTGAGTTCATTTTTACATGACATAGACCATGCAGCTGTAACTATGCTTGATCGCTGGAAAGTTAACATTAATGTAGAGAAGCCCGGTGATGAAATTGGTGGAGTGAAATCAAAGTTCATGATGAACTACTTAGGTAATTTTGTTTCCCATGATTGTTTGTGAGAGGCTCCTTTGCCTTGGTTGTATAAGGAAAAGGTTTTACGTTCAATTTCCTTATCATTATCAGTGCAACCAGTATATATCATTTCCGTACCATGTTCTCACACCTGTCTCTTGATGCATCTTTTGATTCTTTTCCTTACTTTAGGTATCGGATGTGACGCCAAAGTTGCATATGAATTTCACACTACTAGAGAAGAGAATCCTGGGAAGTTTTATAGTCAGGTCAGACAAGAGATAGAATTCAACTTCCATGGGGAGAGTTAATCTGTGTTTCATTCTTGGTATGACTTTGGCTATGCCTCACATATGTGCCCATTGAAAGTAACTGCAGTTTGTCAATAAATTAAGATACGCAAAGGAAGGCGCTAGAGACATAATGGACAGAGCTTGTGCTGATTTGCCTTGGCAAGTGTGGCTTGAAGTTGATGGGAAAGATATCGAGATACCAAAAGTATGCCCGCATCATACATTTGTTTTACTTTTCAATGCACGTTCTCATTGCCTCATTTCATGTGTATATATATAGAACACCGAGGGTTTGATTGTACTGAATATTGGGAGCTACATGGGTGGGGTGGACCTTTGGCAAAATGATTACGAACATGATGACAATTTCAGCCACCAGTGCGTTCATGACAAGATCCTTGAAGTTGTATGTGTGTCTGGATCATGGCACCTTGGCAAGCTTCAGGTACACACAACGTCTGTAGTATCAGACATTAATAACTTTCCTCGGACCACTTAACTTCTAAATTTAGCTTTTGCTTATGCAAGTAAGCAATTCACCTTGCACGTATGTTGAAATGGATTATTGCCACTGATTGAAGTGGTCTCATACGATTTTGTTATATCTATGCCCTCATCACATTGCAAAACATATGCTTACAATACTTATCCCAGGTTGGACTTTCGCAAGCAACTCGTCTAGCTCAAGGGAAGGTTGTCAGAATACATGTGTCAAGTCCTTTTCCTGTGCAGATCGATGGGGAACCTTTCATCCAACAACCTGGATGCTTAGAAATTACACATCACGGACAGGTATATTATTAATTACATGATGGGACATTTCTTGAATTCTGCTCTAGCCTGATTGAGAAATTGCATGGCATCCCATAAAGGAGTCAAATTTGCTGTGTAAGATAGAATCCTCAAATTTAACCGCGCATGATTAACTGTTAGGAGTCCCACGCAACTAAATAACACTTAGAAAGACTGTCTATTGTTTTTTGGAAGGCGTTTATGCTGCGAAGAGCGTCGGGTCCTGAGGAACCAAGAGGGCATGCTGCTGCTATGATGACTGAGGTTTTGGCTGATGCGGAGTGTAAAGGCATCATCACTGCCTCTCAGAAGAAGATACTGCTCCAGGAGATTGCTCTTCAACTTTCTTGATTCGATTCCTTTTGTCGCATACATAACCACGAGATCTTTTTTTGCCCCATAACTATAACCGTAGTTAGTCTTTCTAACAATTCCTATGAGTTTTACGTTACTTGGAGAAGAATGGCGAGAACTACACATGCAGTTTAATCTCATGGAAGATATCGCAAGAAACAACGACTCTATCTCTCTCTCTCTCTCTCTCTCTCTCTCTCTCTCTCTCTCTCTCTCTCTCATTTCTCTGCAATGTAATATCGTAGCAGTAAGTAGTGGCAGTAGCAGCTTCTTGTCAAGGCATGACGAAGATTTATGTATGCCCTAATTCGGTGACAGTCGCAGTTTAGTGGGATACTCATGTATCGAGTTTTATGGTTACATTCAAGGTTGTTAGAACGAGAAAAGTTCGAATAACATATAATATATTCACATGAACCTGTAATAGTTGTTGAGCCATGTTCTTACTGCACTGAGCTTTAACTGGGCAGAGGATTTTTTCGACCAAGTGCTTTCAGTAATGTATCGTGATCTCAAGGTATCTGAATTTATACTTGCAGCAGGTTAAATGTATCCACTGCGCCGACGTGCACAAGAAAGCAAAAAATATAGTTAAAAGGAAACGAGATACATTAATGAGTATCCTAGAAACCATATATGTAATTAACATTACATCAACTACTGTAACAGCCAACCAATTCTTATTTGAAATTGCTCACAGTCAACTCAAAATGACCATCTTGTATTTTTTTCGTAAGGTTTTAAACTTCACCATTTAATCTGAAACCACTCGAGCATATACGCTGTATAGCTAAGACGAGTATAACTTAAAGATTTTTATCTTGCCCGTGACAGTTGCATGGCTTCTTGGTCGTAAATCGAATCGTCGGCCCACAGAAACTTGTGAGGCATCATCATCATCATCGTCGTGTCGAATTCTCGGTCCCTCAACTCTTCAATCTGTTCCCACTCGGCCCATCTCTCGGCCAATCCCACTCCTCCCTCCAACATGTTCACCACTTGCGCCATCTTCGGACGATCCTCCGGCGAATTCTGCGTGCAAAGCATCGCCACTTGCAGAATAGTCTCCACTTCTCTTACGTCGTAGTCGTCCTTCAAGTTCTTGTCAACTATGTCCCCTAGCCGCTTCTCCCTCAGCAATTTCTTCATCTATTTAGACATATTTTATCGCAATCCAATTAAAAAAAAGGAAGAAAAAGAATTAGCAAGTGATATCGTGCATGCGTACACGCACACACGTACATACATGATCAAGAAGCAAGACATCCTCCTCTTCCTCGAGCCTAGACAGGTCGATGGCACGCTGGCCAGTCACGAGCTCGAGAAGGGTTATGCCATAGCCGAAGACGTCGGTCTTGTCTGAAGATTTCCCAGTGGATAGATATTCGGGGGCGATGTGTCCCATGGTCCCACGCACTTGCGTGGTGACGTGCGTTAGCTTTGCGTCCACTAATTTCGCAAGGCCAAAGTCTCCGAGCACCGCTTCGAAGTCGTCGTTGAGTAGAATGTTTGCAGCCTTTAAGTCTCTGTGTATGATCTTCGGATTGCAGTGCTCGTGAAGGTACTCCAATCCGTGTGCAGCTCCGAATGCTATTCGTTTCCTCTTCGCCCAATCGAGCCCCTTTTCTCCAGGTTTTAACTCTGGACGCCAACGAGGATGGAATAATTTGATCATTGTTATTAGAGAGAGGAAAAAAAAAAGAAAGAGTCGACGAAACCAACCGACCGCGTAATTGATAAGCGAGGCTGAGATTTTGCATGAATGGGTAGACGAGGATTCGCTCGGTGGAGGTCGTGCAAAAGCCAGTGAGCCGAAGGAGATTCTTGTGAACTGCTACGCTTATGAGTTGAACTTCTCTGAGGAAAGCATCTTCGCCGCCGACGGCCCACGGATTATTGTTATTATTATTATTATTATTATTGGGAAAGCAGTGCGTGGTGAGCCGCTTTATGGCAACCTTTGTATATTTATTCCCGTCTTCGCCCATAAGAGTTCCCGAGTATACTTTTCCCGAACCACCTTGTCCTATTACGTTGCGTTCGCTGAAGTTATCCGTCGCCAGCTGCATCTCTCTCAGTGAGAATCTTTTTATCTGTCCGAACGAGAACTTGAGCTCGTCTTCACCTGTAGATTTCGAATGAAACGAATAAAATTTTGTTACGTTCGACTTAGAAAACAATTTTCTTAAATGGGGAGCGCAGATTCGCTTATTTACCTGTAACGTCGACAAATACATCGTCGCCTTTGCGTTTGCGAGCGCGGTGTAATTGACACCCAAGGATGGCTCCTACGAGTAAAATGAAGAACACGCAAACGCTTGCCACTGTGAGGGAGGCTCGGATTTTGGATCGATTTCTAGGCACTGCGCATTAGTGTATATCGACAGTAGGATATAGGATTAGGATATAAATACTAATCACTGCATTAAATACAGCCATCAACGTCACGAGCGAGGTAAAGAAACTTTACCTGCTGATGGAATAGATGAGCTTGATGCACATGGCTCATGGTATTTGTGGCCACATGTAAGAAGAGTTGCTGTAAAGCTGAATCGAAACAAAGAAAGAAAGAAAGAAATGAGAGCACAAGTGGAATGGACACAAACAATCCATGGATTGGATGGATTTGATAACTTACTTGAATGTTGGAACTAGAAACAGTTCTCTAGGAATATTCCCACTCAACTGAACATTGGAAGAAAGGTCCCTTTTGCAAGCACAGATAATAGGTCGATCAAGGTGTAGTAAGTTGTTAATAACAGGAGCAGAAGATCGATATGATGACTTACAGATTCTTCAACTCGGAAAGCTGAGCCCAAGAAGATGGAATAGATCCTTTGAAGTTGTTGTGGCCCAAGTTCAAATTATTTAGATTGGACATGTTGCTAAGATAATCAGGTAATGTTCCAGATATATTGTTGTGTTGTAAATCCCTGCGTCGTAATGAAATTAAACCAGCACGTCCACTGTCAAGAACACCACCAATAGTTCGAACAATCGAAAAATAATCTCCTGCGCAGAAGCTTACAAGCTTGTGAGGTACTTCAGCTTTGCTATCGATGGTGAGAGATGACCAGTAAATCCCATATTAGCAAAGCTCCTGCAATATTATTACAAAAGGACATGCTTTGCCACGATCTCTTCTTACAGGCTTATCAGCAGAGGGAATAACAGCAATTATAAAGAAAAAAAAAGAAAGGCAAAGGGGGATAACTAACTAACAGTGATACGACGTTTCCATTTCGACAGGTAACATGAGACCAACTGAAACAAGGGCTAACAAAGTTAAAATCCCAGTCTATTCTGTGGCTCGAGTCATTTAGGGCCCTCACAAGTTCAATCAAAGCTTCACCTGGAAAACAAAATAAATTACTTTTATCTATGTAGTATGGTTGGATTTGAAGCTCGTACGACGGAACATCTCAAACATACCTTCGACATTAGGTCTAGCTGAGGCATAACACACAAAGAGGAGCAGCAGAAAAAGGATTACCGATTCGGGAGAGAGGTGCATGATAGAAGTATTATTAAACCGACCTTTGACCTATTACAGGAAACCTTTTATAGTCACCAGAACAGTAACTTCAATGGAATGCAAGCAAGGATATGTTTATACAATAATATGGAACAAATAAAAGAGCTTGCTTTGCTGATCACCAGACAAAGCAGAAATATTTAAGACAGCATATACATGCAATAATATATGGGAAAGATGGGCCTTGTCCTGGAGTGCTATATCCTCAGACCAGGCATCCGCAAAATCACCGAAGCGTATGAAACTAAGCCAAACAATGACCTACGATAACGTATTTCTTGCAACACATAGAAAAAAGGAAGCTGCTTTTTATATCTATGCCCAACTTCAATATGGGTTGTGAGGTTTTATATGTATGAATCGTTGCTGTGGTGAATTCGGAATAGAATCCCACTATCTAATTTGCAAAATAAGTGCAATCTTTATTTGTTCCCAATTAGACTTCCATTCCACTGACAAGATAAGATGCTTACATTGCAATCAGTGAGCATTAAAAAAGGTTCCCTTCTTTTATCTCAATAATGTAATGAATTCCACTGTTTTGGGCACATCAAAGCTTTTACTTTACAATATATTTTAAGCAGACAATGGTGCTTTAGTAGTATCATTCTAGGCAAAACTTATGCAAGAAGCTATTCACCAAACAAATGCATGCATACGTCAAAAGAATCCAAGTGCATGGCATGAATGAAAAGATACTCTTATTAACAAGAAACTGGATAAACATGGGGGAGGTATGTTGGACTGCGGTTTACTAATATGCCCATTTTGTCGTGGTTGATTGAATCACCTCGGAATCACGTGACCTGAAGTATCTTTTATAAAAACTGCAAGATGTGCGTCAAGTTAAGCTTCACCAACATATATAGTGGTATGGCGCTTCACATGAATATCAATTAGGATGCATATGGATTCGTGTATTTGAAAGAAATCACGTGATTTTAAATTATTGATTTCAAAATTATAATTTCGAACCTAATTCATTGGGATTTTGAAAATAAATAAATAATAAGCTCGCGAGCTTTCGAAAACCCGTGAGGGAGCTCGATAATAATAAGCTCGAGATCGCCAAGTTCGAGCCAGCTCATCAAGCTCGTGGGCCAGCTCATCGATAATAATAAGCTCGTGGGCCAGCTCGACTCATCGTTCACCCCAATAATAACAATAATAATAATAATAATAACAACACTAATAATAATAATAACAATAATAATTATTATTATTTCTATTATTATAAATATAACAATAATAACAATACATTATTATTTACGAAAATTATTACGAACCCATCTTTGAATTTAAAAAACGGACCATTTGTCATCAAATATGAAGTCCAACAAATAATAAACATTTAACTTAACCACAGATTTGGATGAAATAAAAATCCGCGCATTTCGCAAAAAGATGATTTGAAGGAAATCCGAATTTCAAACATAAACTCTGGTGACCATTAGTGAATTTGTGTTACAAAATGTATTATAGTAAGTATTATTATATAAATATTAAGAAGTGAGAAGTGTGTAAGAGTGTTAGAGACAAATATCTTTTTGTCATTTAGACCATTCCAACCGATCAACGCATTATCAAACTAAAAATGCAGTAAGTTTTCTCCAACCGATCAGCTCATTCTCAAACTCAATAGACTAGTAATATTCACTTCCACACTAATTTTTATAAATTTCAATACTGGCCACATATTTTACAATTTTACAAATTAGACTAATTTTAGATTTAATCAGAAAAATTAATAAAAGCATATGGTCATAACATGAATAAAAAAATTTTATTTACTTTTTCCATATACAGTATCAGGAATGAGATAAAAGCATATGAGGGAGAGAAAGAAAAATATATGAGAGATAAATAAAAGTACATGAGAAAGAGAAAGAAACAATTACTCAATTTCCAGATATAACTTTCGTTTGTTTTTCTGAAAGACAGGTGCAACAGACGAAAAGAAAAGCAGGGGCATCATTGCAAATTAAAAGATGCGTCAAAACGAGGAGAGAGTATATGGGACGCATTTTGAGTTGCGTTTTGGTGTTCGATTGGAGTAAATTTATTCCAAATTTTGGGTTTTGGTGCTCGGTTAATTTGATTTACGAGACAAAAATAACCTATTTATTGGCAAAGATCTAAACTAGATGCCAATTACATCAATCATTTCTAAATAATATTTATTATATTACATCTATCGTCCTACTCAATAAAATTATAAAATCTAACTTTTTCATCATTCATTTTAACTTAACTACCAGACTTTATATTACAGTTCGTATCGAGCAAAAGCTGTAAAGTCGTGGACGATTGAAATATTTTTCCAATATTTCTTGAACATTAGTCCCATACTTCCGACGATGACCCAAGTATGAGCTTCTTTGATAGTCAGCAAACTTGGAGCACATGCCAAAGAGTGTTGGAATAGATTTTGCTGGATGCTGGAAGAACTTCTGTTGCCTCTTTGAAATCTTGAAATATATGTATATATATATCTACATATATTAGGCTTGGCCAGAAATTAATATGTGTTGGAGAATGTTTTATATTTATTATTTGATAGTTATATTGATTTGCGTGGGTATGAATGTATTTTACCGCAACTTACCTAGAGGGGTAAATTGGGAATTTCTCCTCATGCCAAATTCAAAATTCATTTATTAGATAAGATGGAATTTTTGAATTTAATTTGGAATTACTTTGGATTCTTCTAGAAAGATATGGCATCATTTTTGAAAGATATGGTAAATATTTAAAAGATATGATTTTCTAAAGGAGATAAAATCTCAACCACCCACCCTATAATTAGAGGGTAAGTGTCCACACATACATACAAGGAAAAATCCAATGGATGTTGGACTCTCTCTCTCTCTCTCTCTCTCTCTCTCTCTCTCTCACACACACACACACACAGAACTCGAACGATTTCTCTAGGAATCACGGGAGTTGATCAAAAGTGTCCCGGAAAGGAATCGGCGTGACGAGTCTTTCCTCAACCTCGCCGGCTGTTCAATTCCGTTTGTTTTGTTAGGAATATGCCCTCGAAATACTGTACGAGTATTGAGTGAGTATAGGGCATTAGCTTATTTATCGTTCTGTCGTTTTGTAATAAACGTTAATGCATGTTAATAAAGGCATTATTCATTTATTGATAATATGGGTTCTTACTTAGCACCCGGTAAATAAATAAATCCAATGTATCAAGTTGAGTCACTGTTCTTGATGGGTACGAGAGAGGATGGTACCAGTGGACTCTTAACCTCGTACATAAAATGTCCGTAAGCCTTAAGTTCCAGTTGGGTGCTGGATAACCGATTACGACTTATTTGCCGCTATCATGTGCCGATATCCCACATGGAAGTGGATGTCATAACTTGTGATACGAGTCAAATCGGGGATTGAATCGTTCCATGGATATTGACTCGCAAGTCGTGCGATCAAACATGGTTTATTACTCGAGGAGTGTAAATGATCGACGACGTAGTCTACGTGAACCTTAGACCGAAAAAGGGCTTTGACGGAGTTGACTTGAAGTCTCGACTGACAGTTAATAAATGAGTATGGTTGCATGCAATTAGGTGCGGTGTGGTTGGGTTTTTGTAATTAAGAGTTAATGCCACTAGATGAATTTCTTTTTGTTTCTCTATTTTATATATATTAAGCATGGAGTAGTGTTAAGTTAATCCAACTAAGTAGTTTGAATTTGAGTCCATTTGACAAAAAGTTCTTATCAACGAGGTTATTTACCAAAATTAAACTCGGTCAAAGGCCATTTAACAAATAACCTGAGTATAGGGGCCATGCATCACAAACAGCAAGCAAGCAATCCACATCAGGGCCGCAAAGAAGGCTTTTTTTCAATGTTGGTACTTTATGGTACTTACCGATCGAGGGAGCCGCTGTTACCGGAGTTGCTTATGCGAGGAGCAAGTCCCAGTGGTCGGACTATTGTCATATGATGATAGGATTTGCGCCAGATGATAGGGATTTTGATAGTTCGTCTAAGATGAGTGTGCCAGCGTTGAGTAATTGGTTACGGGAGTCCAGTTACTGATGACAGTACGGAGGATGTTGGTCGATGAAAAAGCACGTGGATATGCGCTTTTGTTAATTGGGTGCGTTTTGCTTCCCGATAAGAGCGGCTCGCGAGTTAATCTTACACCTACAATTTCTGGAGTGCATCGAAGAGGTCCGCAACTACAGCTGGGAAGTGTTGTGCTTGCATGTTTGTATCAAGAGTTGTGTGAAGCATCTCGTGGAATTGTACAGAACAATGGCGAACCCCTGCGACTATTGCAGGTATTGATCTGTTTTACTTTATTCAGCTAAAAATATTTGTTGCAGTATACTTGTTTTAACGTTATACTTTCAATTTTGTAGGTGTGGGCTTGGATTCATATCTTGCCTTTGAAATCTGTTATCCGGTCGACTGCAGTAGACCTACTCGAGACAATACACAATGGAGAGATTGTGCTATCGATGCCACCGCACGCGGCTAGTTGGTATATAATATTACAGTAGTAGACTTAGTCTTCTTTTGTGTTATTGCTTATTGATGACGAACGTTCGTAGATGGAGATTCTCATTGACATTCAAGTCCATGACTCGTTCGAATGTGCGTGATGCGATAAATGTTAGATAATTTGAATCTCGCGCAGTTCATTTGGGATCTGTATAGCGGCGAGTCCCTGGTCGTGACACTCCCTGCGATTGTAGTTCACCATCGTGTAGATCGAGATGTCCGCTGATTTTCTTCAACATCATCGAACTGTATTATCCAGACCGTGTCCTACGTCAGTTCAACATGGTGCAAGGCATACCCTCAACACCTGTGCCTGACCATACAAGGCTACATGACATCAGTGAGCGTAGAGGCCGTCAAAATTTCAATTGGGAGACTTTTCATGCGCGGTGGTTAGCATTGTGAAACGATAGAGATGATAATGTGGTCGACGGTACCATATAGCCTCTACTAACCGTTCGATAGTGAATGGTTACTATCAGTGGTATGATAACGTCACTCGACGATTTGTCTCGCCTAGTACGTATATGGTGGTTCAGGGTATTCAGGTGGGAGAAGGGGTTGCATGGCGCGCGGTGGTATAATAACCTTATTTATGAACAATTAATTGTATACATTTTAATCTATTTATGATTCACATTATTTCTTTATATGTAGGGTGACGCCGCAGAGGATATATTAGCTCGAATTCAGGCAATGTCAGATGACATGGGAGTTGCAAATGTCGCCGAATGAATTCGGCTGATCGCTATCGACCAAGAGATATGCGTGATGGGAATAACAGTCCTGAGAGGTCTTAGAGCAGACCACGTAGGAGTCGGTCTCGCACAGCTCGTCATCGACACGACGAGGTTGGTAGTTCTAGACAGAACGAGGGATTAGAAGGTTACGTTTCTGAGCTGATGGACACTAATAATATGTGGAGGATGCCTGCTGCTCATCACGAGGCAATCACAGTTTGGTATGATTCACTCGAGGCAGACGATCATCCTCCTCCATTTCTTCTGTTCCCTTCAGTTTCGGACTCTCCACGTCTAGTGCAGTAGATGAACCACAAGAAGCGAGCCGACGTCGTACCTAGCGATTTCCTAGGCCTCGCATGTGTTACACTGGCACTTTCTTATATCGACCATGTCAATGTCAATGCCACTAGTTATATATGCACTTTTCATCCTTGTGGTTTGTTGAACTTATTCTAACGCTATTTACGTTGTAAGAAATATAATTATATTATGAAATATAAAAACAATCGTTCAATCATTCATCTAAAATATTATAAAATATGTTATTCATCTTATATTAATAAATTAAAAAATCCTCACTAATAAATTTTTTAAAAAAAATCTTTCAATCATTTCAAAAAAAAAAAATATCATAAAATTATTATATTAGTAAATTTCAAAAAAATCTCTCTATTATTTCAATTGTAAGAAAGATTAATATATTAAGAAATGTAAGAAAAATCTTTAAGCTTGACATGTCTATAAATTAGGACGTCCTAGACATTAAATCAACACCCTGCTGACACATTTCATCAACAAACCAGGTCTGGAAAAAACATGGTAAAAACGCGATTGTATCCAGCTCTATAGTCAAACAAGATATCAGTGATGATTTTGTTTAGAAACTCCCAGCCATTTCCATCAACAAACGATGTCTGGAGAGAAACATGGTAAAAATCCGAATGTAGTTCCAGAGTCAAATATGATATCAGTGATGATGATTTTGTGGAAAAGTCCCCCATTAGAAAACAACCAACCATATGTCACAAAAAACATGGCAAGAAATGTGGTGTCTAATTCAAATGTCAATGAAGATATAAGTGACGACGATTTCGTGGGCAAACCCCCGAAAGGTTGGAAAGAGTATATTTCGAAGTGAATGTGTAGTAGTTGCATCGTGATCGTCAGTTATGATATTTGTGTTTCAAGTTGTTCTGTCTGTGTAATGTTTTGTATGTCTAGAAACTTTGTAATCTTCCAGTTCTAGCAATGTCGTATCAGTTTTTTATCTTTCAAAATAATTGTATCCGAGAAATTTTTCAATCAGTTTGAATAACAAAAGAAAAAATTATATTATATATCTCGCAAAAAAAATCTTTCAATCACTCAAAATAAAACATTTCACAAACATTATATTTATAAATATTATACAAGTATTATATTATGAAAATATTATTATTAGACTAAGAAAAACATAAAAAAATCGTTCAATCATAAATAGCTTTTTCAGAAATTTGCAATGATATGTCACATATCAATAGCTCAGAAATTTCACAGTGAGATGTCACATATCAATAGCTTTTTCAAAAATTTCGCAGCGAGACATCACATCCTCATTAATGGTTGCCATTGATAAGTCGACAACGATTATTCAGTTGCACCTTTTCAGTAATGTATCATGATCGGTCACATCCAGTTTTAAAGACTTCGTTGATGTGTCGTATAAGTTTTTTATCCTTTCAAAATAGTTGTATGCGAGAAATTTTTCAATCATTTTGAATAAAAATAAAAATATAATATTAATATATTTTCAAAAAAACAAATAATTCAATCATTCAAAAAAATTACACAATTATTATATTTATAAATATTATAAAATATTATATTATACTAGATTAAGAAATATGTAAAAAAAGTTCAGTCATAAATAGCTTTATCAGAAATTTTCAGTGATATATCACATATTTCGCAGTGAGATGTCATATATAAGTAGCTTTTTCAAAAATTTCACAGTGACATGTCACATCCTCATTAATGGTTGTCATCGATATGTCATTTCTATAATTTACCATTCAAAAAAATTTGCATTGATAAGTCGACAACGGTGATTCAACTGCAGCTTTTCAGTTATGAATCATTGATTGGCCACGTCTTGTTTAAAAGACATTATCATATCAGTTTTGTAACAATTCAAAACACTATGCGATAATTTTGCCTATAATAACTCCATCGTGGTAGTCATTTTTCATATAAGCCTCAACAATACACTATGTCTACGCATACCATTCAAGTAATCATATATTTTGGTGGTGAGATACAATAAAATGGTGATGAAGGCTCATATAATATTAATCCCATTGCATATCGAAGATTACCCCATCATACATATTTTCTCAACTTCTTTCTTTGCTATATGACGTTGTAGGACTCGATAGCAATAATTTCTTTCTTAACATATACGCGAAGAATGAGTACGAGCGATTCAACAGAGTTGTTCATACACTTTTGGAGGTCAAACTCGATCAAGATGTTGAGTTCGTCTTTCATCCAGATTCTGGCATCAACGGTTTGCATATTTTCGTCGAGCCAGTCCAACAATAAATTCATTCGATCTCAATCAAACCCTCACATATGAAGAACCTGTATTTGACCATACTATCAAACAGCCTCTCAATCTCAACTCGACGAAGCAGGTCCATCAACAATCGTTCCCCCTGATGATCCGATTGAGCTCGAGAATGAACAGGAAGTGAGCGACTCCGAAGCGGATGACGTTGGCGGCGGATTAGAAGATCTATAGGATCTTGTTGATGATGAAGATGATGATGAACGAATGTCGAACATCAGCCTACTTCATCACACATTTAAAGAGAACTACATCCGACTGTACCAGACTTATGAGATCGCCCCAGAAGCAAATGACGATGACTATGGAGGATTTGGTTCATTCTACGATGTGAATGAAGGTCATCTTGAACTTAAGATGATCTTCCAGAGCAAATCATATTTGAAAAGTACAGTCAATGATTACTCACTTAAACATGCAAGAAGAGAATACCGAGTTTTGGAGAGTAACAACGCATTTATGGAACATTACCTGCAACCATAGTCCAAACTGCCTGTGGAGGTTGGGTGCATGCCACAAAAAGAAGAAAGGTTACTGGATAATAACAAGGTATCCTGGCGAGCACACGTGCTTGATGAATGAATTGTCAGACACACATCGTAACATATCTCCAGATGTTATTGCCGAGATGTATATTTCCGTCGTTCGGGTCAATCCCCAATATCTTCCAAAGGATGTGGTACAAAGCGTCAAAAACAGCAACGGCTACAAAATTTCTTATCTTCAAGCGTGGAGAGGTTTAAAGTGTGCGATGAGGAACGTATATGGTACATGGGAGAGTTCCATCCCACAACTACCAAAAGTCATGAACACCCTGCAAGCAAAAAATATGGGCATGATTGTAGGTAGAGACATATCACGGACAATAATCAAACTATTATACTGTACGTTTTCTGGAGCTTTAAACCTTGTATAGACAGTTTCAACATTGTCAAAGGTAGTATTTGCAAACGGAACTCATCTTTACACAAAATATAAGCACAAGATGTTGATTGCTGATGGCCTTGATGCTAATCGGAACGTCTTTCCACTAGCCTTCTCGATCGTGGATGAAGGAACCCGTGAATCTTGGTATTGGTTTTTGCACTTACTGAATTACATGTGTTGAAAAATGAAGAAGTCTGTTTAATCTCAGACATCATCAGGATTAAATCTGCTATATAATTGCTTTTTCAGAGAAATTCAACTAGAGGTGTTCATCGTTTTTCCCTTTGACATGTCAAATCTAACTTCTACAAGGAGTTAAAAAACCAGCAGTT
Organism: Craterostigma plantagineum; assembly: GCA_027422505.1. Lineage (NCBI taxonomy): Eukaryota > Viridiplantae > Streptophyta > Magnoliopsida > Lamiales > Linderniaceae > Craterostigma > Craterostigma plantagineum. Next base: position 82,725 of record JAPQWV010000752.1, on the reverse strand, counting down.
AAAGAACCTATGTCATCGAGCGGGCATAGCACATACAGAGTTGAAGTTTAAGCGAACGATGGATCAGATTAAGGAAATCAATTAAAAAGCTTGAAAGTGGCTTGCTAAAAACCCACGTGAGAAGTTGACGTTTGCGTATGATGGGGGTCGTCATTGCGGTACCATGACGACCATATACCAAAGGCATTAAATGGAGTCTTAACAGAAGCTCGATGTCTGCCCACAACTCCATTTGTCCAGTTACTTTCCATCGCATTATCACATATTTTTTGACAGGTATCAAGAGACATGCCATGCGTTGGAGAACTCAGAAACAACGTGGTCATATTATGCCACGAGAAAGTATCGTGATTGGAGCAACGACTCAAGAAGCCATACGGTGAGAGAAATTGATTATACGACAAGGTTCACCGAGGTCTACACCAGGTATTTACGTGGAAGGAGATCTAGTACGTACGTGGTAGTATTGAGTAATCTTCAGCCCTAACGCGCTAACAGGAGTATGTTCAAAATATCATGTTCACACGCACAAGCAGCTTGTGGTAGTTTTGGGCTTAATAGTGCTCAATACGTTGCCACATATTGTAATAAAGGAGCTTAGTTGAGAACTTATGATGGTCGCTTTGTTCCTTTGAACGACGAGTGTTATTGGGATGATGCTGAGTTCCAATTGTTCCACAATTCGCAACGTAGAAATCAAAGGGAGCCGAAAGGCACCGAACGCGAGATTACAAATGAGATGGATAGATCTGAGAGGCGTGCAAGACGAAGTGGTGGACAATGCTAAGTAAACTTAATACTGTTTCGAAAGTCACAATGTCTGATTTATGTGTATTTATGTAATTTTATTTGCAATGTAAGATTTATGTACGTTGTAATTTTATTTGCAATCTAATAATGTTTGATTTACTTCAAAATATTTCAGATTTTTCTATTTTAATTAAATTACTTACGAAATTTTCTTCAAACAATTAAATTTCTTCAAACACAAAACAAATAAATATTGAGAAAGTTAAAAAAAAAAAAAAGAATGTCAAACGCGCCATTTTGTATGACTCGTTCAGAAAGCGCCACTCACCTTGAAATAGATCTCGATTCGGCACTATTTTATAAGTAATAATTAAAAACCTAATTAAAATTGAAAAGAAAGCCCGCAAACAATGAGTTTTAGTGAGAGAATTCATGGGACAGTCAGTTAGTAAACGTGTCACGAAAAAGATAGGTTCGAATGAAAGAGAGAGAATGCTGTGTTGGATGGATTCACCGGTTTAAGTTTTGTCCTTTATGACTTCATTTGATTATTAACAAACTTAAACAGTTAGCCGGCTAGCAACTTAGATGCGAGCCAGCAATAGAAACACGAGATAGGAAGGTCGTCAAAAAGTAAGTCCAGTATTCTCGACTTATGTATCTCATGACAATGATGACTATTTCTTTAATATGTATCAATAAATAGTGTTTTTGTCGCCCCTTCTATAATATAATAATTACGGGGGAAAAATTATCACCGTTTTTGTCGTTTACGACTTGACAATTTATATGTCGCCCCTTCTATAATATAATAATTACGGGGGAAAAATTATCACCGTTTTTGTCGTTTACGACTTGACAATTTATATGTACTTTGAATAGGTCTAAAATAATATTTATAACTGTTTGCTCATATATATTTGTCCAAATGTCGTTATTCTATTTAAATTACTTAGTAATTGCGTTAACGGGGGACTTAGAATAGGTCATATACTAAACATGTTATATATACTTCCAAATGACGCTCAATAGATGTAAAGACGACGCCAAAAATTTAATCTGATGACAACTGACTGCTATATAAGCAGATGATTGTGCTTGCTATAAATGTTAAAGCTCTATATATTGTAATGATTTGCATTAGTAATTAATTAATTATATATATATATATTAGTGTAATTGGGACGTACGATGTAACCGGGTTAGGAGGTGCGCAGTGCACGCTCGGAAAACGTTTTACGTCGGAACCCAAATCGAAGCGGGGGTCAAGGGGGCTGCGCCCCCTTGCAGGGTCCTAGGGGCACCCTATTCACCCGAAAGGGTGTGTTTATACCCGAAAAGGGTCCTGGCTTCAAAAGGTGATATCTGTTCTCAAACGGACACCATCTCTTCGAAAGGATTATGTCTATTATGAACACAGTCGGTCGAAACTAGGGTTATAAATAAGCACACTGCATTTCGACACAAGGATATTGAATTCACGAGCGATATAATAAAAGTTCTCTCTAGTCTTATCTCGGGACGAAATATTGTCTTTGGAAAGTGAACTCCAAACGCGATTCTAGAGAAATATACGACCTAAAAATCAGCAATCTTTTCTAACAATTATATTAGCAGTAGCCGAATGACAAGAAAGAAATTCCAAGTAGATGCAATTTTTTCGTCAATATCTCCAAATTAAATACGAAATAAAATTCTACCGAATAACTATTTAACATAAAAATCTGTTACTATTAGAAACTGTATGCTTTTAAAACTTAGCTTTTCTTATCACTGTCTGTACTATTAGTGATGAAAATAATACATCCATTCATCTCTATGATCAATTCATAACTTAGCGTAGGTACTTAATGCCCACATTCCAGTTGATCAACTTCTATTCTCCTTCAGATCGGATCAATTTTTTGTGAAAAAAAAATAGTAATATCTGTCGAAAGTCTATGCAATATTTCATGGTTATCTATTAAAAATGTCAAAATTTGTCAGAAGTGCTTGCGTATATCATGGTTAGAATCCTGAAGGAATCTTCTTTAACTCCTCAGCTAACGGAGATTTAAATATTGATCAACCAATGATTCTCAATCTTCGAATAGAGTGGAAAATTTTAAGGTTGTAATTACACGCCAGCTCTCGTACAGTTGGCTGCAAGAAGAAAGAATCTCGTAATAAACACGCATGTCATATTAGTCAGATTCATGAGAAAAAGTCAACTTTATTATCACAAACCGTATAAACTAATAATCTCTATTTGCTTTCGTTCTTTCTCGTGGAAAAGCAAAAGAAAATAATTACTTAATCGTAAGAGCGTTAAATAATCCTCATAAAACATCAAGTTTTTATTGCAAGTAGTAAATACAGTCCGGAACCGATGTCATCGTGGTTTCAAAGCCGATTAAGTTCAATATTGTCGATTTTTTCTTGAAGTTATTTATGGTCTATAAAAAATATCTGCTGATACACTTCACGTTCTATTTAGTATTATATATTTCCCCTGTATCATGCAAACAAAGCCTCCCTTCTTCTACATAGCATCTTCGACTTTTTGTATATCAAAAACTCTCTCTTCTTCAAACTAAGAGTATTAGTCGATAAAACGACCAAAAAAAATACCAGGAAAGGACATACTTAATAGAAACATTAATCAAGAAAGAGGAGGAAAATATGTCAGGCGCATCAAACTCGACAACAACGATTCCACCGGCCTACCAAGCGTTTACATCGCTGGCCGTCCCCGACTGGCTCAACAAGGGAGACAACGCATGGCAAATGACCTCGGCTACCCTCGTGGGCCTACAGAGCGTGCCCGGCCTTGTCATCCTCTACGGAAGCATAGTGAAGAAGAAATGGGCCGTCAACTCGGCCTTCATGGCTCTCTACGCCTTTGCAGCCGTGGTCCTATGTTGGGTCGTGTGGGCCTATAAGATGTCCTTCGGCGAAAAACTGCTGCCTTTTTGGGGCAAGGCTGGCCCTGCCTTGGGGCAGCATTTCCTTATAGGCCAAGCGAAGTTGCCGGCCACAACTCACTACTTCTCTAACGGAGATATTGAAACTGGCATGGCCGCTCCGTACTATCCCATGGCATCGATGGTGTGGTTTCAGTGCGTGTTTGCCGCGATCACTTTGATACTGCTCGCGGGTTCTTTGCTCGGGAGGATGAATATAAAGGCGTGGATGATGTTTGTGCCGCTGTGGCTGACTTTTTCTTACACGGTGGGGGCTTTTAGCTTGTGGGGCGGCGGGTTTTTGTTTCATTGGGGTGTTATCGATTACTCGGGCGGTTACGTCATCCACCTGTCGTCGGGGATTGCAGGGATCACCGCGGCGTACTGGGTATGTTATGTTGCTTCACTGCATAAAACTAAGAGTAAATGGCAGAAATGGTGCTCGAACCATGCAACGGTCTTAATGTTGGTGCTTAAAGTTTTGAATATGTCGTTTTGATTCCTGAAACTTCGCAAAACCTGTGATTTTTTGTTCTTTGACCTAAAGAACAGGTAAAAGAGCCAAATGGAAACAATTTTGCAAATTTCGGGAGCCAAAAAAATACATTTAAAAGTTTGACTACCAACATATAGAATTTTTTTATATATACATGATATGTGTAAAATTGATCTGAATTCATATTCGATCTCCACGAAATTTTCTAACTTTTTATTTAAAAAATATTTTAACACAATTACACCTAATCATGTATGCTCTTGAAAATTAAATAGAAGCTAAAATATGTAAAAACAAAAAAAAAAAGAAAGTTAATTGTTGTTGCTCAAACTTCAAAAATTTCGGTATGATTGTTGGTATGCCTCGTAAAAAAAATTACCGTAGTAATCGTAACTTAGTTTTATATTAGTTTTTACTATATAACGTGTGTGCAAAACAAAAATTCTAGTTTTGGTGCTCAACTTTTAAATGTGCCGTTTTGGTTCGTGAACTATTGAAAAACTGTTTTCCTTTGGTTCTTTTACCTGTTTTCAGGTCTAAGTAACAAAAAATGACAAGTTTTGCAAAGCTCAGGAACCAAACGACATATTTAAAAGTTTGAGCACCAACACAGTGATATTGGTGTATGGTGTATAGTTCAAGCACCTTTTTTTGCCATTTACTCTAAAACTAATTCATAAATATCGAAAACCTTCGCACAATGTTATTTGCGATGGTATTGCGATGGAAGGTGCCCATTGCCAACAAGATGTCAAAAAAGAATGATGCTGCCAAATCCGTCGCAAAGTTTTGTGATTATGGGTAGCGGATGGATTGCGGCAACTTTGCACGGCAAAGTGATCCGCGACATCTAAACATTTGCTAACCCTTATCGGTGCTAAAGTCTTACGACATTCAGCCGGTCGCTATTGTATCATCTATTTCTTTTTTATTATAAATATATCATATCTAATTCTTGTACATTTTTAAAAATTTTATGAGAATTAAAAATAAAACTATTTGTTATTTTTTCTTATTAATAAAATATTATTAATTAAAAATATTACAAATTATGTAAAGTATTTAGTGATTTAACTTTTTTTAAATTACTAGGAAAAACTAATTTCCAATACAACAAACCTCAAAATAGTATTTAAAAAAAGAATAGATAAAATACGGTGAACAATATTTCTAATCCCCAACTTTTGGGCATTGGCATTTCCGGTCCTTCATATTCAGAAGTGTGACTTTAGTCCCAAATGTTACCCATTTTGGTTGTTTTTGGTCCTCCATAATTTAATTGTTAATTTAGACAGAATTTAACATGTCAGAGCACATAATCGCATTTTAGTCGAATTAAAACATCATAACTCATCTCCTTCTTTTGACTTCAACGCACGCGGTCATCATTACGCATTAGATTTAACTCATCTTCAAGGTCATCAATCATTCCCTAGATGTGATGCGTAATGATACTCATGTGCATCTACGTCGAAGAAGACGAGTTATGATGTTTTAACTCGACTAAATTGAGATCATGTGCTTTCACCTGTTAAATTACGTCTAAATTCATGAAGGTACCAAAAAGGGCCCAAATGAGCATATTTGGAGTATTAGGGTCGGTATATGAGAATATCCGAAATTCTAAATTCTAAAAATCAGCCTAGTAGGGATCGAGTATTTACATCAAATTCTAAATATTAGCATCCAAAGATCTAAAATGGAGTATTAGGGCCCGTATGAGAATTATCGGAATTTTGGGGATATGTGGACGGAATGGTAGGAACTTCATCTCCTTTTTTGGCTCAGTATCGAAAGTCATCAACGTGATAGAGATATGCATTGATGACACGTTTGTACCTCATGAAAAAAGATATTTAGATCACATTATTAGATAATGTGATTGTGGGAAAAAAAGATCAATAGATTTTGTCAATTAATTTCACATCATTGACTTGATAAAGTCTTTCCGAGATTCATGTGCAGTCATTGAATAAGTTTAGGGGTGGGCATTCGGTCCGTACCGAACCAAACCGATATTTCGGTTAACCGAACCAAAATATTTGATTTTTCTAAAACCGAATACCGAACCGAACTAGTCAGTTCGGTGTTCGGTTTTACCGAAATAAAATTCGGTTATTTCAGCTTTACCGAACGCTTAACCGAAATTATTGTAAAAAATATATTTAATATAAATTTTCTGATATTTTTATCATCAATATGTTTAATTACTAAAAATATTAAATTATGCTGCCATATTCTTTTATTATTATTAATATATTTAATTATTAAAAATTATTCGGTAATTCGGTATATTTTGGATACCGAAATAAAAAACCGAACCGAACTGAATTACTGAAATTTCAGAATTTCAAAACCGAATACCGAACCGAATTGATGTTCGGTATTCAGTACGTACCGAAATTTCGGTAATTCGGTCGGTTCGATCGGTTTACCGAACGGTGGCCACCCCTAAATAAGTTTGTCCAGTTTAAATGGAAAAGATATAGTTGACTCGTTCAACTAAAAGTAACCAATATGTACGATGACGTCATGCAGGTGGGTCCCAGGACAAAAGTGGACAGAGAGAGATTTCCTCCGAACAACGTTCTGCTGATGCTCGCCGGCGCCGGACTTTTGTGGATGGGTTGGGCAGGTTTCAACGGCGGTGACCCATACAGCGCCAACATAGATTCGTCCATGGCAGTTCTCAACACAAACATCTGCGCAGCCACGAGCCTCCTCGTCTGGACGTGCCTCGACGTCATCTTCTTCAACAAACCCTCTGTTATCGGTGCCGTTCAGGGAATGATCACCGGCCTTGTCTGCATCACTCCTGGTGCAGGTTAGTAGTGTTAATGACCACCTCAACTAAAAGATAATTTTTCGATTAATGGATGGTCGTGAGACTCGTCACCAAGTCCGATACCGTTTTAAATGACCATTTCACCTAAACGATAATTGGAAGTGTAGCATGGTTTAAATTTTATATGTTATATTTCCATCCAGCCATTACAAAAAAGGGTAACTTATGTCGTACCCCCTACTTGGATATATTAAAATACGCATTACTATCTTACATTTTTTCTTATTGAGCGAAACTACATTGTACCATGCTAAACTTAGCATTATACCCACCGATTAAGGGTGTAAATGAACAAGGAGCGCATGATTAAACAAACCATGAGGGGTTTCTATAATCAGTGGCGGACCCAGCTTCTTTGGACTGGGGGTAAAAGAGTCCTCAAGCCCATTCCAGTAAAGCCCATCAGTGGCGGACCCAACTTCTTTGGACTGGGGGTCAAAGAGTCCTCAAGCCCATTCCAGTAAAGCCCAGTTAAAATAAAAGAAACTGACTGATAAGAATTGAACCTAGGTCTTATACTACTGTAAAGACTTACTGCATGAAGAAAAACCACTAGACCAAATGCAGTTTGCAATAAATTAGCACATATAATAGTTAAGTCTAGTTCCGCCCGAGGGGTCAAATAAACCACCGGGGCTTAACGTGGGTCCGCCCTGTCTATAATCGCAATCCGTTTTAGTGCTTGGCTTAAACCACATGAGGATTTATGCGTTTTGGCACCAAAAGAAAAAGAAAAGAATATATCATCTTGTTTAGTCCTATTTCCTAACAATCCATATCTTTTTCTTGTTAGGGCTTGTCCAAGGCTGGGCAGCCATAGTGATGGGCATACTCTCGGGCAGTGTGCCGTGGTTCACAATGATGGTCTTGCACAAGAGGTGGTGGCTCCTCCAGTCCATAGACGACACTCTGGGCGTATTCCACACCCACGCTGTCGCCGGCTACCTCGGGGGAATACTCACTGGGATCTTCGCCGAGCCAGTGCTATGCAACCTCTTCTTGCCTGTCACCAACTCCAAGGGCGGCGTTTATGGTGGAGTCGGCGGAGTTCAGTTCCTTAAACAGATCGTCGGCGGCGGGTTTGTCATTGGTTGGAACGTAGTCGCGACTTCCATTATTTGCATAGTCGTTGGGTTTGTAGTGCCGTTGCGAATGCCCGAGGAGATGTTACTGATAGGTAATGTAATTAAATAACCGATGTTTTTTTTGGACTATACTCCAATGTGAACTTATTTAGACGACACATGCATTTAATTTGCAGGGGATGATGCCGTGCACGGCGAGGAGGCGTACGCTTTGTGGGGCGACGGAGAGACGTACGATCACACAAAGCATGGGAACACGTCCGATGATCAGCCCACGCCGCAGCACAAGGCGTCTATAGGTGCGACTCAAGTGGTCTGAAAACTGTGGGTTAGTGAATGGTTGATTGATCAAATTAAGATTATTTAAACGTTTGTCTACTTTCTTATACTCTCGTTTGGAAGCTGTTTATTCGAATATTTAACACTTGTAAAATTGCATATGGTTCGTAGTTCACATATCTTTTTAGAATGAAGTTTATCTTTTGGCCGGTTATGATTTACAGTATGAGAAGATGAGATGTTAAAAAGTTGGTGAAAGAATGAGTTATCTAAGCTCAATGATGGTTTAGTTAGTTTGGTTGTACGGTGGAACTATCTTGTTCACCTAGCTCAAAGGATAATTGTTTAGTTTGGTTTAACATTGTACATACTGTGAAACATGTTCACCTAGCAAGACTAATGAATTGCTATCTCATGTTATACATGTGTAATTTTTCAAATGTAATCCTTTTGTAATTTAAAAATAAACAATGAACATGCTGAATAAGAAATATGGCCAAAATGACTCAACTAGTGTTATTTTTAATAGCATACTAAAAAAAAGATAAATTTCTCACATTGTTCATTTCATCCATAACTCGTATGGGGATGGCACGGGCAGCTCGATCAATAGAAGACTGCAAAGGCAACCCAAATAATTCAGAAAAATACGAAGCAACCACGTTCTCAATTTCCGAGTGATTTTCACACCATGCACCATTTTTGTCCTTTATCCCAGCTATATTATTATGCACTTTTCAGGCTGACGCTTTACGGTGGAAGAACTTTGTATTGCGATCACCCTCCTTAAGCCATTCCATTTTGCTACGTTGTTTCCAATATAACTCTTGGTATAGAATTTCACTTAAACGTTTCTGAAGTTTTCGCTCGTCCTCCCTTTGAGTATTAGTAATCACTGCCCCATTGATGAGCTCCAGCTTCATAATAATTTCCTTTTTTTCCTCTTTGGACCATAATCGCTGTTGTCGGCTCCAGCCTACAAGCTCTTTTTGACATCTATTCATAATAGCTGATAAACTATTTTCATATTGTGGGTTATCCTTCTCAGTCCAACAATTTTGAATAATATTTGAGCACTCATCCTCTATCGTCCATTTGGCTTCGAAGCGGAAGTCGCTGAACTGGGCGGCATGGGTTCAATTGTACGATAATAGTCGAGCGGTCCGAGAAAAAGTAGGGACATGAAGGACCGGATGATGCGGGAACATATTCGTCCATCCGATAGATGCACATGCACAGTCGATCCTTTCGTAAATAGTGTTCGGATGCAAGGTTTTACCACTCCAAGTAAGTGATGGTCCCCGTGAAGCCTAGGTCATGTAGTTCGCAATCTTCAAGAGTCTCACAAAATCAGAAATCTGCCAAGAGGGTCGGAGATTACCGCCTTGCTTCTCTTCGTTACTAAGAATTTCATTGAAATCACCGAAGCAAAGCCAACAAGCACAGTGAATACTATTTAATCGCCGTTGTAAATTCCAACTATTCTTTCGTTGTCTCGTGACGGGATCCTCGTAAAAACCAGTTAGGCGCCAAGAGCGAGATGGGTCACATCCACCAATCATAACGTCAATATGAAAATTCGAGTACGAGATTAGGTTGACACCGATGCTTTTTTCCAGAGCCGAATCAGATCCCCTTTCTTGCCAATCGCTTCAACACTGATACCGTTAATATTTAAGAAACACTTCAGGAAGTGTAGGCGGTTATTGCCGCACTTAGTTCGATAAGAAATAGCAAGTCTAGCCCAAACAATCGGATAAGATATCCGATATGATGAACTGTCGAGGAACCGCCTTAGGCAATTCATATGATCGGCGGACCTGACTAGCAGGGGGCGTCGAGATATTAATGATTTCCATGATATCTTTGTGATGAATCATTTCCCTTCTTTGTCACGTTGTCTTCATGAAGAACATCTTCAGGTTTCCTTTTCTTTTGTATCAGTGGGTCTGAGATATGTAATGGTTTTGAAATGGTTAGGGTTTGTGGTATTGGGTCCGGCCCATTGGACTAACCCATGTATTATATATGTATTATGTAAAAAAAAAAACATAACACACACAACACACACATCGACGAGCAGAAGAGGAAAAGGAGAGAAAGAAGAAAGAAAAGAGAAGAGAAAGACAAGTGGGAAGAAGATTCAGATCCGAACGATCTGGCACTCCGATTTCGACGTAACTTCGGGAGGAGGCTCACTTCGACGAGCTCTACGCATCTACCGGGTCATATTTGTCGGTTCCTCACTTTTCGGGTGGTAATTTGCTTCGACCTCTTCGTATTTTCCGAGCTTGTAGCTCGAGGAGTGTTGGTGTTCCGAGTTTGTAACTCGATGGTTTGTATACTCGCCTTGTCGGCGTAGTTTTTGGTGTGTTTGGGTTGTTGTTACCTCGAGACGTTCTCGAGAGGTGTTGTTCGTTGTACCCGTCGAACTTGGTTACTGTGGATGTTTCCTTGAATCGGGAGAGCCATCCCGTAGTTTTTCTCGTTTCGGGTCTTCCACGTTAAAAGTTGGCGTGTTATTTTTCGCTTTCGTCGTTGGTTGATAGTCATTTTTATTGCTCGTGATTTCGACAAACCCAACAAAGTGGTATCAGAGCGTGTTGTGTTGCGGTGCTGTGTTCGAAGTCATGGAGGGCAATACTAGTCGGATGGTTATGTTGAATGGATCGAACTACCATGTTTGGAAAGGAAAGATGGTGGATCTTTTATATGTGAAAGATTTTTATGCGCCCGTGTTCGATCTGGAGAAACTGACTGATAAAAGCGACAAGGAGTGGGAGTTGATCCATCGTCAGGTTTGCGGCTTTATTCGACAATGGGTTGACGATAATGTTGTCAACCACATAAGCTACGAGAAACATGATAGGACCTTATGGAGCAAGCTTGAGCAGTTATACGCTCGAAAGACGGGGAACAACAAGCTTTTTCTGATCAAGCAGATGATGATTTGAAGTATCAAGAAGGGAGCAACATGTCGGATCACTTGAATGTATTCCAAGGAATTGTTAATCAGCTACCTGGAATGGGAATAAAGTTCGATGATGAAGTGCAGGGTTTGTGGCTTCTTGGTACGTTGCCAGACTCATGGGAGACATTCAGAATGTCACTATCTAATTCTAATTCGACTCCAAATGAAATCTGTTCGATGGAATTGATTAAAAGCAGCGTGCTAAACGAAGAGATGAGAAGAAAGTCACAGGGTTTTTCTTCTACGCAGGCCGATGTCCTAGTCACAAATAACATGGGGAGGAGCAAAAGTCGAGGTCCAGGTGATCGCAACAGAAGTAAGAGCAAGTCTGAGAAGTATGCTAGCATCGAGTGTCATTATTGTGGCATGAAGGGGCTCTTTAAAAGAGTTTGTCGAAAGTTCCTGAGAGAGAACAAGAATGTGAAGGGTCAACATCATCAGACGATAGATGCTGATAAAGTTGACAAGGTAACCGCAGTCACGGCAGATTTCTTTGTTGTGCTTGACGACGATGCTGTTAATCTAACTAGTCATGAGACTAGTTGGGTGATCGATATCGGTGCTATGATACATGCTACACCGCGGCGGGATCTCTTTGTCTCATATACTTCTGGTGATTTTGGACGAGTTATTATGGGAGATGATGGTGTTGCTAGAGCCATCGGTATCGGCGATGTGCATTTGCAGACGGAGAACGGCATTACATTGATTTTGAAGGCCGTGAAGCATGTTCCAGAGCTTCGCATGAGTTTGATGTCCACAGGGAAGCTCGACAATGAAGGTTTTCACAGCCACTTTGGAGATGGAAAATTGAAGCCTACTAAAGGCTCGTTGATCGTGGCTAGAGGAGAGAAGACGTCATCTCAGCTTTATGTGACGCAAGCAAAGATTGCAGATTCTACCGTGAATGCAATCGACGATGGTGGCGACAGAGCTTTGGCATATTAGACTCAGCCACATGAGCGAAAAGGAACTGATGATACTAGCCAAGAAGAATCTTCTATATGGCGTGAAGAATCATTCGTTACGAAGATGTGATCATTTCTTGGCTGGGAAGCAGAACCGAGTCGCATTCAAGAACATCACTCACTCACTGAAATCAGGTATACTCGATCTAATTCACTCCGATGTTTGTGGTCCTATGAAAGCAAGAACACTTGGTGGTGCTGTGTATTTTGTTACTTTTGTAGATGACCATTCGAGGAAGACCTGGGCTTATACGCTGAAGTCCAAGGACCAAGTGCTAGATGTTTTCAAGCAATTTCACGCTTTGGTAGAGAGGCGGACCAACAAAAAGCTCAAGTGTATTCGGACGGACAACAGAGGTGAATATTGTGGTCCTTTTGATGAGTATTGCAAGAAATACGGTATTCGACATCAAAAGACGACTCCAAAGTCACCTCAGTTAAATGGGTTAGCTGAGAGGATGAACAGAACACTGATTGAGAGAGTGAGATGCTTGCTATCGCAATCACAGCTGCCGAATTCTTTCTGGGGTGAGGAGTTAAATACCGTCGTTCATGTCTTAAATCTCACACCTTGTGTTCCTTTGAGATTTGAGGTACCAGACAAGATTTGGTCGGGAAAGGAAGTCTCGTATGACCACCTGCGCGTGTTTGGGTGCAAGGCCTTTGTTCCCATCCCAAAAGACGAGCGATCGAAGCTTGATGTGAAGACAAGACTGGGTGTGTTCATTGGTTATGGCCTTGATGAGTTTGGGTACAGATTTTATGACCCCGTGCAGAAGAAGCTTATCAGAAGCCGCGATGCTGTGTTTATTGAAGAGTAGTGCATACGAGACATTCAGTCAAAGAAGTCGACTAAGAAGTCCAGCGGTGATCTATCTAATTTAGATCCACCTCATGTACGTGTAGCATATCCTGATCAAGGAGGAGATATTCCAGAATATAGCGGTGTCGGCAACGATGAAAATCCTATAGGAGATGTTGATGTTGAGCCAGCAGAACCTATTGATGAACATGTTGAAGAACCTTCGGTTGAACCTCAGTTGAGAAGATCTGCTAGGGAGCATCGTTCATCCACGAGGTATCCTTCAGATGAGTACGTGATGCTAACAGATGCGGGAGAACCTGAGGATTACCAAGACGCGATTTCTGTTGACGACAAGAATGAGTGGATGAAAGCAATGGTGAAAGAGATGCGATCTCTCCATGATAATCACACTTATGACTTGGTAACGCTACCTCAAGGCCAGAAGGCTCTCAAGAATCGACGGGTTTATCGACTGAAGATTGAAGAAAATAATTCTCAGCCACGGTACAAAGCTCGGTTGGTTGTGAAAGGCTTCAATCAGAAGAAAGGGATTGACTTTGATGATATATTCTCACTGGTGGTGAAGATGACCTCGATCCGAGTTGCTCTTGGTTTGGCGGCGCGCTTGAACTTAGAGATTGAGCAACTTGACGTGAAGACTACATTTCTTCATGGTGACATTGAAGAAGACATTTATATGGAGCAGCCTGAGGGATTCAAAGTCAAGGGAAAGGGGCATCTTGTTTGCAAGTTGAAGAAGAGTTTGTACGGCTTGAAACAAGCGTCACGTCAATGGTACAAGAAGTTCGACTCCTTTATGACCAGTCACAGGTACGCCAGAACCTCTTCAGATCATTGTGTATTCGTCAAGAGGTACTTCGATGACGACTTTATTATTCTTCTCTTGTACGTTGATGACATGTTGATTATAGGCCATGATACTAGCAAGATTGCGGCGTTGAAGAGAGAGTTGAGCAAGTCTATTGCGATGAAGGACTTGGGAGCGGCGAAGAAAATTCTCGACATGAAGATTTATCGTGCAGGAAAAATCGGAAGCTATGGTTATCTCAAGAAGACTACATTGAGAAAGTTCTTGAGAGATTTCACATGAGTAAAGCCAAGGTGGTTTGTTCTCCACTTGCAGGTCATTTCAAATTGTCATCTGAGAAATGCCCGAAAAGTGAGGAAGAAAAGGTTGATATGAGCAGAGTTCCTTATCAGTCTGCGGTCGATAGTTTGATGTATGCCATGGTTTGTACTCGACCCGATATTGCTCATGCCGTTGGTGTCGTTAGCCGATTTCTCTCTAATCCGAGAAAAGAGCATTGGGAAGCCGTAAAGTGGATATTGAAATATCTCAGAGGGACTTCCAAGACGTGTCTGTGTTTTGGCGGTGGAGAGCCTATGCTAGTTGGATATACTGATTCAGACATGGCAGGTGATATTGACTCCAGAAAATCTATTTCAGTTTTTTGATGACTTTTGCAGGGGGAGCTGTGTCATGGCAGTCGAAGCTGCAGAAGTGCGTTGCGCTATCCCCACCACAGAAGCCGAGTATATTGCTATCACGGAGGGTTGTAAAGAAGCTTTGTGGATGAAGAAGTTTCTCGAAGAACTTGGTCTACGACAGGACAAGTATGTCATCTACAGCGATAGTCAGAGTGCTATCCACCTCTCCAAGAACTCGTCACTCCATTCGAGATCCAAGCATATCGACGTCAGATACCATTGGGTTCGAGGTATGCTCGATTCGAATCAGTTGTATTTGGCGAAGGTACACACGAGCAAGAACGGATCAGATATGTTGACGAAGATTTTTCCGAAGAAAAAGCTCAAGACCTGTCAGCGAAAAGCGGGCTTGCTTGAGCCCATCGTATGAGCCGGAGGGGGAGTTTATTGGGTCCGGCCCATTTGGCTAACCCATGTATTAAATATATGTATTATGTAAAAAAAAACCTAACACACACAACGCACACATCGACGAGCAGAAGAGGAAAAGGAGAGAAAGAAGAAAGAATGTTGTGTAGAGATGTGTTTGTGTGTGTGTGATTTCTAAAACTCACAAACACTTAGAGTTTTCTCAAGGATCACCCTAAATGCTCTAACTTCTCTCTAAAATCTCTAAGATCGTGTAAGAAAGAGCATGGAATTACCATGGACGTATTTTCTCCAAGAAAATATTAATCAAAGTCCATTTCCAACTTAGAAAATGACTTTAAGCTTAATCAAATGAGATCATGTCCTACATGACTCATTTTGTTTGCTATTATATCATCTAATGACTAGACATTGTCCCACAAGTCTAACAAAAAAAAAACAATGAACGAAATTGAAATTGATTTGGATAAGAATTGACCCAAAGACCGTCGGTCCACGGCCTCTAACAGAACCTCCACGGCCGTGGAGACGGTCTCCACGGCCTTTGACTTGAAGCACACGGCCGTGGAGCCAAGGCAGAGGGCTTATTCAGCCCGGCCAAGGCCCCACGGCCTCTTACAGTAAGGCCCACGGCCGTGGGGTTGTGACAGACAAGCCCCACTGACCTGAGCTCCCACGGCAGTGGGACTGGAGCAGTGAGCTTGGGCAGCCACTGCCCCAAGCCCACGGTCTCTGACCTAAGACCCCACGGCCGTGGAACTCTGGCAGCAAACCCTGCCAGACTCCCATGACCGTGGGCTTCCATGCACGTGGCCGTGGAGCTTGTTTCGATCCGGTTTTCCGTCGTTTTCATTCTGGGAATCTATGTCCATGTAAAAATAGTTTCTAAAAATCATATTTAACATTTGGTTAACGTCTCTAAGACTGCTAAATTAATTTACATCTCATATTAGTTAGGCACTATCAAAGTGATCATTTTAAGCCCGACTTTCTTGGTTCGTCTCAACCCGGCAAGGGAGGAATCCAAGAATTCAATAAGCGCCTAGCCAATCCCGCGGTACCGAATAGATCCCGTGTTGTGTACGATCTTTGATCTATGAACCGACTATAGATTACCGTCGTACGTATAGACCCTTCGCAAATGTCTCGATCGAGTAAGAGTCATGGTTACGTCAAACTCACTAGACTCGACTCTATGACTAATTCGTGACTGGCGAAATTACTAAACTGCTCACCACGTCCCACGTGAGTCAGTTTATAGCTTCGATCGAAGACTGTAATTTCCCGTCCCCGAATATGCATATGACATATATCTTGGTTACTAACGAGACAGTTAATCCCTCACGATAATCTAAGCACGACAGTTACCCTTCGTTGTCAAGACCGCATGTCGCCGCCGACCCATGTTTGTTCCCGAAAAAGGTGGGACTAGCAAACTAGTGACAAGTCAAGACCCCAAAGTTAACTCCGTCAAAGACCCTTCGGTCTAAGGTCCACGCACACTACTTTAGTCAATCGATCGATCATTGACGCTACCCAGAGTAACGATAAGGCCCATGTGATCGTCGATTGCGAGTCGTGTCCAAGTACAAGTTAATCCCCTGATTCAACTTATACCAATGTTACGACCTCCCACTTCCCAAGCGAATGATTGGCACAACCATATAAGAGTCGTCAACAAATAAGTCGTAGTTGACACTCAGTCACCCTACTGAGGTCTAAGACTTATAGACTAATTTAATATCGGAGAATAACAGCTCACCGGTGCCCCTCTCTCTTCCCATGAGAATCGGTGACTAAACTCACGATATATGGGATTTATTTATTTACCGTCTCACCGGATGCCTAGTAAGACTTTATAGGTAAATAAATAATATGCCTTTTAAAGAATAAATAATAAAGTATAAATTTCCTTAGTACGTATAAGAATACATTATTCAAATACATAACGAATAATACATCGATTATTAAATACATGCCCTATTCTTTACATCCCCGAATGGCATTCGGAGGGCACATCCCCAACAATCTCCCAGTTGCACTCAATGCCATGCGCTATGATATCGTAACCCTATTTTATGGAGGTGTCGATCAAGCACTGCCTGTGAGTGTGGCTTGGTGGACGGGTCCTCCACGTTATCCGCAGTGGCTATTTTCTGCACAGCTATGTAGCCATTTTTAACGAACCCACACAACCCGTGGTATTTTCTTTCTATATGTTTGGACTTCGAGTGAGACCTAGGTTCCTTGGCTTGTGATACTGCCCCACTATTGTCGCACCATAATGGTAGCGGGCTGTCCACTATGCCTGGAACAACTCGGAGTTCTTCTAAGAACTTCCTTTGCTGCCTCAGAGGCCGCGATATACTCCGCCTCAGTGGTGGAATCGGTAGTAGTGCTTTGCTTAGAACTTTTCCAAGACACAGCTCCACCATTGAGCGTATAGACGAAACCAGAAGTAGATTTTCGGTCATCCACGTCTGACTGGAAATTCGAATCGGTATAACCGTCCACCTCTAATTCTCCGTTTCCATAAATCAATACCATATCTTTAGTCCTTCTAAGGTACTTAAAGATATTCTTTACTGCATTCCAATGTTCTTTACCAGGATTAGATTGGTACCGACTTACTATGCTCAAAGCATACGCAATGTCAGGCCGCGTACATAGCATCACATACATTAGGCTACCTATTGCTGATGCATAAGGGATTTGACTCATTTCCTTCCTTGCTTCCTCACTTTGAGGACACATGGATTTCGAGAGATGAATCCCATGTCGCATTGGCAAGAACCCCTTACTTAGATTCATCCATTCGAAATCGTTTTAGGATCTTTTCTAAGTAAAGGGCCTGAGATAAACCTATCATTCTATTCGCTCGATCTCTAAAAAGGCGAATTCCAAGAATATAGGTTGCTTCTCCCAGGTCTTTCATGCAGAACTCGGTCGAAAGCCAAGCTTTCACCTCTGAAAGCATTCTAATATCATTTCCCATCAAAAGGATGTCATCCACGTACAATACGAGGAACGATATCTTACTCCCACTGACCTTCTTGTAAACACAAGGCTCATCTTCATTCTTTAAGAATCCATAGTTCCTAACTTTGTGAATAAATAGACATGTTAAGCTTGCACACTTTGTGAATATCTGATGTAAAACCATTGGGCTGCTCCATATAGATTTTTTCCTGGAGGAATCCATTTAGGAAAGCGGTTTTCACATCCATCTGCCAGATTTCGTAATCATAGTATGCTACTATGGCAAGCAGAATGCGGAAAGACTTATCATTGCAACAGGTGAAAAGGTTTTCCTCATAATCAATGTCCTCTTTTTGATTATACCCTTTCGCTACTAGCCTAGCTTTGTAGGTCTCAACCTGTTCGCAGATCCAATCTTTCTCTTGTAGATCCATTTACACCCTATAGGTCTAAAACCTTCGGGTAAGTCTACTAGAGTCCAGACTTGGTTGGTGTGCATTGAGTCCACTCTGCTTTCATTGCTTCGACCCATTTCTTAGAGTCGAATCCATCATTGCCTATCAAAGGCAGCGGGGTCATCACCAACGATCCCCCAAGTCACAGCACCCTCGTGCTCGACGTGTACCATACCATATCTCTCAGGCATGCGAGATATTCTACCCGACCTGCGCAATTCTGGGCGCGTCTTGGACTGCTCATCTGTGCCCTCAGGCACTGATGTCTTTGGAGGCTTTTCATCTAACTCTCCAAGAGTCACTTCTCTGCCAGCTCCACCTTCTCGAATGAACTGTTCCTCGAGAAAGTGAGCATGAATAGCTACGATGATCCTTTGATCATCATGGAGATAAAAATAATATCCAATGCTATCATCAGGATATCCGACGAAACGTCCTTTCATGGACCTAGATTCGAGTTTGTCTGCTACTAGCTTTTTCACATAGGCGGGGCATCCCCAAACCCTTAAGTGATTCAAGCTAGGCTTCTTACCATTCCAAATTTCGTAAGGTACCCTATCTACAGACTTCAAAGGGGTTCTGTTCAAAACATAAACAGCAGTTTGCAAAGCATATCCCCATAACAATATGGGGAGATCTGTATAGCTTAGCATAGATCGAACTTTATCTAATAATGTTCGATTTCTGTGTTCGGCAACACCATTCAGTTGTGGTGTCTCGGGCGGTGTAAACTGCGAAACAATTCCATTTTCTTTCAAGAAATCGTCAAACTCGAGACTCATATACTCGCCGCCTCGATCTGATCGTACGGATTTAATTTGTCTCCCAGTTTGATTTTCCACTAAAGTCTTGAATTCCTTGAACTTTTCAAGCGTTTCAGACTTGCGCTTCAACAGATACACCAAGCCGTAGCGAGAGTGATCATATGTGAAAGTCACGAAATAATTGAAATTACCTCGGGCCACTACACTAAACGGTCCACAAACGTCTGTATGGATCTAATCCAAAAGATTAGTGGCTCTTTGAAAAGTACCTGTAAAAGGAGACTTATTTTGCCGACGATACAAGATTCGCACGTTGGATAAGAATCTGATTCTGTAGGCTTAATAATGCCGTGTTTCTCCAACTCTTAAATCTTTCGAACTCCGGCATGACCGAGTCTAAGATGCTACAAATATTTTTTATTTAACTCTAAGTTACGTTTGTCGGTAACTACATTCGCATGTTCCTGGACGTTAACGTAAGATAAACCATTTATTAACGTTGCATTTCCGACACATTTATCTCCAAAATAAATCTCACAAATATTATTATTGAACCAAAATTCATAACCATTCTGCAGAAATAGAAATAATATTTTTCAGCCCCTTGGGCAATACAAGTACATCGGATAGATATAATACATGTCCAGAACTTAATACAAGAGTCTTCGATCCAACATGACTAGCAGGTACACTATGTCCGCTACCAACGTTGATCAAGACTTCTCGTTCCGCCAGCTTCCTACTTCGTTCCAGACCCTGGTTCAAAACACAAATGTGAGCACTAGCTCCTGAGTCAAGAATCCACGAAGTGAAAAATACAGTAAATGAACAATAAGTTTCTAAAACTTTACCTGATGCCCCAGAAGCTCGAAGCTTGGGGCAGTCCCTTTTCCAATGGCCCAGCTCTTGGCAGTGAAGGCACCTATCAGTCGCCTTCGGAACTTTAGGCACGTTCATTTTGGCCTTGCCCTTTTTCTTAATCCCTCCTTTTGGCTTATTAGGCTTGGGCTTGTTCGACTTAGATCTTTTAGACCTTATAGTCGCAACAAGCGCAACCTCTTTTCCCTTTCCTTTCTTTAGCTCACGCTGAGTCTGAATCAACGTGTTCATGAGTTCAGGAAGCGAAAATCGCCTATCGGCAGATTATAGTTTATAATAAACTGAGCAAATGAAGCTGAGAGTGACTGAAAAATCATGTCAATCTGAAGCTCATTATCAATGGGACAACCGAGAGAGCTTAGTTCCTCGATGTACCCAATGAGCTTACGCACATGTGCTGCGACATCTGCGCCCTCAGTCATCTTGGTATGAAAGAGATTGTCGGCAGCAAGATATCGAGACGATCTCGACTGCTCGCCGTACAACTCCTTCAGATGGATCAATATCTCGCGCATTTGCATACCCTCATGCTGGCGCTGATGATCATTATTCATTCCAGCTAACATATAAGCCTTGACACGGGCACTATCAGCCATCCACTTGGCATAATATTCTCTGTCAGCTTCACTCGCACCCTCTTGGGATTTGAGTGGTATGGGTCCCTCAAGGACATACTCTAGGCATTCCAGAGTGAGGACTATCCTCAAGATACGGAGCCAGTCCGCAAGGTTTGGACCCTCCAAACGATTTTGCGTGATCAGTAAATTGAATGGTAACGTCATTTTGTATACAAACAAGAAAGAAAACAATCTGCAGAAAATAAAGCATTGAAGGGGTCAACGTATTATTCTACAGCACAAATAAGGACTAACAATTTGGCTTGGGTACCACTATTTTCTCAAAATCCCATTCTCCCGATAGAGATTTCGGAAACCTCGTTGATAGTTTCATAGTGGAGTTGATTTTCCCGCTCTGCAGAAATAAGCCTCAACCTATCAGTTTGTTGGCCCATAACTCGGACTGCGTCGTGTCCCACACGAACCCATAGATGAACCCATGTCTTACACGAGTCCATCTCATGAGTGTTTCAACAACTTTGTCTCCGGTCAGGAACCCTCACCCTAACAGGAATAATTGGGAAATAACCGTCTAAGTGTGACCTATCAACATATGGCTCAATCCTAACATTTAGAAATTCTCGCCTGTAGCATAACTCTTTATAAGGCGTGAATATGTTTCGGAGAGCGGTAGTCAGTCACCCAAAATATCCACGTCAAGAGTAAAATGTTGGCGCCGATAACTCGGAACAAACCGCACATACACTTAAGTCGTTTCAATAATGAGCTTGACTATTGTCTTAACGCACCCGGACCAACTACAACAAGAGCGAGATGATTGGCGCCGATAACTCGGAACAAACCGCACACGACACTCAAGCCGCAATGGTTTCAAGCTTGATAGAAGACAGGAACCCCATCCCTTTGCCCACTTAGTATTTAGTCAAATCGGGAGAATACGTCTCACACACATAAGCACTTAAATACGCACGTAACGTCAAACAAACATGCAAGTATTCGCGGTAAACCTAGTTTGCCTATAAGACCGTTTGCGTGGACTATTTCTACTCTACATTTATTTTCATAAAACTACATCTCTTCTCTTCAACTTCGCACTATGTTCTCGAACGACCTCCAAGTCTTCGAATGGCCTTCTCGTGGACCCGTGTCGTGCTCGTACGGCCGTACAAAAATTAATTTTTCTAAATATTAACTAAAGTACAAACCGGGGGGGATCAGTTGTCCCGGATAACCCGTATATTAACGAATAAATTACATACAGGGGGGACCTTGTCATCCTTAACGTATCACCCGGAAATAGAGCCTAAGTCCACGCCGACGTCTTAATACGTGTCATACATACATGCATACAACATAAACACGTTCACGACAACAAAACGCTTAAAAAAAACAGAAACAAAATTTGGGCTAGTCCTAGACTTACAAGCCCAGTGTCAAGTTACGAACCGTGAGGAGACTCCCACTAGGGTTTTCTCTCCACGTTGCTACGCTACGTCGGTCCGCTCGCAACTAGGCGAACTCCGACCAAGCGAGCACTCGGTTTACTAACTCGAACTAAGTACAACTCATGCTATGACGCTTGAGCGACTTAGTGACTTGCACAACCGGGTTCGTTTCGGACTCGTTTATGTTGTTTCTTAGAACCGAGCCTATGGCTCTGATACCACTATTGGGAAACCCCGGGTGACCCGAGACCTTGCCCCGGACGCAACAGAATTTAAAATTTTTTTCCTGGGTTCCCCATACTGTTTCCCCAGGATACTCGGTTAAATAAAGAAAAACGCACATAGACACGTATAGTATAAGAATCTTACCCTCGTAGCGAAGATCCTTATCTCCCATCGCTCACGAACTGTGCGAAGAGAGTCACGCCGATCCCGTGACGTGCCGCAGACCAACACCTCCCCAAGGATGGCTAGAGGAAGTGTGGAATGTTGTGTAGAGATGTGTTTGTGTGTGTGTGATTTCTAAAACTCACAAACACTTAGGGTTTTCTCAAGGATCACCCTAAATGCTCTAACTTCTCTCTGCAATCTCTAAGATAGTGTAAGAAAGAGCTTGGAATTACCATGGACGAATTTTCTCCAAGAAAATATTAATCAAAGTCCATTTCCAACTTAGAAAATGACTTTAAGCTTAATCAAATGAGATCATGTCCTACATGACTCATTTTGTTTTATTTTTTTGCTATTATATCAGCTAATCACTAGACATTGTCCCACAAGTCTAACAAATAAACAAGGAACGAAATTGGAATTGATTTGGATAAGAATGGACCCAAAGATCGTCGGTCCACGGCCTCTAACAGAACCTCCACGGCCGTGGAGACGGTCTCCGCGGCCTTTGACTTGAAGCCCACAGCCATGGAGCCAAGGCAGACTTATTCAGCCCGGCCAAGGCCCCACGGCCTCTTACAGTAAGGCCCACGGTCGTGGGATTGTGAGAGACAAGCCCACAACCACTGACCTGAGCTCCCACGGCCGTGGGACTGGAGCAGTGAGCTTGGGCAGCCACTGCCCCAAGCCCACGGTCTCTGACCTAAGACCCCAGGGCCGTGGAGCTCTGGCAGCAAGCCCTGCCAGACTCCCATGGCCGTGGGCTTCCATGCACGTGGCCGTGGGAGCTTGTTTCGATCCGGTTTTCCATCGTTTTCATTCCGGGAATCTATGTCCATGTAAATATAGTTTCTAAAACTCAAATTTAACATTTGGTTAACATCTCTAAGACTGTTAAATTAATTTACATCTCATATTAGTTAGGCACTATCACTGTGATCATTTTTAAGCCGACTTTCTTGGTTCGTCTCAACCCGGCAAGGGAGGAATCCAAGAATTCGATAAGTGCCTAGCCAATCCTGCGGTACCGAATAGATCCCGTGTTGAGTACGTTCTTCGATCTACGAACCGACTTTAGATTATCGTCGTACGTATAGACCCTTCACAAATGTCTCGATCGAGTGAGAGTCATGGTTACGTCATACTCACTAGACTTGACTCTATGACTAATTCATGACTGGCGAAATTACTAAACTGCTCCCCACGTCCCACGTGAGTCAGTTTATAGCTTCGACCGAAGACTTTGTAATTTCCTATCCCCGAATATGCATATGACATATATCTCGGTTACTAACGAGACAGTGAATCCCTCACGATAATCTAAGCACGGCAGTTACCCTTCATTGTCAATACCGCATGTCGCCGCCGACCCATGTTAGTTCCCGAACAAGGTGGGCCTAGCAAACTAGTGACAAGTCAAGACCCCAAAGTCAACTCCGTCAAAGACCCTTCAATCTAAGGTCCACGCACACTACTATAGTCAATCAATCGATCATTGACGCTACCCAGAGTAACGATAAGGCCCATGTGATCGTCGATTGCGAGTCGTGTCCAAGTACAAGTTAATCCCCTGATTCAACTTATACCAATGTTACAACCTCCCACTCTTGGCCCATATAAGAGTCGTCAACAAATAAGTCGTAATTTACACTCAGTCACCCTATTGAGGTCTAAGACTTATGGACTAATTTAATATCGGAGAATAACAGCTCACCGGTGCCCCTCTCTCATCCCATGAGAATCAGTGACTAAACTCACGATATATGGGATTTATTTATTTACCGTCTCACCGAATGCCTAGTAAGACTTTATAGGTAAATAAATAATATGCATTTTAAAGAATAAATAATAAAGTATAAATTTCCTTAATACATATAAGAATACATTATTCAAGTACATAACGAATAATACATCAATTATTAAATACATATCCTATTCTTTACATCCTCGGATGGCATTCCGAGGGCATATCCCCAACAGTCTGTTGTACCCCTCGAACTTGGTTATAGTGGACGTTTCCTTGGATCGGGAGAGCGATCCCGTGGTTTTTCCCGTTTGGGGTTTTCCTCGTTAAAAGTTGGCGTGTTATTATTCTCTTTCGTCGTTGGTTGATAGTCGTTTTTATTGCTTGTGCTTTCGACAATCCCAACATGTGGTTCAACAATTTTGATGTCGTTCGGATTAGATTTTGCGGGTGGGTGGGTCGGGCTGAGTTGATCAGGACTACGGTTTGATGCCCAATAGCGAGAGAGAGATGGCCCCTGAATAGGTTGCACCATGGGTTCGGATCGCGCCGTCCGAAGTGTTGCAGGGTACGGAAACTTTGTACCATCCTTAGTTTAAGAGCTTTTGTACTGGCGTGCGCACACTAACAACGTTATCGCCCCTAATGGGGGCGAAAATAAGAAATTTAAAAAGAGAGCATCGCCCCTAATGGGAAGATTAGCAGGTTTCGAAAACAAATTATCGAAAGATTAGCAGGTTTCAAAGCAGTAACTTCATTTATTACTATATATGAATTTTTTCCACGTTTACAGTTCAGTGCACGCCAAACTCACCCGGCAGGACTGTTAACCGCACCGCCATTTTCTGCTTTCGGACGTCTTCTCAGCAGCTTACAATGACCTCCTTTGTTGAGTTTCCGATGTCGTTTGATGCTTTCTTTTTTTCGTCTTGTTTGCTCCAAGATAGAAACTCTGCTTTAGCTCAACGACACTTTCTATTAAATGAAAATAAGACTAACCTGAAAAGGTGCAACCTACCAGGAAACGTCGATGCAACTTCGGCAAGCAATGGGCTGACTCACCCAAAGAAGGCCACCCCGATTTTCCGCGATTTCTTTTTATAAGTTTTAAATTAAAAAAAATAACTAACTGGAAGCAAATTGTCATTTCATAAAAACAGGTAAAGAAACACTTATCTCAACATAAGAAGTTTGACAAGTGAGTTAATTGTAAAAAAAAATGTTGTTGATTGGTATTTTAAGTATAAATACTCCCTGTACAGGACATCGGAGGCGAGAAATGTATCTTGTGCTTCCATTAATGGCGGGACGGAACAAGGAGTTACATAAAGGATCGAGTTTGGCGCAGGGTGAGCGGGTGGCCTGAAACATTCTTATCACAGGCGGGACGAGAGGTGATAATTAATACATTCTTACCACGCCCTTCCTTGACTTGGCGAGGTATCATTCGTGCTCGCGACTCCGTTCTTCGAGGACTACGGCGGCAAGTCGGTCGAGGCGATTGAATCAATACATGGGAGGATCCATGGATTTCGAGCTCTGAGAATTTTAGACCCAATTTAACCATGCCTCGCGGCGATAATCTATCTCGAGTAGCTGATCTACGCTACCCGGTATCAAACCAGTGGAATGAGCAACTAATTCGATATGTCTTCCAACCATTACATGCTGAGCGTATTTTATCAATCCATCTGGGCGTATATACACAACAGGATCATTTAATATGGCACTACTCAAAGGATGGTATATTCTCTGTTGTGCTTACTATATAACAGAGAAGTTAAAATTTTGCCATGCAGCTTCACATCGACTCCCCCCTCGTGGCTTATGATCTGGAAATTGAGAGCTATTCCAAGAGTCCACTATTCATATGGCGTCTATGCAACGAAACGCTTCTAACAGGTGCAAATCTTTTCAAGCGTAAATGTCTTGATCATGCGATCTGTAGCCGATGTGGGGGGCTTTCGAAGAATTTGAACTTGTCTTTTACATGCCCGTTGGCGAAGCGGTTCTGGAAGAACTCGCGAATATCGTACGACGCGGTACGTAAGGGCCGGGCAAGGCGGAGTGTTGGATTCGAGAGATGTGAAGAATGCTGAACGATGATGATTTTGACCTTTTTATCAGTCTCCGTTGGGCTTTATGGAGGATGCGAAATAAATTCTTCGCGGAAGGGGTTCACATTTCTGATGAACGAGCATTAGCTGAAGTGGATGCAATGTGTACTCCTTGTCGTCGGAAGTCAGCTTGCTGCAACCAGCACATATAAAAGTTTAATCAGGGTGGCTTCCACTAGGGGATAATTTTATGAAGACCAACACAGATGGCGCAATCCACGAGTGGCGGAAAACACCATCGATTGCTCTTATTACGAGAAATAACCTCGGGACATGCTATGGTTGGCGTAAGCGAGCGTTGATAGGGCTTTACTCGCCAGTGGTTATTGAATTTGTAGCCATCCGGGAAGCACTGTTATTTGCACGATACAAAGGATGGAGCCGTATCAAAGTTGATAGTGACTGCAAGAATATTATTGCAAAGCTTCAACAGAAATCAATGGACTCTTCATAAGTTGGCTGCATTCTGAAAGGGAGAGGCAATAGAATATCCTGCTTTTATTTCTTACTGCATTAGAAGAGTTACAGAACCCTTTCTTATAGTTAACAAAATAGCATCGATACTTAACAACTAATAGTTGTTGACAACTAAGTGACTCTTTGACCAACATTCAGATAAACTAAAAGACACTTAAGAATACTAGGAGATACTTTGACTGAAATTAATTTAGTTTACTCCAACAATGCCTCCCGTAAACTAAATTTGCTTCGTACTCCCAATGCAGTGACATTCTTCGCAAATATTGTTCCTCCAAGTGGCTTTGTAAAGATATCAGCAATCTGCTCGTTGCTCCGGCAGTATTCGAGCAGAATTTTACCTTCACTTACGAGTTCAAGCAAGAAGTGATATCTCATACGGATATGCTTTCGCCCATGCAAGACCGGATCCTTTGAGACTGAGATTGTAGAACTATTGTCACAAAAGATTTTTGTAGGATCTTCTTGTTTCTGGTTCAGATTTTCCAGAATACTCTTTAGCCATAGAGTATGACAAGCTGTCAACGATGCTGCGATGTACTCGGCTTCAGTCGTCCAAAGAGCCACAATCTTTTGCTTTTTCGAACACCAAGAGATCACTTCGCTTCCGAGATTAAACGCATAAACGGAAGTGCTTCGAGAATCATCAATACATCCTCCAAGATCGCTATCAGTATAGCCCACAAGTTTAACATCAACATCAGCTTTATAAAAAATACCGTAATCCATCGTACCCTTCACGTAACGCAGAATTCTTTTTGCGGCTTCCCAATGATTTGAGTATGGTTTCTCCAAGAATCGGCTTACCATACTTACAGCGAACATGATATCGGGTCTCGTGGCTGTGAGATACATCAGATTCCCAACGAGGCTATGAAACATAGTAGAGTTCACAAGCTTTCCTTCGCCCTCTTTGCTCAGTTTTGATCCGGTGAGACACGGAGTAGAAACTGAATTTGCATCATCTATGCGAAACTTTTTCAGAATTTCCACCACATATTTTTCTTGAGAAATGAAAGTCCCTTCACTTGATTGTGTGACGTTGATTCCCAAGAAATGATGGAGTTCACCCAAGTCGGTCATTTCAAACTCATTCATCATAGATTTCTTGAAATCTGCTAGCATGCACAAATCATCTCCGGTGAATATAAGATCATCAACGTAAACACTTACTAGCATGAAGCCTCCTTTCGAACTTCTTTTGACATAAAGAGTGTGCTCGTATTGACACCTCCGCACTTCAAAAAATACTCATTTATTCTTCCGTACCACGCACGAGGTGATTGTTTTAGCACGTACAATGCCTTTTTGAGTTTGTAGACTTTTTCTTGTTCGCCCTTTTTTTACGAAACCGGGTGGCTGCTCTATATATACCTCTTGTTCGAGATAGCCATTTAAAAAGGCCGATTTAACATCCATTTGGAATATTTTCCAACGCCTTTGAGCTGCGAGAGAAATTATTAGCGGAACCGTATCAAGTCTAGAAACAGAAGCGAATACCTCGTTAAAATCTTCTCCTTCCTTCTGCTTATACCCTTTCACAACCAAACGAGCTTTGTGCATGTTGATGGAACCGTCTGGATTGGTTTTCGTCTTGAACACCCATTTCACGCCTATGGGGCTTTTGTTGGGTAGTAGAGAAGTGAGCTCCCATGTACCATTTTTCTCGATCGACTTGATCTCCTCTTCCATAGCGGCGCACCATTTTTGTTCTTTCGTTGCGTCGTCGTAAGATATCGGGTCTTCACCTGCAAAGAAAGCAAAAAACAGATTGCCTTCTTCAGCGATTTTGCTTGTTTCATCGTAGAAATCTCAGATTTCTCGCTCTTCTTCCAGGTGCTACTTTCTCTTTGTAGAAATCTTTCAAACTTCTCGTTCTTCTTCCAGGCGTAGTTACTGGACTTTCCGGAGGAGCAGTTTGTGGGCTTTCGGAAGGAGCAGTTTCTTCGTGATTCTCGTACTCAGATGGCTGAGAATCATCACCATCATCAAGAGTGTCAAGGTCGAAGAAACCTGAATTTTCGGCTAAGCTATATGAAGCTTCTTCATCAAAGCGAACATCCCCGCTAATCACAATTTTCTTTGTTTTTGGGTTATAAAGCTTGTAAGCTTTCGTCGTCAAACTGTAGCCGATGAAGATACATTTTTCAGCTTTATCATTCAACTTCGATCTCAACGCATCTGTATGTGAGAATAAGCTAAGCAACCGAAAGTTTTGAGGTGACTTACCTTGGGTTTCTGCCCATACCATACCTCGTTCGGAGTAGCATCTTTCAAGCTTTTCGTGGGTGAGCGATTGATCAAATATACGGCACACGAGACTGCTTCTGCCCAAAAAAACAGTCGGCAAATTCTTCCTCTTCAACATGCACCTCACCATGTTCATGATCGTCCGGTTTTTGCGCTCCGCGACGCCATTTTGTTGAGGTGTATAGCGTGCCGTCAACTCATGCCTAATGCCATTACCTCGACAGAACTCGTCGAATAGCGAAGACATGTACTCTCCCTCCACGATCACTTCTCAAATTCTTTATTTGAAGGTCTGATGCTTTTTCGACTTTAAGTTTAAAGTCTTTGAAGCACGAAAGTGCTTCTGATTTTTCCTTCACACAAAAGACCCAAACTTTTCTCGTATAGTCATCAACGAACAACAAAAAATACCTGCTACCTCCGAGAGAGTCAACTTTCATTGGACCACACAAATCTGTATGAACAAGTTCCAACGGCGCCTTTGATGCCCAACTTGATTTTGATGGGAATGACTCACGATGTTGTTTTCCCAACTGGCACTCCTCGCATATATCATCAATCGCATCGATTTTGGGCAGCCCTTGAACGATATTTTTGCTGGACAGTTCCTTCAAACTTCGAAAGTTTAGATTCCCGAATCTGTCATGCCACAACTCCGAAGCCTCCTTATTAGACGCTAGATAACAAGAGCTACCGACAACGTCAAGTTTGACGAGAAACAGATTATTGGAAGCCAAACCGATTTTAGCGACGAGAAGACCATTCTTTTTCATGAATCTTCCGCGAAGTAAAAATCGAAGACCTTCTTCATCAAGTGACCGACGCTGAGTAGATTACTCGTTAAACCAGGAACATAGAAAACCTTCGACATTTTCTCCATTCTGCCATTTTTTGTGCTGAATGTGATCTCTCTGA
Source organism: Craterostigma plantagineum (assembly GCA_027422505.1). Classification (NCBI taxonomy): domain Eukaryota; kingdom Viridiplantae; phylum Streptophyta; class Magnoliopsida; order Lamiales; family Linderniaceae; genus Craterostigma; species Craterostigma plantagineum. Next base: position 52,713 of record JAPQWV010000752.1, on the reverse strand, counting down.
CACCTTGTATCTCGAGTGTTTTGGCGTCTCCAATTGTTACCTGCCCATGGTTAGCGGTATCTAGCATTGAAAATAAACTTTTATTTCCGGTCATGTGTTTGCTCGCACCGCTGTCCAAGTTCCAAATATCTTCGACATTCCCATCAGAAGCTATTATAAGGGTTTCAGAATTACCGGAGTCGTCTTTATGAACGTAGCCTGCTTCACGTTTCTTCTCTGGAAATTTTTCCCGGCAATCAGGGCCTTTGTGTCCCGGCTTGTGACAGTAATGACATTCGATGTAAGGTTTTTTGCCTTTGTAAGTGTCGCGTCCTCTTCCTGTTTGATTATTTGGAGGCCGTTTTTTCTTCATTTTTCCAGTCGCTGTTGTCTTTCGCTTCTTGTGAATGACTTCCGCCTTTTCCAAAAGAGTGACTTTTGCCGCGACCTCGAGACGATTCATGGCCTCCCGTGTGTTGAAATTTTAAGGCTTGATCATATGATGTATTTAGAGGATTTCTTTGGAGGATTCTGATTTCGTGAGCTTCCAATCTTCCTTGGAGACTTTCGACAGACATCTTAGACATATCTTGAGATTCTTCGATGGCTACGACGATGTGATCAAACTTTTCCGGCAGGCTTCGTAGAACCTTTTCAACGGTCTTTTCAGCGTCCACTACCTCTCCATTGGATGACAACTGATTTACTATGGAGGTGACTCTCGTGAAATATTATGAGACTTTCTCGTTTTCTCTCATTTCCAACTTCTCGAATTCTTTTCGTAGTGATTGCAACCGGACCTTTTTGACGTGTTCAGCCTTTGAGATTCTTTCGTAGACCGGAACTTCTAGCACTTGACAGATTTGTAAAAGTGCTTTTCGATCTCTTTGTTTTTCTATTTTTTCAGCCTCAAGTGAGTTTGGTTTCATTTTCTGTTTCTTCGACTCCATCCTCGACCACACTCCATAAGTCTTGAGATTCAAGACATAATTGCATAAGATTACTCCAGTAATCAAATTTCCCGTTGAATTTTGGAACGAGAGATGGGTTGGCCCGACATTTTGGACGAGTGGCTGATACCAGATTGAAAGGGAGAGGCAAATAGAATATTTTGCTTTTATTTCTTACTGCATTAGAAGAGTTACAGAACCCTTTCTTGTAGTTAACAAAATAGCATCGATACTTAACAACTAATAGTTGTTGACAACTAAGTGACTCTTTGACCAACATTCACATAAACTAAAAGACACATAAGAATACTAGGAGATGCTTTGACTGAAATTAATTTAGTTTACTCCAACACATTCTTTATGATTGTTATTGGTTAAATAGTTTGTTTGAGTGTGTTTGCTTTCTCATGTGCGTAGAAGAGATAATGTAGTAGCTCACTATATAGATATAAGAAGAAGAGATTAGACGTGAGAAGATGAGAACTAGAATGAGATATTAGGTGAAGAAGAAGACGACGAAGGAAGAAGACAGAGAGAGGCATAGAAATTAGGTTTAATTCTTCATAATCAGCTACAGTGATACTATGTACTTAAATAGTAACAACTGTGGGCTCGTTAGCGTCCGATCGAAATTGATAACGATACTATTTGTGCTCAGGGCCCATAAATCCATATATTAGCCCACTCCAACTCTTTCAAGCCCAATCCCAATATTTAGAGCTTTAGTTCTTTTCTCCCTCACTTCGGTTATGTTCCATTCGACAGCACCAATCCTTCTAACATCATCCCATGACTTGACTCCATCGCAGAGCTGGGATGAGGTAGGTACATGACAATATATCACATTGGACACTTAAGTCTCACCTTAAGTTGCTCCACTTTCTTCTGAGGCCGCAACGACTTGGACCTTTGAGCACTCAGTTCATACATCTCTATGTCATTCTTCAGTCAGTCACCCCCAAATCATCGTCATTATATATCTCACTATCGTCGTCGGTGCGTGACTTCGTAATTCGCGCGACTTCAAAACCGTCCAACGCTTCGACTGTGAGGCCGAACGGCTTGAACTCCGATATAACGGTCATCGCCCTAACACCGCCGCTTGGCATTTCGTTTCGCGCTCTCCCGCTCTTCGGTGAGATTCGAACTTCGGGGGTCAATAATGCAAAACCCTACCGAAGGACTAGAACCAGACTTTTGAGTCGTTTTCAATTCTCTCATTTCCCGTATTAACCCCCCGAAAATGACGACTATGTCACTGAACATTGTTATTTCTCATTTGCGCCCCAAACGTTCTATTCTATACGAGTTCCTTCAAGACGAACCGAGTCGGATAGCGGGTTGGAAATGACCCGACCCGACCGTTCATCTATAATGTACATGTTTAACAAATTGAACCAGCATTGGTAGGATTATATTATTATTTATGAACCATGAGCAGTTGAGCACCATAGAATAGAACACATCAAAACATCACTGTTTTTTTTATTTAGAACTGACATCGAAAGGCGAGAGCAGCAGATTACTACACATATATTACACTACTGCATGCTTAGGTCTAACCCAAGTCTACGAAGCCTACGACATATATTACACAACTGCATAGGTAGCTCCAAGTTCTTAACTAAGTCGAGGAGGTCTTGAACTTCGACTCGTCGATCTCAATCCCTTCTTCCTCGGCACGTTCGCCGCCGGACTTGTCGCCGGTGCTCAGACCACCCTTACGGCCCATCTCCTGGTAACCTTCTGTGCCCAGCTGCTCTTTCCTCGTCTGACCACCTCGGCTCCTCCCTAATAAATACACATTAATCACATCACACGTATATTTTACATAACTCAAAAACTACATATGCATCATTAAATGTATATATATACATACCTTCAGCGAGGTGTTCTTGAGCCTCTAGGGTTTTGCCACCAGTGCCGCCAGGCACAACGGTCTCTCCTTGCTTTGCCTTAGCGTCAAGCTTAGCTCTTTCTTGCTGCGAAGCCATGAGTTACAGTTACAATGGATGTTTATCACACAGACTAGTTATATATTGCTTTGGCTTAGAAGTGTTTGTAACGCTTATGGTGTGATTTGTTCGCTTCACTTGGGGCTCGTATATATAGTGAAGAATGGGGTCATGGGGTGGAGCCACGATAGCCTGCGTCATTATGCAGCTGCTGCTTCGATGGGATGGAGACAGAGAACACGTGTGCAGTGAGGATGGCACGTGTCTTGGATTTTTCCAGAACTAATAAATTGTGTTTCCATACAAAAAGTAAAGTATAATTAATTAGTAGAATCATCGAGTGAAAATGAGAAAAGTTATACAGTAAAAGTAGTAGAATCATCGAGTAAAAGTTATAAACGATGTAAACGATGAGAACTATTATTGATATATGTACAATCATGGTTCTAAAATCGGATTTTTGAACCGGATCGGAAATTTTAGTGATTTAAATTTAGTGGTTTAAATATAATTAATATATATTTAATGATTGATCAACTAATAACATAGAATATGTACATGTAAATTTATAACCCTTTTTTAATATATTATAATATTATAAAATTGGGAGTCAAAATTAATTGAATTAAATTGTGTTGATGATTAAAATTATTAAACCATGGGTGGACAAAAATTAAAATTTTAAAGATTTGGGATCAAAACGAAATAAGAAGAAAATATGTGGTTTGTGGGTTAATTATAAAACAAAGAAAATATAATTGTACGGTGAAACTATCTTGTCACCTAGCTCAAAGAATAATTGTTTAGTGGTTTAACATTGTACATACTACTGTAAAACATGTTCAACCAGAAAGACTAATGAATTGCTCTCTCATGTTATACATGTGTAATATTTCAAATGTAATCCTTTTGTAATTTAAAAATAAACAATGAACATACTGAATAAGAAATATGGAGAAAATGACTCAACTAGTGTTATTTTTAATAGCATACTACAAAAAGTAGATAAATTTCTCACATTGTTCATTTCAACCATAACTCGTATGGGGATGGCACGGGCAGCTCCATCAATAGAAGACTGCGAAGGCAACCCAAATAATTCAGAAAAATACGAAGCAACCACGTTCTCAATTTCCGAGTGATTTTCACACCATGCACCATTTTTGTCCTTTATCCGAGCTATATTATTATGCACTTTTCAGGCTGACGCTTTACGGTGGAAGAACTTTGTATTGCGATCACCCTCCTTAAGCCATTCCATTTTGCTACATTGTTACCAATATAACTCTTGGTATAGAATTTCACTTAAACGTTTCTAAAGTTTTTGCTCGTCCTCCCTTTGAGTATTAGTAATCACTGCCCCAGTGATGAGCTCCAGCTTCATAATAATTTCCTTTTTTCCTATTTGGACCGTAATCGCTGTTGTCGGCTCAAGCCTACAAGCTCTTTTTGACATCTATTCATAATAGCTGATAAACTATTTTGATATTGTGGGTTATCCTCCTCAGTCCAACAATTTTGAATAATATTTGAGCACTCATCCTCTATCGTCCATTTGGCTTCGAAGCGGAACACCTTATATTATCACTGAACTGGGCGGCATGGGTTCAATTGTACGATAATGGTCGAGTGGTCCGAGAAAAAGTAGGGACATGAAGGACCGGATGATGCGGGACACTACAAAAAATAGTATTTATTGTGACTACTTTCTTAGTGGCAAGAAATATGCCATCACTATAGATATAAATATTGTGACAAAAAAAATTGATGTCACTAATTGAAGAAGAAAGTGACAAAAAAATTCCGCCATAACTCGTTGTCACTAATTGTGATAAATTGTGACAATATTTTCTCATGTCACTACTCGTTGACATTAAAACCTTGGCGACCTATTGTGGCGAAAGATTGGTGTCATTAATGCAAAGCAAATAGTGATAACATTAAGTATCATCACTTTATTAATAAGAAATATTTGTGTCAACATGACATTATCACTAAAAATATTAAATATTGTGTCAATATGATATCAGCACTAAAATAGAATTAAATTATTGATAACAATAACATCTCACTAATAAAAAAAGAAACACACATTGACACACACAACACATGAACCCACACACACTCAAGACACACGCCATACGAACACAAACAGACACTCACAACACACATACACGCAAGCACACAGACCCCTCGCAAGTTATCTGCTCCAAGGTCCACCCTCCAACCACTTGACCTCCGCCCCGTTGTCCGCCGTCGCTCTACCGCCTTTGTCCGCCGTTCCGCTACCGCCCGACTTCCCCCTGTGCTTCGGTGTTGATTGACTAAGAACAAGGTCAGATTCCAATCAAGAATTCAGCGTAATCGTTTTGATGTTTGATGGGAAACTAGGGGTTTAATGTTGTTGTGTTATGATATGGAATCATAGTAATTTTGTGCAGTTAGCGTTAATTTCATCTTGAAATTGGGTTTTATGTCTTTTTATGCATAGACCGTTTCTGTGTTTTTTCCTCCATTTTTATTATTAAATGCAGTGCTTTACGTTCTTTTCTTAGATGTGCTTATAAACTGCTGTAAACTGATATTTTCCGTAATACTTGTCGACTTGCTGTCAACTAGAGCGTTCTGAAATTCTTTTATGGTTAAGCTTCGAAGTGTTGGAATCTTGCTAAATTGATGAAAAACAGTTTAACCGTATAATTTTCGCCTAGAAACTATTATAACTTATAGTTTATTGCATGAGTCTTTATACTCTTCCTTAATTTATTATATTTTATCTTATTAAATCTTCAATTTCATATATATGAACAGGAAGTTGAAATGGATAAAAATTGGATGAAACTTGCGAATAGAGCATGCCCAGAGTATGAAAATGGAGTTCAACAGTTCTTGGATTTTGCATATTCTTCTGTTGGAGTGGGAGAAAAAATTAGATGTCCTTGTAAGAGATGCAACAATGTGTGCTTTCAAAGTCGATATGACGTTGAAGCTGATTTGCTACAGTATGGCATAATTCGAGACTACGACCCTTGGATTCTTCATGGTGAGGAGTATGATGAGTTTGATACAGAAGAGTTTGATACCGATGAAGAAAGCAGCGACGAGCATGAGTCCAACGACTTAAATAGGAATGACATGCAAAGCATGCTAGAAGATTGCTATACAGCAGCAACAACGAATGCTTGGGAAGGAGATGAGTCTGCGAGAGATGAAAATGCTGTGCCAAAATGGGAATCCGATAAATTTATGAGATTACTGAAAGATGCTGATAAAGAGCTTTATCCATGGTGTGAAAATTTCTCGAAGTTATCATTTCTCTTGACTCTAATGCACTTGAAGATTCTTAGCAGATGGAGCAACAAATCATTTTCAATGTTGCTTGAAGTGTTAAAGAAGGCGCTTCCAAACGGTGAGACACTCCCTTGCTCGTATTATGAGGTTAAAAAGATAATCCAGGACCTTGGGCTGAATTATGAAAAAATTCACGCCTGTGTGAACGATTACGTGCTGTTCAGGAAGGACTACGAAAATGCAGATAAGTGTCCAACATGCTCAGCGTCTCGCTTTAAGTTTAGTGACAGTGGTCATGACAAAGACGGTGGAAGAAAACGTCAAAAGGTACCGCAAAAGGTTTTACGTTATTTTCCATTAATGCCAAGATTACAGAGGTTGTTCATATCTAAAAGAACAGCCGAAGATATGAGATGGCACAAGGAAAAATGCAAAAATGATGGAGAGTTCAGGCATCCAGCTGATGCAGACGAATGGAAAGAGTTTGACAAGAAACACAACTCATTTGCTCAGGATCCCCGTAATGTTTATTGAAGTTATGAAGTTATACAGCTATTGAAGAGTTGAAGACAAAGCTTGCAGATAGAGGGAAATCTGATAGAAGAAACGATATTATAGTTTCTGTTATTTGGGCTAAGTATACGATTGGGCCTATTATTAAGATAGTTAGGTCAGCCCATTGTAATCAATATAAAGGAGGGAATCCTTCTCCTTTGAAAGTAACGCGCGCAATTCTACTGTGTAGAATGTGAAAACAGAGAAGTGAATTACAGATTGAATTTCTTTTCTTCTTTGTTCATCCTTCAATTTGATCTTTAAGATTTCTTCATGGTATCAGAGCCTCAACACAGGCGAAATCAATTCTCGTGAAGAGAAGCAATGGCTACAAACGATAACACTGATTCAGTGTCAGAAAGAAACACAGCTGGAAACACAGCTGTTTTGAATTTCAATAATCCGATGTATATACGTCCATCGGCCACCCCGAACCTCGATTTAACCACAGGAATTCTCAAAGGATCAGACAATTACAAGATTTGGAGCATGAGAATGATGATTGCACTCGAGGCGAAGAACAAGATTGGATTTATTGATGGTTCGTGCAAATGTCCTGAAAAGGATTCTCCGCTGCTGCCTCAGTGGAAGCGCTGGATGCACTGGTCAAGACTTGGATCCATCGCTCCATAGCTAAAGAAGTAATCTCAGGTATTGTTTACCATCAAAGCGCTTATGAAATCTGGAATGATTTGAGGCTTAGGTTTGACAAGATCAACGGTGCAAGATTGTACGGCTTATTTAGAGATATATACTCGAGTGCACAAGGAGCATCCACTGTATCAGAATACTATAATAGGCTCAAGCCTCTCTGGGATGAATATGATTCTATGATTCCAGCTCCTGCGAATGAAGTGTCGAAAGAATACAAGGATTTCTGTAATTGGCAAAAGATGATGCAGTTTCTGATTGGGCTAAATGACTGCTACCAGAACATCAGATCTCAGATACTACTGATGTCTCCTCTACCAATGCATAATCAAGTCTATTCAATGGTTATAAATGAAGAGGCACAACGTGGAATCAATCTGCAGTCCACGAGCAATGAATCATCAGTGTCCCTAATGACAAATCACTCCTACAATAGTTATCAGAACCTCAGCAATCCCTCTGTGAAATCTGGTCTGTTCTGTGATCACTGCAATATAAGTGGCCATTCTAGGGATAATTGTTTCAAGATTCATGGGTATCATCTCAGCTTTGCGAGGGGAGGTAGAAGAGGTTTTGGAGGCAGAAGAGGTGGAGGAAGATTTGGAACAGGAAGAGGCAGGATTAACCATATCATGACCTCAGACACAGGCACTGATAAAGAAAAGGGAGAGAGCTCACAAGCACTACAAAGATTTACTCCAGATCAGTATACATGGATACTAAAAATGCTTGAAAAGAGTGCTATACAGGATGACACAAGGGGTGTTGGAAGCACGTAAACACAACAGGTATATGCTTTTCTAATAATAACATATATCCTGATTCTAATAGTGTGTGGATAATAGACACGGTACAAATCATCATATTACGTGCAGTGATCAATTTTTTGATGCTCTTGATAGTGATTAACAATGTCAGTAGTGTAAAGTTACCAAATGGATCATGTAGCAAAGTAGCTTTATCATGAACTGTCATTGTTGATTGCTTCAGACTTAGGAATGTTCTGTATGTCCCTGGGTTCAAACATAATTTGTTGTCTGTTTCAAAACTGACAAAAGATCAGAATGTGCAATTGAGTTTCTTTTCTAATCATTGCATTGTACAGGAAACTTCGACTGCAAGATAAGGGGGATTGGTAGACAAGAGAATGGTTTATACATACTCAGACCAAGCCTCAATAGTCTGCCAGGAGAGGATAGAGTGAATTCTGCTAGTTTCTGTGATAAGACTAATAAAGAGATTGCTTTTAGAATGAATAAAATTGATGATGTATCCATGTGGCATTACAGACTTGGGCATATGTCTTTTTGATTTGCACCTGAATATGAATGATTCTGTGAAAAATTGCACCATATGTCCTTTGGCAAAACACGCAAGAACAAAGTTCCCGGTTAAAGAAAGTACTAGTTCTATATTTGAGCTTGTGCATATGGATATCTGGGGTCCTTATAAGGAGATGACTTATAATAATGAGAGATCTTTCTTAACCATTGTTGATGATTGTTCTAGAGCAACTTGGATATTTTTGCTGAAAACCAAATCAGAGGCTGTAAGTTTTCTGAAGGAATTTATTGAATATGCAGAGAACCAGTTTAGGACTAGGATAAAGGTGCTTAGAAGTGACAATGCATATGAGTTATTTTCAAATGAGTGTAGCGCACTTCTGACCTCGAGAGGTATACTTCATCAAGGCTCTTGTGCTTACACTCCACAACAAAATGGTGTTGTGGAGAGAAAGCACAGACACATCCTAGATGTTGCAAGAGCTTTGAAATTCATGCTAGCATTCCTACCAAATTCTGGGGAGAATGTGTGAGGACTGCCGTATACATAATAAACAGGACTCCTACCCCAGTTTTAGATGGCAAAACACCATACCAGGTTCTTTTTGGTAAGAAGCCTTCTTATGTACATTTCAAGGTTTTTGGTTGCTTATGTTTTGCAAAAATACTTACCCAAAAGGATAAAATTTCAGCACAAATCTAGGCCTTGTGTTTTCATGGGGTATTCTCTCACACAGAAAGGCTATAGACTGATGGAGTTAGAATCTGAGAATTTCATTATTTCTAGAGATGTAGTGTTCTTTGAAAATCTTTTTCCTTATGCCATGCATCCGGGTAACCTGGAAGAAGGAAAGATCCCTGAACCTGGTAAACAGGGTTACTGTGATGATATAGTTACACCATATCAGCAATCAGATAATCATGGCAATACAGAGCAAAGGTAGCAACAGCCACAACACACTCCACCTGTAGATTCAGCACCAGAAATGACAGGACATGGACTGAACAATCCGGAGAGAAGCTCAGACCAACAGTCTGAGGGGGAGAACAATTCAGATCAACAACATGAGGTGAAGGTAAGGAGGTCAGGTAGAGTATCCAAACCACCTTATTGGCATGAGGACTTTATTTCACCATACATATCTAATGCAAGTATGACTAGTGCAGTAAAGTATCCATTGTCAAATGTGCTGCAGTATGATGAAATAAGTCCTGAATATAGATCATATCTAGCTGCTATTTCAAATTATTATGTTCCTAGGTCATATGAGGAAGCAAAAACAGACACTAGGTGGGTAGAAGCCATGAATTCCGAGATTAAAGCACTAGAATTAAACAAGACATGGCAGCTAGTTGAACTTCCCCCTGGAAAAATTGTGATAGGTTGTAAATGGGTATATAATGTTAAGTATAAATCCAATGGAGATGTTGAAAGATATAAGGCTAGATTGGTTGCAAAAGGGTGGAAGGAATTGATTACCATGAGACCTTTTCTCCTGTGGTTAAGCATGCTACGATTAGGACTGTTTTATCTCTTGTTGCAATACATAACTGGCCTTTGTTTCAAATGGATGTCACTAACGCGTTTCTTCAAGGAAGCTAGAATGAAGAGGTCTATATGGCAGTTCCCCCGGGAGTTAACATTCCAGAAAGCAAGAAAAACCAGGTTTGCAAACTTGAGAGAGCTCTATATGGCTTGAAGCAAGCTTCAAGGCAATGGAATCTCAGGTTTATTGAGGTTATTAGTAAATTTGGTTTATTCAATCTAAACATGATTATTCTCTTTTCACAAAACAGAGCGGCAACAATTTTATGATTCTGTTAGTATATGTAGATGACATACTAATCACAGGGAATGATATGACAATGATAACAGCATGCAAAGATTATCTTTCACACACTTTTCTTATGAAGGACTTAGGTGAAATGAAGTTCTTTCTTGGAATTGAAGTTGCAAGATCGAAGGAAGGATTATACTTGAATCAAAGGAAATATGTTATTGAGCTTCTAAGCGAGACTGGTATGCTAGGATGTAAACCAGCCAATACTCCCATTGAGCAGGATAGCAGAGTAATAAGAGAGAAGATCAGACCAATGATCCAATCCTTGATGATGTCTTCGGTTTTCAAAGGTTGATTGGGAGATTATTATATCTATGTATTACCAGGCCTGATATTACTTATGCAGTGCGGGTCTTGAGTCAGTATATGCACAAGCCAAGGCAACAACATCTCGATGCAGCCCATAGGATATTGAGATACTTAAAAGGAAGACCAGGACTTGGAATACTATTAGCTGCTAACTCTGATTTATCACTGCAAGTATTTTGTGATGTAGATTGGGCAGCTTGCCCCAACACCAGAAGATCTCTAACTGGATATTTAATAAAGTTGGGAAACTCCATTTTGTCCTGGAAATCAAAGAAGCAGACGATTGTTGCAAGAAGCTCTGCAGAAGCAGAGTACAGATCAATGGCAGCTGCCACAGCTGAAGCTGTATGGTTGCTTGGCTTATTAAAGGATCTTAAAGTTGATAATTTATCTCCTGTGCAGGTATGGTCGAATAGCAAGTCAGCTATGCAGCTTGCAGCCAATCCTGTATTCCATGAGAGGAGCAAACATATCGAAGTGGGTTGCCACTTCATCAGAGACAAATCGAGGATGGAACCATTACAACAGCCTACATCCATACAATGGAGCAACCTGGAGATTTACTGACAAAACCTTATGATTAGATCGGAGTAATGAGGTTTTATTCAAGTGAGGGGAGAGGAGACTCTGCATATTTTTTTTCTTAAAATTTGGGATGTAAAGAAGGGGTCAATTGAGAGGGGAAAGAGACAATATGGGGCATATTGAAAGGCCTAAGGTGTGCTGTTATTTTGGGAAAGGACCAGTTTAATTACCTTCTTGACAAGTATGGTGTAATTGACTTGTATAGACACCATACTTGAGGGGGAGTATTGAAGTTATGAAGTTATACAGCTGTTGAAGAGTTGAAGACAAAGCTTGCAGATGGAGGGAAATCTTATAAAAGAAACGATATTATAGTTTCTGTTATTTGGGCTAAGTATACTATTGGGCCTATTATTAAGATAGTTAGGTCAGCCCATTGTAATCAATATAAAGGAGGGAATCCTTCTCCTTTGAAAGTAACGCGCGCAATTCTACTGTGTAGAATGTGAAAACAGAGAAGTGAATTACAGATTGAATTTCTTTTCTTCTTTGTTCATCCTTCAATTTGATCTTTAAGATTTCTTCAATGTTAGACTTGGTTTAGCAACAGATGGTTTTAATCCTTTCTCAAACATGAGCTTATGCCACAGCACATGGCCAGTTGTTCTTTTGCCGTACAATTTGCCCCCGAAAGTCTTAAAGCCCCATTTTTCATCTTGTCAATGCTTATATCGGGTCCAATATCTCCAATAAACGACATAGATGTATTTTTGGAACCATTAATTGATGAATTAATGGATCTATGGGACCGTGGCGTGGAGACACACGATGCCTTTACTGGTACTACGTTTCGCTTACGAGCAGCTCTGTTGTGGACTATAAATGACTTTCCAGCTTACGGAATGGTATCTGGCTGGAGCACTAAAGGGTATTTAGCATGTCCGGTATGCAACAAAGAAACATGTAGCTTCTGGTTAAAGAATGGAAAAAAAGTTTGCTACATGGGCCATCGCCGCTTTTTGCCTCGTGATCATAAATGGCGTGATGTCAAAAGTGCTTTTGATGGAAAGAAAGAACATCGGTATAAGCCTGTTCCTTTGACAGGAGATGAAGTGGTTGAACAATTAAGTACATTCAAGTGCATTTGGAAAGACGCAACCAAAGAAGAGAAAGCGCGACGAGGAGCTAAATTGGAAAAAATATAGCATCTTTTTCAGGTTGCCATATTGGAGAACTCTCAGATTGCGACATAACTTGGATGTTATGCATATAGAGAAAAATTTGTTTGGTAACATCATCGGCACATTATTAGATCTTAAGGGGAAATCGAAAGATAATATCGGTGCTCGGCTTGATTTACAAGCATTATGGATAAGACATCAGCTACACCCAAAACTCGTAGGGAATTCTTATATGGTTCCTCCTGCATGCTATACATTATCTGTGGCTGAAAGAAAAAAGTTATGTGCATTTTTAGCTTCAGTGAAATTCCCCGACGGCTATGCTGCAAATTTGTCTAAGCGTATTAATGCTACAAACTGCGGAATTACAGGTCTGAAGACACATGATTGCCACATTATCCTGCACCAATTGTTGCCGATTTCAGTGCGTGGTTTGCTGAATGATAATCTATGTGAGGCATTACACGAAGTTAGTAATTTCTTCAGAAAACTTTGCTCAACAACATTAAATAAAAAGGAATTGGAGCATCTTGAAGATGGAATTGCTTTGACCTTATGCAAGTTAGAAAGGATTTTTCCTCCCGTTTTTTGATATTATGATACATTTGCCTATTCATCTTGCATGAGAGGCAATTTTAGGCGGGCCTGTACAATATAGATGGATGTATCCAATTGAAAGGTAGCATAAATTCGTTGTTTATCAGTATGCCTTTACTTATTCATTTAAGATAATACTTCATTGAATTTAATGCTGTTTTTTTCTTCAGATACTTGTTTCGATTAAAGAAATACGTCAACAACAAGGCTTTTCCAGAAGGATCCATGGCTGAGGGGTATATTGCCGAAGAATGTTTAACCTTCTGTTCGCTGTACTTGAGTGGCATTGAGACACGATTCAACAGAGTGGAACGAAATTACGATAAGTGCAGGGAAAGCTTAAAAGGAAGTTTGTCGGTGTTCTCTGAAAATTCACGTCTCATCGGAAAAGGGACATATAGCTTTCTAGATGATAAATCTTGGAAGCAGATGCATGCTTATGTTCTAAAGAATTGTGATGAAGTATTGACTTACATCAGGTACATCAATGTTATTATGATGATTGTGCTTTCTTAAATGATTATTCTCAAAGTTCATTTTTTTAGTGAGCATAAGGATGAATTGAGAAAACAAGGTTGCCTATGCGTGGAAAAGGAACACGAGGAGTCATTCTTTAAATGGTTTGAACAACGTGTAAGTACGTCCAATCAATGTTTATTAACTCGTAGCTTCATTGACCACTTGTAAACTTATATCCTATTATAGATCTCATGTGCGACAAATGGAGAAATTCCACCAGATAATGAGGATCTGCGTTATCTAGCGTATGGTCCTGACAAACGGGCAACTAACTACGAGGTGTGTGTTGTAAATGGATTACGTTTTCACACCAAACAGCGTGAGATGAATAAAAAAACTCAAAATTCTGGTGTGGTGGTGAAAGTAGAGGAGGATTCTGGAATTAGATATTATTATGGTGTCTTGACAGATATCATTAAAGTTGATTACTTAGGAAATCATCAAGTGGTGTTGTTTAAGTGTGACTGGTATGAAGGTAAATCAGTTCAAAAAGACGAGTACAATTACACAAGCATCAATCTATCAAAGCCATGGAAGACCAATGAGCCATATGTACTAGCATCTCAGGCAAAACAAGTTTTCTATGTTAATGATATGAAGTTAGGCAATGAATGGAAAGTAGTGATAGAGGCAGAAGCTCGAAGCACGTGGGATGTACTTGGGAACAAAGATGATGAAATTTCATCGGTTGATGAAACATAACAACATAATGGACCACATATAGTTGATATGCAGGACATTTCTTGTGATTCTGGAGGTTGTGATTTCAAGAGTGGCATAGGACTGATATTCCATCAGTAGTTGTTGAGTCAGATGCAGTGATGGCTTCGGAAGAACATCTGGACACATTCATCAATCAAGATGACGACGAAGAGGAAGATTACACGTTAGGCGAGTATGATGATTAAGACGCTGAAGATGGGTCTGGTAATGATGATGATGATGATGATGATGATGATGATGATGATGATGATGATGATGATGATGATGATGATGATTATGATGGTCATGAATAAGCTGTTTAGATTGGGTACGTACGTTGTACGTATTATATGTTTATTAGTTCCTCTTATTCTCCGATATGAAGGATGCTTTTCTTTCTTTTTTCTTATCTAATCAGCGGTATGGTATTGATATTCATCTACAGGGTGGGATAAATGAGGCTCTGATTGGAGGTGGCACATATGACGCGGTGAAAGGAAGTGATTGGTTTATAGTGTTGATCGACACGTGGTGTGTGAATGAAAAGTGCGACAAGTAATAATTAAAACGAATACCTAATTACTATCACCGACGTGCGATATGCAGTGGACCTATCGTTTGTAGTGCAGTAAAGTGAGTAAACGAGTATCGAACACAAGGAATAAATCAAGTACTAGTAGTGACCTATCGACTCGATATTTAGCCTAAACAAAATACGCAGATTGTTTATGACTTAACCTAACAGATTACTTCTAACTCAACTAGAGATTCAAATAACACGCTTAAAACTGATACGAAGCTTCAGATAATAAAGATGTGCTCGGGATTCGAATCCCGCTAGGTGTTATCGACTAAGACAATAAAATCGTTTCTACGTGATCTTGACTAGATCGCAGTAATTATCCTACCCGCTCGCGAGTTTGCTGTCGCCCTAAACGCTCGCGGGGATCTAAGATTCAGTAATTACTAACGGCGAGAATCGAGTATTTGCTTTCGCCATATACTCGATTCCTATCTTCTACGAACGGCCTAAACGTTGTTTAGCTGTCGCCCTAAACGTTTTTCCATACGATTACTTTAACACATAGACATATTAAAGCAACGAAACAAATTCATAGAATGATAAATAGTCAAAACACATAGTCACGATAATTATAAATCTTAACTACGAAACATCCTAGCGTTCATCTAATCCCAAACACAAAGGGGAATTAGCTACGCATAATAGACGGGAAAACAACGAAAGAAATAAGGAATAAAGGCGAAGAATTCATATTCTTGATATCCGGATGATCTGCGATGGAAGCGTCGATGATTCTTCGTTCTTCGTACAATTGGGCGTGATTTCGTCGATGATCCGTCTCTTGCGCTCCGGGACGCGATTATGCGTTCTTATGTGCGATTTTTCGTCTCTAGAGGGATTAGGGTTGATCTCTGGTCGGTTGTGTCCTTTCTGGGTCGAATTTGGGCTTTTTATAGTGAAATTCGACACTGTCACGGCCTGGGACAAGACAGGTCATGGCCGTGACACTCTCGGGGCAAAAATTGAGCTCACTGCCGCTCGTCACGGCCTGGTGCAGCAGTGTCACGGCCGTGACCCACTCAACAGCTTTGCGGCAGTTTCGTATTTCTCTCGGATGGAGGGGTAAACGATGTCCGATTGACCTGAAATTTTAACAATAGATAGAAGACTCACCAGTCTTGATTCTGACCAAAGGAATTCTCAATCCAAGATCTGCATTGAGAGATATGAATTTTCTAATATTGCTGCTCCTACGGGTCACGGCCTGGTGCAATAAGTGTCACGGCCGTGACCATCTTCATTCCAACTCTCTGCCCAACGTCACGGCCTAGTGCACTATGTGTCACGGCCGTGGCATATGCCTGTTTCCGTCGTTTTTGCTCCGTTTTGCCTCGTTTTCGCTCCGTTTCGCCCGAAACTCGTCCAAAGCTCCTTCAATAACAAAATGAGTGTAAATGTAACGAATAAACACATAAATTGATTGATAAGCTCTTATTATATCCCAATTAAATACTACGATAAATGCATTGAAATGCGTTTATCAAACCTCCCCACACTTAAGCATTTGCTTGTCCTCAAGTAAATGGGAAATCAGATAAGGCATCAAATTAGGATAACGGCACGATTGTTCGCAATTTATCATCAAAGCTAGAAAGCACAAATGGAATCAAGCAAACAATCACGGACATTACACTAATGACTTGCACTTGTTGACCTAAACTTCCTTCACTGCTAATCGAGACTCATACCTCGCAAGGATTCACTCAATTCACTCAAGTGTATAGGCTAGCATATGATGAGTCGCTCAATTCGTGCACTAGTCCAACCCCTACCATAAACTTGCAAGTTAATCGCATCTCGACTATTCAAAGTGGCAAGTATAAATCTGAGGGTCTTTTCGGGGGAACGGGTCGAATAATCATGAAGCGATAAGCATAAATAATGAACACTTAATCTTAGAGCTAGGACACGTGATCGAAAATTATCAAAGAATACAGCATGATCAAACAGACAGTCACACGTCCCAACATAAGACTCGACGTTCTCGCTCCGAAATCCCAGACTTTTCTGCTCGACCCTCTCAACTCAGTTCCCTTTCATTTTCTGCCCTTTCACCTTAGTTATGCTCTACTTTTGTGCACTGCCCTTATTCCCTAAAAACATCAAGGTTCGGCTTTTGTCGCAAAGAATACATCGTCACAGCGAATGCCGTGTACCTAGGGATACTTATTATCGAGACCTATATCTTGCCAAAGGGTTATGGGCAGGCTTATGCAAGGGATCGGGTCATTTCAGAAAACGGTCAAGTAAGGGACGAGCCATTTCACGAATAGCAGAGAAGAACATCAAATCAAACACTGGAACAGTAACTTTCAAGTTCGACTTCTGCTTTATTCTAATCAACTCAGGCTCATAAAATCTCTGGAGGTTTATTCGGGTTAGTGGCTTCTATAACATACGAGGTACGCAACAAATAGGCTCAGGCTCAACGTGGCTAACTAATGGGGTTCGTCATGGTTAAGAAAATTTTGGCCCTGGACTTGATTCCTAATGCCCTCATCATTTTCACACTCGCACACCAAAACAGTTTCAACACGCATCAGACAGGCAAGTTCTAGAGAGATATAGACTAGGCACATCACACAACCAAGAAAAATGAGCGTAAGCTCGTCAGGCTCAAACTCTCACACGAAATAGGGTTATGTGTACGAATCTCTTTAAACAGTGTTATATCTATTCAGGCAGACATGATTCGATCAGTCATGCATATCCTAATTGCTCACAAGAATTCATAATAATGCAGACTAACTCGAGATAATGCGCAAAAATCGTGCCTGAATTCAATAATCCATGCCTTTCAACGAAATTTATAGCTCACAGACACGTCATAGAAAATTAAAATTTTCACGTAAGTTCAACCTAAATTCTCCTCCCCACACTTAAGCCGTACGTTGTCCTCAACGTAAAATTTGAATAAACGAAAGGGAAAAGTAGGTGTAAGAGAACGAAACTTCCCTGACGAAAAATGTTGACGTGGTCGTGACTAAACGCGTGATGGTTGTCGTATCGTGACTCGTGATGCCTGACATGACTAAAAGGAAAACTAAACGTAATAGAAAAAAAAAACATGAATGATAGTAATGATAGACATAATAAAAAAATACTAGATAGATAAAACCTGGGTTGCCTCCCAAGAAGCGCTTCCTTTACCGTCTTTAGCCGGACGTGCTTTCGTTCGCTTAGGGTGGCTGGAAGTCGAGGTACAGCATCTCTTTTTTGCTTAAGTTTCCCTCGCCTGCATCCATACCTTGGAGGTGTCGCCTTTCGCCGGGCAGCGGTTTCAACTCTAGTGGCGGTCGCTCCTCGACTGGGCTCTTGTCCTTAACTTCTTCGCTGCTCTCGTCGATGGTTATGATGGGTTCGTCGATCTCCTCCCCACACTTATCGATTTCCATAATCGTGTGTCTATCATGCTTGCTGACCTGTGACAGACCTTGCACAGAAAAGAGAAAATCGCGCTCAAAGACATCTAAGAAATAGCATTTATCATCTTGCTCGTTGCTCTTTTTCATCGAGTCAGCCATATTGAACGTAACTTTTTCACCGTCTACTGTCAAGGTTAATGTTCCATTCCTAACATCTATCATGGTCTCGCCTGTAGCTAAGAATGGTCTACCTAGAATTAATGGAACATTTTCATCCTCGTCCATGTCTAAGATCACAAAATCAGCAGGGACAACGAACTTATCGACCTTAACTAGAATATCCTCGATAACACCTAAGGGGTATTTTGACGATCTATCAGCTAATTGAATACTCATCCTAGTGGATCGTGGTTCACCTAATCCTAAGCGCTTAAACATGGAGTACGGCATTAAATTTATACTAGCGCCTAGATCAGCTAAAGCATGCTCAACAACTAAATCACCTATCAGACAAGGAATAGTAAAACTCCCTGGGTCCTTGAGTTTTTTCGGTATCTTGCTCTGGAGTATCGCCGAGCACTCTCCTCGTAGGTATACCGTGGAGACGTGTTCGAGCTTCCGTCGATTCGTCAGCAAGTCCTTCAGGAACTTAACGAAACTGGGCATCTGCGCAATAGCTTCAACAAACGGTAAGTTAATATGTAATTCTTTGCACATACCCATGAATCTGCCAATTAGCGTTTCTTTTTTGTCCTTCTTCAACCGTGTTGGATAGGGAATCTTTGGCTGGTACGGCATCACTAGTGGTCGCTCATTCTCCCTCACTTTTTCTATTTCGGGTGTAGCCTCCTCCTTTTTAGGTTGAACCTTCTCTTTTTCAGGTGTAGCTCCCCTCAATCGAGCTGGGTATGGGATCTTTGGTTGATCCGGCTTCACGAATGGTCGCGTCTTTCTCTCGTCATCCTTGACCTTCTCGACTCCGTCGCCCTTACTTTCCTCCACTTCTGGCTCGTCGTGGCCCTCGAAATCGACTTTCTCCTTTAAATTCTGCTTGGTAGGAGCTTCTTGTAATCCTCTCCCGCTTCTCAGGATTACCGCATTGCAATACTCCTTGGGGTTTGTCTCGGTGTAGCTCGAGAGTGATCCTTGATTTCGCCCCGCCATTTGCTTCGCTAATTGCTCCACTTGTTGCTCCAACCTCTTGATCGAGGCGTCTGTATTCTGAGCACGGATGTCATTCGCCTCCATGTACTCCTCCATCTTTGTCATTCGGCTTTCGTGGGCTGCGGTGGTGCTACTGAAATTCGTGAGAAGTGCCTTCATCATGTCCTTCATCTCCCTCATGTCGTCGGATCCTCCTGCGGGCGCGTTCTGGTACTGTCGTGGTGGCCCATTTTGGAATCCGGACGGTCGGGGCTGAAATCCTGACGGTCCTTGGCCCTGATGGTTCTGATTCCCGTACGCCAGGTTTGGATGTGCCCGGGGCTGAAAACTTCGCTGGCCGCCTTGGTAATTTCCCATATAATTTACGTGTTCCAGCGGCTGCCCAAGTTGGCAATCTGAGGTCTCGTGGGCTGAGCCGCAAATCCCGCATAATGGTACGTAAGGCGTGTGCTGTGTCGGTGTGGTGGTGGCCACGGCGTTCACGGGCTGGGTCTGCTCGGACTTGGGAAGCAATGCACCAATCACCGTCTGCAACTGAGAGTTCGTCGAGGCGAGTTGTTGCTGGAGCGCCTCGATCTTAGCGTTAGTGGCCGTCTCCTCGCTCACTCCAAATACGCCTGTCGTCTTCATCCTGGTATTGCCCCTCATGAAACTGTTCCTCGAGTAGTCCTCAATCAAATTCCACGCGTCGGTGGCGTTGAGCTTCACGAGCCCTCCTCCTGCGGCTCCGTCTAACATATGGACCGTCTGATCATTGAGACCCTCGTGGAATCGGTTGATCTGGGCTGCCTTCGACATCCCGTGCTGTGGGCACCTCTTCAGTAGCGCCTTGTAACGCTCCCACACCTCATACAAGTTTTCGGAGTCCTTCTGGTGGAACAGAGAAATCTCCGTCTTCAATCTTAACACCTTTATGAGTGGGAAGTAGTGGTTGATGAAGGCGGCTCGCATCTCCTCCCAGGTAGTGATCGACCTGGGCGGCAACATATCCAACCAGTCTCTCGCTCTAAACTTGAGCGAGAACGGAAACAGCATCAATTTGTTTGCATCTCCTGGGACACCATTGATCTTGATAGTGTCGGTCACCGTCAGAAACGCCTTCAGATGGGAGTAAGGGTCGTCATCTGGGTTGCCCTCAAACTGGGCCGTCTGAAAGATCATCTGAAGCCAAGAGTGCTTCAGTTCGAAATTGTTGTTCTCGATCGGCGGGATGACAATCGCCGACTCCGTACCGCCTAGCGCGGCATTCTTGAGGAGGTCCTGAAGAGATGGTTCCTCCTCTGGAACGTTATGGACGGGCACTCGGTGGTCCGCCATGTCTACTTCTGTATTTGGGCTATCTACGGTTGTCTCTACACGTGAGTTTTGGATGGATTCCTGCGAACTATCCTCTGAATAACAGACTAACGGATCCTGAGAGCTGGTGAATGCTCCTTCGGTATCGTACTTAAGCTTCCTTCGCAGCTTTCGTTCGAAATCCGGGTCTGCGTCAACGATGGGGCCCGATGGATGGCTTCGGGTCATCACCGCTGAATCGTACCTTCAATGAGTGAGAAATAAAGATTAGCAAAAAAAGTAAACAAATACGCCGAATAAAAATACGAAATCAATAACGACGCAGGAAAACAACTAATGCAAATAACACAAATAACGCAAACAATAAAAGCAAAGAGAACGTCGAAATCACAGTGGCTAAAGTACCGAACTATGGTGTTCCTAATATCAATTTATTCTCCGGCAACGGCGCCAAAAACTTGATCGACACGTGGTGTGTGAATGAAAAGTGCGACAAGTAATAATTAAAACGAATACCTAATTACTATCACCGACGTGCGATAGGCAGTGGACCTATCGTTTGTAGTGCAGTAAAGCGAGTAAACGAGTATCGAACACAAGGAATAAATCAAGTACTAGTAGTGACCTATCGACTCGATATTTAGCCTAAACAAAATACGCAGATTGTTTTATGACTTAACCTAACAGATTACTTCTAACTCAACTAGAGATTTAAATAACACGCTTAAAACTGATACGAATCTTCAGATAATAAAGATGTGCTCGGGATTCGAATCCCGCTAGGTGTTATCGACTAAGACAATAAAATCGTTCCTACGTGATCTTGACTAGATCGCAGTAATTATCCTACCCGCTCGCGAGTTTGCTGTCGCCCTAAACGCTCGCGGGGATCTAAGATTCAGTAATTACTAACGGCGAGGATCGAGTATTAGCTTTCGCCCTATACTCGATTCCTATCTTCTACGAACGGCCTAAACGTTGTTTAGCTGTCGCCCTAAACGTTTTTCCATACGATTACTTTAACACATAGACATATTAAAGCAACGAAACAAATTCATAGAATGATAAATAGTCAAAACACATAGTCACGATAATTATAAATCTTAACTACGAAACATCCTAGCGTTCATCTAATCCCAAACACAAAGGGGAATTAGCTATGCATAATAGACGGGAAAACAACGAAAGAAATAAGGAATAAAGGCGAAGAATTCATATTCTTGATATCCGGATGATCTGCGATGGAAGCGTCGAGGATTCTTCGTTCTTCGTTCAGTTGGGCGTGATTTCGTCGATGATCCGTCTCTTGCGCTCCGGGACGCGATTCTGCGTTCTTATGTGCTATTTTTCGTCTCTAGAGGGATTAGGGTTGATCTCTGGTCGGTTGTGTCCTTTCTGGGTCGAATTTGGGCTTTTTATAGTGAAATTCGACACTGTCACGGCCTGGGACAAGACAGGTCACGGCCGTGACACTCTCGGGGCAAAAATTGAGCTCACTGCCGCTCGTCACGGCCTGGTGCAGCAGTGTCACGGCCGTGACCCACTCAACAGCTTTGCGGCATTTCTCTCGGATGGAGGGGTAAACGATGTCCGATTGACCTCAAATTTTAACCATAGATAAAAGACTCGCCAATATTGATTCTGACCAAAGGGATTCTCAATCCAAGATCTGGATTGAGAGATATGAATTTTCTAATATTGCTGCTCCTATGGGTCACGGCCTGGTGCAATAAGTGTCACGGCCGTGACCATCTTCATTCCTACTCTCTGCCCAACGTCACGGCCTAGTGCACTATGTGTCACGGCCGTGACACATGCCTGTTTCCGTCGTTTTTGCTCCATTTTGCCTCGTTTTCGCTCCGTTTCGCCCGAAACTCGTCCAAAGCTCCTTCAATAACAAAATGAGTGTAAATGTAACGAATAAACACATAAATTGATTACTAAGCTCTTATTATATCCCAATTAAATACTACGATAAATGCATTGAAATGCGTTTATCAAGTGTCTATCATGCTATGCTGTTCATATTTATTTTTGTCCTTTCTAAATTAACATTGTGGTTGCCTTTTTTTTTTTGCCTGCAGCGAATTGGTTGTGATTCTTTATGTTTCTTTTGTACAGTGTGTCGAATTGGTTTTGTTTTGTTGCCACTTCACATTTTTTTGAAGTTTATCATTAGGGATAATTGCAATTTTCGTCCCCGAGTTGTAACCCAAAATTACTTTTGCTCCCCGAAAACACGCGCCATCACTGTTAGTCCCTCAGTTATCATCTTTTAATCAGTAATCGACCTTCCCGTCAGTTGACCGTCAAAAACTAACGGATTGACCGGCTAACACCGTTAAAACGGTTTAGCGACGGATTTTAGCGACGGAAAATCCGTCGCTAAATCAGAAAAATTAAAAAAAAAAAATAAATAGAGATTAGTGATGGAATTTCCGTCGCTAAATAGGAAAATAAAAACAAAAATACAGTTTAGTGACGGAAATTCCTTCGCTAAATCAGAACAATAAAAAAAATAAGTACGTGTTAGCGACGGAATTTCCGTCGCTAAATCGGGAAATTTAAAAAAATAAATTAAATAAATACAGTTTAGCGACATAATAAACTACTTTTATTTTTTGAAATCATTATTTCCAATCATCCAAAATGGGACTCTGATCATCAGGCTTTTCTCGTCGTCACAGCTGCATGAATCTGCATCTGCAAGATGTGGCACAGTCTTTGTACTCAAACCAGCCATGCTTATCCGTCTGAAACCCAACAAAAATAATAAATAAAATTGGACTTTCAGTTGTGTGATGAAAATTTTCATGAGATTTGAAAAAAGAAAAGGTAAGTATATTTAATTGTTGTATACCCGTTAAATGTCATGTAGGTGTGGTATTCCCTAGTCATGAAAGCAACTTGGTCCGAGTTTAGTCTGTTATTATTTATTTAATTGTTGAAAAAAATGCCTTCTGTATTTAGTTAATTTTTTATTTAAATTTTCCGATTTTCCCCGTCGCTAACACGTACTTATTTTTTTTTATTGTTCTGATTTAGCGAAGGAATTTCCGTCGCTAAAATATATTTTTTATTTTCCTATTTGGCGACGGAAATCCCATCGCTAATCTCTATTTTTTAAAAAAAAAAAATCTGATTTAGCAACGGATTTTCCGTCGCTAAACCGTTTTAACGGTGCCGGTAAATCCGTTAGTTTTTTACACTCAACTGACGGGAAGGACGATTACTGATTAACGGATGATAATTGAGGGACTAACAGTGATGAAGCGTGTTTTTGGGGGACCAAAAGTGATTTTGGGGTATAACTCGGGTACGAAAATTGCAATTATCCCTTTATCATTATATTAGTGATAGTATAATCATCTTTAGTTAAGGAAACCTTTATTCACATCTTTGTTAGTCACGTTACATTAATAACTTGATGCCAACTGAAAAACGAATGAAAAAAGAAAGCCAAAATCTAATTGCTGAACAGAAAAATCAAATCGCCCGAAGGTAGCCTAACTAGCTGTACGGAAGGAAAGTTGCCTCTTAAGTCTGCAAGAATGCCTCAATAAAATTATGAAGGTCAGATGACATAATAAAAACAGCTTGCCACACATGGAGTTAGTGCTGAATTAGCAACGGAGAATGAAGGATTGAGAAAGAAAGCTGAAGAAGCTAGAGAAACTCAAGAGTCACTCAAGAAAAAAAATGACGAGCTGGCTTTACGATTGGAGGTCTTAGAGTCTCAACTCAACAATCAAGAATCCCAAGTACATTCTCAAGTAGAAGCTATTCTCAAAAGCCAGCTTCCTTCCATCATTCAGAGCATAAGCGTGCCCGGTCGTATTCAACCATCAACCAAATGATGTAAGTTAGTTGCCCGGTCGAATAGATGTGGCCCTGATTTTCTTTTTGTTGCTTGTGGTTTTGTGTCTGACGTAGTTTATGACCCTTTGCATTTGTTCTACTGGTTGCTGATTCTATATTAATGAATTTTCTTTCTTTCTTTTTCTATTTAATTAATGATCCATTTTTACGTATAAATATATATATATATATATATATATATATATAGATGTATCTAAATTTGAATTTGGTTTTTTATGATAAACGACCATTTAATGTTATCATCACTATACTGAATTTACGAGTTATCACTATAAACGAAAATTATAGCTAGAAATTAATTTTCAGAAAATACCCATAATCTATAAATTAATTTAATTATAATAATGATTAAATTTTAAAATATAGTGGCGAATTTTACTTTATGGTGACAACAGTAGTATCCGACTATAAGATTAATTATAGTGATAAAAATAGTACTAAAAGATTAATTTATAGTGACAAATTTTAGTTGAGGCTAAAAGGTCGGTTTATAGTGGCGAGAACGGCATGTCACTAAAGCATCACTTAATAGTGGCGGGAAATTCACGTGGCTAAAGCACATGTCTTTTGTGATGATATATTGTATCACTAAAGCATCGCTTTATAGCGATGGGTATGCTAGTCATCACTAAATTATTTAGTGACAATGTCTATAGTCACGACATAGTGACAACATGTAAAGTCATCACTAGGTTATTATAATGACAATTTTACTACATACAGTGACGAAATAAGTTGCGACTAAAAATTTTTATTTTTGTAGTGCGGAACGTATTCGTCCATCCGATTGATGCACATGCACGGTCGATCCTTTCGTAAATAGTATTCAGATGCAAGGTTTTATCACTCCAAGTAAATGATGGTCTCCGTGAAGCCTAGGTCATGTAGTTCGCAATCTTCGAGAGTCTCACAGAAATCAGAAATCTGCCAAGAGGGTCAGAGATTACCGCCTTGCTTCTCTTCGTTACTGAGAATTTCATTGAAATCACCGAAGCAAAGCCAATGGGCACAATGAACTATTTAATCGCCGTAGTAATAATTGCAAATTTGGTCCCTCAGTTATAGACCTACATCATTTCAGTCTCTCGAAAACGCACGTCATCAATATATGTCCCTCAGTTTTTAACCGTTAATCAACTTCAGTCCTTTCCGTCAAGTTTGATCAGGTTGACCGTCAAAACTAACGGAATTGACCGTTAGTGCCGTTAAATATTCAAGAAAAAAAAAAGAAAATTGCTTAAATATTAAAAAAACAAAAATAAAATTTATAAAATATAATAAAAGTAAAAATAAAAAAGTAGACTAAAATTTTAAAAACTGAAAATATAATTAAAAATATAAATAAAATAAGAAACAAAATATAAATTTTCAAAAATAAAAATATAATTAAAATAAAAAGAAACTAAATTTCTAAAAAAAATAGAGATTGTTTTAAAATAGAGATATACTTAAAATAAAAAATTAATTTAGAAAATCCAGAAATATAATTAAAATAAAAAAATAAAATATAGAGATTAAAATTTAAAATTCAAAATATATTTTCTTGGAGGAGAAACATTGATTTCTCCCCAAAAATGGAGGGGATCAGGGTCACACGCCCAACAAAGGCGCCGTTGATCACTCCGCTAGGCTTGTCAATGGGGCGGGGATTTCCCGTCCCGGCGGGGATTCCCCGTCCCGAACGGGGCGGGGAATCCCCGAGTTTTAATCCCCGCGGGGCGGGGATGGGGAATTTTTTGTCCCCGTAGGCGGGGACGGGGCGGGGACGGGGATCATAGTCCCCGCCCCACGGGGATCCCCGCCCCGTTCCCCGTCAATAATATTATTTTAATAAAATGTTATATATCTTAAATAAATATCTAAAAAATATTTTTTATACATAGTTTATATTGTTATGGTTTAAAACAATATTTTCTATCCATTTTTTATTATTATAATATAAATAATATTTATAATATAATTTAAATATATCAAATTTAGATTATAATAAATATAAATTTTTTAAAATAAAATCGCGTGGACGGGGAATCCCCGCGGGGACGGGGACCCGGCGGGGACGGGGTTGGGGACGATTTTTTCCCCGTTTAGTTCGCGGGGACGGGGATGGGGATTCCCCGTCGACGCAGGGACGGGGTTGCGGACCTAATCCCCGCCCCCGCCCCGTCCCGTTGACATCCCTACACTCCGCAGAGGAGATGACTGTTGAAAAAAATTCGGGTAGCGAATATTGATCGTGGAAGAAGCTGATCTTTAATTTTTTTAATTTAAATTTTTTTTATTTTTTTTATTTTGATTATATTTATGTTTTTTCTAAATTAGCTTTATTATTTTAATTAAAATTTTTAATTTTATTTTGATTTATTTTTTATTTTAAAATATGTCTCTGTTTTTTTAATTTTAGTTTCTTTTTTATTTTAATTATATTTTTAACTTTCTAGGAATTATTATTTGTTTCGTATTTTATTTATATTTTAATTATATTTTTAATTTTACATTTTAGTCTCCTTTTTCTTTTTTTACTTTATTATATTTCTTTGAAATTTATTTTTGTTTTTAATATTTAACAATTTTCCTTTTTGTAAAAAGTTTTAACAGCTCTAACAGTCAATTCCATTAGTTTTGACGGTCAACCTGGTCAAACTTGACGGAAAGGACTGAAGTTGATTAACGGGACATATATTAATGACGTGTGTTTTCGAGAGACTGAAACCGATGTAGGCGTATAACTGAGCGACCAAATTTGCAGTTATCCCTAAATTCCAACTATTCTTTCGTTGTCTCGTGACGGGATCCCCGTAAAAACAGTTAGACGCCAAGAGCAAGATAGATCGCATCCACCAATCATAACATCATATGAAAATTCAAAGGAGATTAGGTTGACGTCCATGGTCTTTTCCAGAGCAGAATCAGACCCCCTTTCTTGCCACTCGCTTCAACACAGATACCGTTCATATTTGAACTCTTCATAAAGTGTAGGCGGTTATTGCCGCACTTAGTTTCGATAAGAAAGTGCAAGTCTAGCCCAAACAATTAGATAAGATATAATATGATGAACTGTCGAGGAACCGCCTAGTCCTCGACAGTTCCAACTTAGTAATGAGCGGCGGACCTGACTAGTAGGGCCCGTGGGGATATCAATGATTTGCATGATATCTTGCTGATGAATCATTGCCCTTCTTTGTCATGTTGTCTTCATGAAGAACATCTTCAGCTTTCCTTTTCTTTTGTATCAGTGGGTCGAGGATCGGTATTATATTGGTGGTTTCGTCATGTTTCGAGGGTGTATGAGGTTCATGCTTCACTATCCGTAGTTTGGTCTTGACTGCCCGAAGAGATATTTTTTGTTTGGGAGAGGGGTTGGGGATAGGTGGAGAGTTTAGGTTTGGGTTGTATTCTCATTTGGAGGTTCTGTTGGGGGTATGTTTGGATTAAAAAGGACTTTTTTCGGAGAGTGGGTGGCCTGAAAATTCTTATCACAGGCGGGACGAGAGGTGCTAATTAAATCCGTGCTTCAAGCTATCCCCACATACACCATGAGTTGTTTCCTCTTACCTGGGTCGGTTATAGACGATATTGAACGGATGATCGCTCGCTTCTAATGGTCGGGATCGAAGGGCAGAGGGGTACATTGGCTTACCTGGCAGCGTCTGTGTCGTTCCAAAAAGGAGGGAAGTTTAGGTTTCCGAAACCTTGAATCTTTCAACCTAGCGATGCTTGCCAAACAAGCGTGGCGCCTTATACATAGACCGGATGCCTTAGTAAGTCGCGTTTTAAGGCAAAATATTCCCCTAATGTTGATCTTGACAGCTCCTCTCGGCCACCGCCGTTCCTTGACTTGGCAAGGTATCATTCGTGCTCGCGACTCCGTTCTTCAAGGACTACGGTGGCAAGTCGGTCGAGGCGATAGAATCAATACATGGGAGGATCCATGGATTCCGAGCTCTGAGAATTTCAGACGCCATTTAATCATGCCTTGCAACGATAATCTATCTTGAGTCGCTGATCTACGCTATCCGGTATCAAACCAGTGGAATGAGCAACTAATTCGATTTGTCTTCCAACCATTACATGTTGAGCGTATTTTATCAATCCCTCTGGGCGTATATACCCAATCGGATCATTTGATATGGCACTACTCAAAAGATGGTATATTTGCTGTTAAGAGTGCTTACTATATAACAGAGAAGTTAAAATTTCGCCATGCAGCTTCCACATCGACTACCCCTCGTGGCTTATGATCTGGAAATCGAGAGCTATTCCAAGAGTCCGACTATTCATATGGCGGCTATGCAACGGAACGCTTCTAACAGGTGCAAATCTTTTCAAGTGTAAACGTCTTGATCATGCGATCTGTAGCTGATGTGGGGGGCTTCCGGAGAATTTCGAACATGTCTTTATTGTGTGCCCGTTGGCGAAGTGTTTCTGGAAGAACTCGTGAATATCGTACGACGCAGTACGTAAGGGGTCGGGCAAGGCGGAGTGCTGGATTCGAGAGATGCGAAGAATGCTGAACAATGATGATTTTGACCTTTTCATCACTCTCGGTGAGGATGTGAAATAAATGCTTCGCGGAGGGGGTTCACAATTCTGATGAACGAGCATTAGCTGAAGTGGATGCAATGATGTCCTCTTGTCGCCGGAAGTTAGCTTGCTGCAACCAGAACATACACAAGTTGAATCAGGGTGGCTTCGAACAGGGGATAAGTTTATGAAGATCAACACAGGTGGCGCAATCCACGAGTGGCGAAAAACATCATCGATTGGTCTTATTACGAGATATAACCTCGGGACATGCTATGGTTGGCATACGCGAGCGTTGATAGGGCTTACTCGCCAGAGGTTATTGAATCTGTAGCCATCCGAGAAGCACTGTTATTGGCACGGTACAAAGGATGGAGCCGTATCGAAGTTGAGAGTGACTGCAAGAATATTATTACAAAGCTTCAACAGAAATTGATGGACTCTTCAGAAGTTGGCTGCATTCTTTATGATTGTTATTGGTTAAGTAGTTTGTTTGAGTGTGTTCGCTTTACTCATGTGCGTGAGCTAATGTAGTAGCTCACTATCTATCCAAGCATCTTGGTTACAACGGAGAGGGTTCTTCCCCGCCGACACAAGAAATGGCGAATTTGTTGATCGTTGATAATCAATAAAAGCTACGTTTTGAAGTTAAAAAAAAAAAGAGTATAAATACTCTGAAAATTTCAAACAATTTTTTTTATATATTTGGAATTCATATTTATGAGCTCATTACTCATCCCTTTAATAATCATCACAGGATGATCTTGATGACGCTTCAATGGATATTCTTACTCTTTATCCACGCAACACAGTTTGGAATTTAAGAGTACAATGTCATCATAGTATATATTGTAATTTTCTTGTCTTCGAACCCACACGAACAACAGCATCGTCGTCGTCCGTCCATTCGATATCATGGTTTCCGATTGCTATATGTGGCAACAATGTCACCAGAATCACAACCAGCAGCACTTGACGACGACGAAGATTGAATATTGTCGATGACCCCATAATCATCGCTGGTGGTGTAATCACTGCTGTCGAACTCTTCGCTCGGTGATGACATCATCACCATCTTCTTGAACCTCAACATGTCCGCATCGTAAGCTCTCGTGTCATATGCATCCGTGTTCCCGTTTGGGTTGTTGTTGCTATAAACCACGCTCTGCCCAGGCTTCACCCCCTCGTTCAAGTCACAGTCTCCCTCCAAGCCACGTACAATCTAATTAACCCAATCGTTATAATCAGCGCATTTCAATTATCATGATCTATTAAAAATCGATGGGTCCTTCCTAAAACCAATTGGTGATAGGAGTAGAAGGACTCTTGTATATATAGTGGAGAGCTTGAATTATTCGATGTGGGACGAAACCCGCTTTTTATAATCTCAACATGATCCTTTAACTGTGAAGTAGTTTCGAATTTGCAAACTATTTGGTGCATTACTGGCACATGTTCCTTCTGCCCTTTGGACAATTTACATTATGATATATACCTGACTCATCTTCGGACGCCTTCGAGCAGAATGGCGTATGCTAGCTGCGGAACACATTACCATGCGTCCCATCTCTTGGGGAACATAGTTGCCTTGGAGCCTTGGATCGGCTAGTTGATTGTAATTGCCATCTTCCATTGCTTTAGACAACAGTGGC
This sequence comes from Craterostigma plantagineum, assembly GCA_027422505.1. Classification (NCBI taxonomy): domain Eukaryota; kingdom Viridiplantae; phylum Streptophyta; class Magnoliopsida; order Lamiales; family Linderniaceae; genus Craterostigma; species Craterostigma plantagineum. The sequence goes on along the minus strand of JAPQWV010000752.1, from coordinate 21,915 downwards.
CTTGCCTGCACATGCGCACAATATGAAGTTGAGTTAAGCATATCAAATGAAGCTCTCACTTAATTTTGTGTATCTCACTTAATTTTGTGTATGTAGTAGTAGTGTACACCAACAATATATATACCCAATCTACTAAGCTGTCTTCCATAGTTTTATTAGTGAGGTCAACGGGTCTACGCCCGGTTATGAGCTCCAACAGCATAACACCGAAGGAGAAAACATCCGACTTCTCAGTTAGCTTCCCAGTCGACGCGTACTCAGGTGCCAAGTACCTAATGAGATTCAGATTTCAAGAAAAAAAAGACGAAAATTTCGAAGATTTAGTTATCTTATTAAAGAGTAATAAGAGATATAAGTTGTGACGCACCCAAAAGTTCCCATCACGCGAGTTGAGACATGCGTATAGTTATCAGAAGTGAGCTTAGCCAATCCGAAATCTGCCACCTGGCGATATTAAATTAGGAAAAGCATCATTATGTCCATTATAAGCAATTAATATTCATCATATGGCAGGCGCGATCATGTTACCATGGCTTCAAAGTTGTCGTCTAGGAGAATATTAGCTGCTTTAATATCCCGATGGATGATTCGTGGGTGACCTAGAGAATATTATAGTACGTAAAGATAAAAGTTATAAATTTCGAAACATATAATCATTCGAGCTCATAAAAATCTTACAGTCTTCATGAAGATAAGCGAGCCCCTTGGCCGACCCCACAGCAATTTTCAACCTGGTATTCCAGTCCATAACAGGCTGTCCTTTTCCTGAAGTTACGAGATTATACGTTTATCGATCGATCTCATGTCCTCTCTAATCCCCCATAAGGATCTCCTATATATACTAGAAGAAAGAGAAAAAGTGGGTATTCATCAAATAAAAAGCTTACCATGAAGGTGGAACTCTAGGGTTTTATTGGGGACAAACTCATAAACAAGCATTCTCTTTTCATTAGCGATGCAATATCCAACGAGGGAGACGAGGTGTCTATGGTGGACGCGGCTGATGATCTCAACCTCTGCCTGAAACTCGCGTTCGCCTTGTCCGCTGCCAGCCTTGAGGCTCTTAACCGCCACCTGTTTCTGATCGGGCAACTTGAGTACCCCTCTGTGAACGTAACCGAACCCACCTTGTCCCAAAACGTTTCCCTGGGAAAACCCATCAGTTGCCATCGCCAGCTCTTCGTAGGTGAACTGAGAAATGGTCGCCCCTATTCCCCCAATGTTTGTTGCCGGGGAAAGAGGGGCCGTACTGTGATGATGCTGCCCCGAAAAACCCGAGCTGTAATCGCTGCTGTGATTAGTATGGTCGCCGGTACGCGGTGTGGGCGCTGGAACGTGGCTCCACGGAGGACCCATGGACGACGGTGCGATGGCCATTAGTCCGGGCGGTGGAGGGAGATTTATCATGTGCTCTCCCGTTTGATCAGGCGCATTCCACTGCGTCGACGGGTGGTAATATGGTACCCCACCTGATATATGAATAGGGAACGACATATTATTAACAGCCCATAAAACGGAGTGACAGATTGAATGTGAGAGGAGTATGAAACTAGGCATTTCCTTATGTAGGGATTTTTCATGCCCAATTCCAGTCAAAGCCCGTATAAGTTTGTGGGGTTTTCATCTAAAATCAATTGGTAATAGAGGGAGTATTAGTAATTGAGGGGTCCTTCCTAAAATCAATTGGTGATAGGAAAAGAAAGTCTCTTATATATATAACGGTTCGAAGAGCTTGAATTAGTAGGTGTGGGACAAAGCCCAACTTTATGATCTCAACACGGAGCCTACAAGCTTATAAGTCACTCATAATCTTTTTAGTTAGCCGATGTGGGACTTGGATTCGACACCCAACACCTTACCTGCTATCCACTTGGGTATAACCCACGTGGTCTTAAAATTTGGCATATGTCACGTGTATATAGTGAAACACACGGATTAGGGTTTGTATATGGATGGGTTAGGTGCAAAGTGTCTCATGTGTTTAAGCATATATTACTCAAGAGTGGGTGATAAAAGACAAATCCCTGAAACTGAGAAGGAAAATTCATTATATACCTGGCGCAGGTGGCTGTACACCTGTATTGTCCATGTAGCGGCCAGCAACAGGTTTCTTTTTCTTCTTCTTGTTGGAGATAGCGGTACATATCAGGCAAGCGATCACAAGGAGGAGAACTAATGCTCCTCCAACGACAATTCCAGCAATGAGAGAAACGCCAGCGCCAGAGCTGCTAGATGATGGACTACTATTATTTGTACTACCGCCGTTGCCAGCAGGTCCAATCAATGAGCTCTGCGAAGTCCTGTTATTATCAGCGCTTGACGCCGGAGGTGGGGGTGCAGTAATTGGTAGAGGAGGAGAGGGAATGGTAGATATTGGAGGTGCTTGCGATGGATTTGCAGGCACCGGTGGAGGTGGAGAAGATGGCCAGACGATTGGTGCTTGAGGAGAGCCAGCAGGTGGAGGTGGTGGTGGCGGTGGTGTGGCGGAAGGTGGTGGTTGTGAGGTGGTCGGAGGAGGGGTTTGGGTTTCAGGCGGTGGTGGAGATGATTTTGGAGACTCCTCCTCTTTTGGTGGTGGCGGTGGAGCTATAGGGGGAGGAGGTGAAGAAGATTGGGTTGGCGGTGGAGGAGGTGCATTTGGTGGTGCCGGTGAAGATTCCGGCGGCGGTGGCGGTGAAGAATCCGGTGGTGGAGCGGTGGGTGGTGTCGGCGGTGAGGAGGAAGAGGAATTATTATTATTAGTTGGTGGGGGATGATTGTCTTCTTCTATGCTTGGAGATGACGGTTGTGAATCTTTTGAGGCGGCGGAGGTATCATCAATTGTTGGGCCATTGTTTTCCGAGAGTGGGGACGGTGCCGGTTCTTCCAAGGCGGAGGAGTTGGATTTTGAGGAATTATTATTATTGTCTTGTAAGAGAATTATTGGGGTCGGTGGTGACTCTTCCGAGGCCGAGGAGTTCGTCGGTGGGCCGTCAGGTGATGAAGCCATTAAACCAAAATGGACAAACGCAAAAAAACACGAGACAACCTCTGCATGCAAAAATTCTCGTACATAATAATACAACGTAATAATTATCCTTGAATGATTATCCTAGTCCTCGAGATTCCCACTCTTATCCCTCGAAGAAGATTTTTTTTTTTTCTTTGATGTAACCAATCCCCTGAAGCAAAACAAAACAAAGAGGCGATTGATCCTTAGAATGAACTCTAATCACCTTATCACCCAATCAAAGATGAGGAATGTCGTTCCGCGGAAGAGATATTGAGAATTTCTGGGTTGTTAGTTTCTTTTCTTTTTTGTTTTTCTGCCCTCTTACCGGGTCTTACGAAGAAGGCATAAAAAAATTCATTGTTTCCCTTTTCCTCAACACGTAAAACACCCCAAACTAAGAGAGATAAGGGTAGTTCCTTATATTGCTAATTTCATTTCTGTTAATAGTAAGTTTTTGTGTTTTATTAGCGAGGCCGTATTCACGGCATTGTCCTTTCGTTCCTCCTTTAATGAATTAGTATTCTCATTATTATGTCTATCCAATCACGATTCACTATGATAATGTCCTCCGGTGATCAATATTCCTAAGATCCTTGATAAAAGATATATCATATTTTCTTCTATTCCATAACTTTTTAGCTATTACCCACTAGTTTTTCTTTTTCCTTTTCCTTTTTTTAATAAAATTGTGACACTGGGAAAAAGCATATGAAGATTAGGGCTGCTAAAAACAAACCCGACCCGACAATCCAACACGAACAGCACCCGAAAATAAAAGGTTTGCTTAGCATTTTCGACATTTAAGTAAATAAGTAAACTCAAACCCAATCCAATATTAAATGTGTCAGGTTAGGGTTCGAATTTTCAACCCGAAAACCCGTTTATCAACTCATTTAACCCGAACAATATAAATTATTAAAATATCGTTAACATAAATAAAATAAACTGCTTCATATTTTAATTGTATTTTGCGATACTTTTGCTATTTGCAACTTTTTGTTTCTTAATTATATACCCGATGTTCGTCATAAAGGAGATTTTGTCCTAAAAAGTCAAGAAGGACATCGAAGCACTTGTCCCCACACTCCAAGAAAATATCCTTGGACAAGTGCGTTCGATGATCAAACCAGCCATCCTGGCAAGGGCAAATCTTCCGTGACGGATGGAGCCACTGCACAGCCCCCACAACAACTTTCGCCATTGCAAGCATCACAGTCACCAAACCCATACACTGTTAATTTATTAAGTTTTTTCTTGATATATAATATTTAATATATTTAATATGATTTGGTTGTATGTAATAAGTCAATACCTAATTCACATGGTTATGTCTTTGGTTGGGTCATGATTTTTTCTTTTATGTTTGCCATGTTGTAATAATGTCTTTGTATAATAATGTATGTGCTATGAATGGAAATGATGAGCTCTTCAATATTCGTATCCTCTCAATAATCTTCTCTCTCTTATGTTCATCATGTTACTATGACAAATGGTATCAGAGCGTAAATCTTAAGGAACCAAAAGCTTCAACAAAATTAAGATCAAAGTATGTCTTCAAACAACTTCTTAGGCACCGGACCTCTGCAATTTGAAGGAGAAAACTACCACATATGGTCCATCAAGATGAAATCCTACTTAAAGATACTTCTCTCTCTCCCCCTCTTTTCCCTCCCCTCTCTCTAACCCAAACCCTAACCCCTCCCCAACGCCGCCACCTCTCCCCCTCCTCCCCAATATCCCCTCCTCCATTAATCGAGGTAGGAGGAACATGGAGGTAGGGGGAGTTCGAGATCTTTTTTCTTCGGTTTTAAAAAAAGATAAAAAAATCCACCGCTACCACCACCACCGCCGGCCTCCTCCTCCACCGCCGCCTTTCGCCTACACCGCATGCCGCTGCCGACCTTCGCTCCACCTCCGCTCGCCGCCGTCTCCGCCTACGCCGGCTGCGCCAACCTCCGCTCTCGCTTGCCGCGGTCGCAGCCTCCAAGCTTTCCACCCGACGCGCCGCCTATCGCTGACATCCCCACCCACAGCTCGGCTGTTTGTGTCGGGTGGGTTCTCCTAGGGGGAGACACTCTTTTTGGAGTTTTCTCCCCTTTGTAGGAGTTTTTCTCCCCTTGTGGGAGCTTTTCTCTTCCCTCGTGGGAGTCTATCTCTCCCCTTGTGGAAGTCCCCCTTGGGGTTATTTCCCCTTCTTTGGGGCTTTGAAAACGGATATACTGTGCCACTGGTCATCTACGCAATCGAAATAGTTAATTATGTTATAACATTTGGTTATTGCTCTATTGTAGCTTTGTTTCCACTTGGATTTATTAATGAAATCATCCCTTTCAAAAAAAAGATGAAATTCTATCTCCAACCTTTAAATCTATGGGAAGCAGTGGAGAAAGGAGCAGATCCAACACCGTTAGGAGCAGATCCGACGATGGCGCAGATAAAGAATTTCGAAGAACAAAAAGCAAAGAAACCGAGGGCTTTAACATGTCTTCACTCGGCTTTATCGGATGTTATATTCACGAGAATCACGACACTCGAATCTCAAAAGGACGTGTGGGACAAGCTCAAGGAAGAGTTTGAAGGTAGTGACAGAGTTAAATCCATCAAACTCTTAACACTAAAAAGGGAGTTCGAACTTTTAAAGATGAAAGATGGTGAAAATGTGAAGGAGTACTCGTCTAAGTTGCTTGATCTAATAAATAAGATCAGGTTGCTTGGAGAGAATATTGCGGATGGGAAAGTGGTGGAGAAGATAATGGTTAGCCTTCCGGAAAATTCGAAGCAAAAGTGACGGTGATTGAGGAATCATGTGATCTTTCGAAATTGAGCGTGGATGAAATTATAAGCAAGCTACAAGCGCATGAGCAAAGATCACTCATGAGACTTGATGATGGAGTATCCACGGAAGGAGCTATGCAAGCATGACACAAAGGAAATTTTTCGAAGAAGTATGACAATAAAAATTTGGAGCAAAAAATCGACAAAGGAAAATCTCCGATGACTTCGAAAGTTTCTGAAATAGGGGCATATTTCCACCTTGTAATACATGTGGGAGGACCAACCATCAAGAAAAACATTGTTGGCATCAAGTAAAACCACAAATCCAATGTCGGTTTTGTAAGAACTATGGCCATGTCGAGAAATATTGTCGTTCGAAGGCAAGAAATAATCATCCAAAAATGGGGCAGCAGCTTAATTATACTGAAGAAGAGGAAGAAGAAGCTAAAGGAAGTTTGTTTATGGCCACTCAAGTCATATGGCGAAAGATAAGGCCATTTTTAAAACTCTAGACAACTCTATCCATACGAAGTGAAAGATAAATGGACAACTCTAGACAACTACGTCTTTTTCACTTTGATGTAAAATCAGCATTTCTAAATGGAGAGCTTGAGGAATAAATTTATGTTGATCAACCTCCGGGGTTCGAAGTGAAAGATAAAGAAGATCGGGTCTACAAGCTAAAGAAGGCGCTCTACGGCTTGAAGCAAGCTCCGAGAGTATGGCATAGCAAGGTAGATACTTACGTGATTAATTCTGATTTCATGAGGAGCGAAGTTGAAGCTACTCTTTACACAAGGAAGAGCGGCGATGGGAAAATATTGATTCTTTATATGTTGATGATTTACTCGTAACCGGGAGTAACGTCAGGGAAATGAGAACCTTCAAGGTTGAGGTGGAAAAAAATGTTCGAGATGTCTGCTTTGGGAGAGATGCATTATTTTCTCGAGATGGAAATTCAGCAAAGTACGAGTGGTATTTTATTTTCAGCAAAAGTACGCTACGGAGCTATTAGAGAAGTTCAAGATGGAGTGTTGCAAACCTGTTTCAACACCTTTAGTTGCTCATGAGAAACTAACTAAAGATGGTGCGGGGGATGTTATTGATTGCACTGCTTACTGAAGTCTGGTAGGAAGCCTTTTATATCTGATGACCACAAGGCTAGACTTGATGTTTGCAAGCAGTTTTTTTATCCAGATTCATGTAAGAACCGAAAGAGAAGCATATGGCCGCAGCAAAACGCATTCTCAGGCATGTCAAAGGTACTATTATGGTGTTAAGTTTAAAACTGTGAAAAATGGAGTGTTGCAAGGTTTTTCCGATAGTGATTGGGCTGAAAGTTATGATGACTCAAAGAGTACTTCGGGCTACGTATTTAATCTCGGTTCTGGCGTGTTTTCTTGGAGCTCAAAGAAGCAGGAAGTAGTAGCTCAATCATCCGCTGAAGGTGAATATATTGGAGCTGCTAGTGCGGCGAATCAAGCAATTTGGCTAAGGAATTTAATGGAAGACTTGAGCATTAAACTATCCGATGCGACGGTGATATAGGTCGATAATAAATCTGCGATTCTATGGCGAAAATCCTATTTTCCATGGCCGATCTAAGCACATAAAGGTTAAGATGCATTGCGAGAAGCTGAAGCGAGCAATGAGATCAAGCTACTTCACTGTAACTCTAATGAGCAAGCTGCTGATGTTTTAACCAAGACATTGCAGAAAGGAACATTTGAAGACCAAAGGTGCATACTTGGGGTATTTAAGAAAAACTTAAGAGGAGTGTTAATGTAATACCCGTACATTTTAATACGGAATTTTGTTGTAAATAACTATATAATTTTGTGAATTAGGAAGTTTAATAAAGAAAATTAAATGTGGAATGAAAATATAAACTGTGACAATTTTACTTTAAATTATTTTCGTTGGAACTTAATATAGGAATTAACCGAAATAATAAGGATAAACCAATTAGATTTGGGCCATAGTCGAATTAGTTAATGGGTATTAATGCCCAAATTTTCGAAGAAAGGAGTTATGTTACTTAGTTACTTAAGGCATAAGAAAAATAAGGATCAATACCTAGTCTTATCACACGAATTCCAAGTAAAAATATGTGTGTATCGATTATGTTCATTAAGTAGAAAAAGAAAAACACTCAAAAGGAAATAAGAACAAAGAAAAGAAGAATTAGTGGAGATCTTATCAAATCCTAGCAACGTGTTATTGAAGAAAGGTATGCAAAAGTTTCGTAGAATTGGTGTACTTGGATTGTTTTGATAATCATGTGTTGATCTCGTCTAGGTAATAAGCACTAGAAACTTTCGAAGGTCATTGTATTTAGAAAACCCTAACTGTGTGAAATGTGTTGTGCTCGTGTGATTTCGTTTAGGCATTTGAAACAATGGTAACCTTAGTGCTCGAAGTATAGGACTGTTTTAGAATAGAATTATTATTTGGTAGATGATTAATTTTCGAACATAGAATAACTCTGGATGTACATGAACTTTTCGGTCTTAGAACAGAAATTAGGTAGGAAGCGTACTAACGTGGGATTTAGATTGGTACGAGATTGTGCTAATATGGAGATCTATTGAGTGAGGAACTCGGTTTTTGAAGAAGTAGACAGCTTCAAATAAGATCTCCAGACCAAGCTTGAAGACCCTGTCGAAATCTAGTGTTATGTTGAATTCGAAATCTAAATAGTAAAATGTCGAAATAGTTGTCTATAATGTCGAACAAATCTCGTGATCCTAGTTATAAATCTCGACATTTTTGTTAAATCTTAAAGTTATGATTTCGAGACTTCTTGTTTAATTAAGTTAGAAATCTAATGGATATTGAGATTTATTTTATCGAGATCCATGATGGAAATTCGTGTAGTGTTTAGTTAGATCTCGAAGCCTACGTTGAAACTTCAGGTTAAAGCATAAGATTGATGTCGAAATTGTTTTTGGTATAATGTCAATGTCGAAATCTATATTATATACTATATCGAAATTTTATTATTTAAATATCGAGATCTATTTTTAAATTGACCTCGAGATTCTGAAGTATTGTTTGATATCGAAATTATTGTAGAACATGTCGAGTTACCAATTCGAGATCCATTCATGTCGAGACATATTTAGGAACTATCGACATCAATGTTAATATTGAAAACATCTCGACATTTATATCCCTACAATTGTTATAACTAGAAATCTATCATTAATGTTGACTTCAACATCTCGACATTTGATATAAAACAAACTCGAGATCTACCTTTAACATATCGAAATTGTGTGGTATTTAATTAAAACTCGAAATCCAATTTAATGTTAATGTCGAGATCCTTGTACAGTATTTAAATGTCGAACTTTCCTATGTATGATGTCGAGATCTATCTTATATTATATATCAAGATTTACATCCGAACCCATGTCGAGAACTATCTGTGAAACGGTACTTCTCAGTCTAAATTAAAATTCAAAATTTTAGGGTTTATTTATTTTTAGGGATTTCATTATTTTAGGTTTTCATAAATTTTAGGATTTTCGAGAACTAGCATATATACTAATAATATTTATTTATTTAGAGGTTCGACAGTACAGATCCCACCAGATCTCTTGACTGATTTTAGCAGGAGGACAGGTAAGTGGATCATCCATCTACAATACGTAAACACATGTGTGATCTATGTGTTTTCATGTGATTCAATGATTTACGTGACTTATGTGATTTACGTGATTTACGTGGTTACCTGTTTACGTACGTTTTATATAAATCATGCTTTTATGAGATTTCTATATATGCATGGCATGGCACGTGCATATCACGTGAGAGCGAGTGATGGTTTCCACCGTATTGAGACGGTGATGATTCGAGGTATTGTTAAGTGGGGGTAGATTGAGATTATTGTGACGACTTGTTAGGCTCACAGATTACCTGGCCGAGACAGACGTGATCGATCTGTCTACTCGGATGTGGTCGGATCGAGGTGCAAAACGCTAGATGATTATATATATATATATATAATATATATATATATATATGGATATGGGCTTGACCGCCCATGATTTATTGTGGAAGAGACGACCCGGTAGGTGGCCATTGACGTGATCGATCAGTGCACTACCGGCGTAGCTTACCGCTAATTACGGGTGGAATCACGTGACCACCCATGATATTTATTGCGCGCGTGAGCCTAACCATGGGCCCCATATTGTGATGTGAGAGAGGAACGTGGGAAAAGAAAGAGTGTGCATGGCATGTGAGATATTGGGATTAGGATTGAGCGCACACTTGCATACATGCATTTTATTCACCTACTGGACAAAATTGCTCAGTGTTTACATGTTGTAGGTACTGAGTCGGACGCCGATACGCGTCGAGACTGAGGCGGCTGGTGGCGGTGCTCCACGGACTTTTGAGGGCGGGGCGGTACATGGATGCGACCTGTGGAGCGGCGTTAGGGTTTTTGCTATTTTATTATTTTGGGGCTACGGCCTTTGTATAGACTGACTACGTAGACGACATTTTGTTGTAATGTATATTATTCTAGGAAAAAATTTTAAATTAGACGGGCCTTTCGCGGCTTACGTTGCGGAAATCCGCCACTAATCCTAATTTAAAAAGTAGGGTCGCTACAGTTAATTTATTAAGTTTATTCTTGATATATTTTTTTTTCTTTCGAAACGCTAGTTCTCATATCAAAACAAATTTACATAGCCTAAAAAGCCCAAAGAGGTCTCTCCGATAACATCGAAACCCGGAAGAGAACAAAGGCTCAAGTCTGAGCAACAACAACCAACAAAAAGCAACAAAAAAATCCGAAAGAATACAAGAAACCCGAACTTCAACCCAAAGAGTTAAAGAACCTATCACACAAGTGGCTATTAAGCCAGATCTACAATACTCTTCACTTTCTTTAGGCGTCGCTTCACGTTCTTGTAATCTTCGGAAGGAACACTCCAAAAAATGGAGAGGAAAACTCCTACGAGAGGAGAAAATAACTCCCAAATCGGGAGACTTGAGCTCCTAGTTCAGGAGACTAGTGGTGATGGCAGTGTGGATCTAACATGGAGAGCAGAGTGGCGGTGTGGATCTGACATGGAGAGCGGAGTGGTGGTTGGAGGCGACAAAACGGTGGGAAGCAAAGCAAGAAAGGAAGAAAACGCAACCAAAAATTGAAAAAGACAAAAGGAAAATAAAAAGAAAAAAAAGTGAGTTCCCCTACCTCCATTAATGGAGGGGAGGAAGGATTTTAAGGGTTTTTTTCCTTCTGTAGAGAGAGGCGAGAGAGATTTTAGAGAAAGAAAGAATTAATTTGGCTATCACCTCTTTTTCTTGATATATAGTATTTAATATAGTTAATATGATTTGGTTGTATGTTAATAAGTCAATATCTAATTCACATGCTTATGTCTTTGGTTGGGCCATGATTTTTTCTTTCATGTTTGTCATATTGTAATAATGTCTTTGTATAATAATGTATGTGCTATGAACATTGTTGTAAAATTCGGCCTAGGCGGCCGATTAGGCGCCGCCTAGGCGCTACTCGGAAGCCACCGTGGCGAAAAGGTGCTAATCGGCTAGTTATTCGGCCAACCGAGTAATCGCCGATAAATCGGCTTAATCGGGCGATGAATATGCCCTTATTAATCGGCCGATTAATAAAAGGAGCGGCCAACTTAATATAAATAAAATAATATATTAAAAAGTTTAAAAATTTCAATTGTTCCAAATCCCAAGGGATCTTATTTGATGATCCCTAAAAGGGCCATCAGACGCGTTGTAAATGAAAACAGATGGTATTCCCTTTATATAGACACCTTCCCACATTTTATTGCACTACAGAACCGGTGTGGGACAGAAAACATGTAAAATTCCCACGCTCCTTTGGCCGAAACTATTTCTATTTATTAAATATTTTAATTACATGTGTTTTTATTACATTAAATTCTCTTATACAAATATTTCTTTCAAACTCCAAAATTCTTTAAATTACCATAATATGAAAACATACAAATCTTTTTTCATTAAGCTAAGAGAGTTATTGCATGTGGGTAAAATATTAATGGAAATATTCAAAATTATATAAAATGAAATAAAACAATAAGATATATTATTGTATTGATGCGATTGGAATTATTTATTTAGGGATGTTTGGATAAATTTATTCCACATTTGCTTTAATACGATTAGTATATTTGATATATAGAAAAATTAATAAAAAAATATGTATACCGCCTAGGAACCGCCTAGAAACCGTCTAGGCCCCGCCTAGACCGTCTAGGCGCTAGGCCCCCCTCGGGCGCCCGACAGCGCCTAGCGAATTTTACAACCTTGGCTATGAATGGAAATGATGAGCTCTTCAATATTCGTATCCTCTCAATAATCTTCTTCTCTCTTATGTTCATCATGCTACTATGACATACACAATGTTCACAACACCTCGTTTGCCGTCTCCTTGAAATAGACCAACGAACTCCAAAGGAAGAGAAATTATACCGGAGATTGGTCGATCAGCCTGCATGCATGCATGCTTATAGGTTAACGCATTAATTGGATCCTTAAACCCAAGGGGCGAAAAGGAAAGAGCGCTAAAAGAACAGCTAAACAAATTCTACAGCAAAATCTGGTCAGTAGTAAAGTAGCTCATTGGATGAACAAAATTCAATTACATGTTGTCTATCTTGCCTTTTTCCTCTTCGGTTGTCGTCGAATATATTACTTACATACAACATACATACATCTCAGAGCTTCAGGTGAGATCTAAAGAAGTCATAGCGGCGGATAAGACAACGCGTTCTCGCAGGTCACCTCAGATTATTGACAGAACTATTCAAGCATCATATTTCTTCCTCAAATATGTAGACAAGCTAAGATAAGAGCAGATATATGGAATGAAACGAGACAGCACGTTATTTGGAGGCTTAGGGGCTTCAATTTTTCTTTTTTTTTTTATAAGTGAGAATGGCTTATTACATAATCGAGGTTATTGAGAATCCAACGGCCATATATGAACTGGCTGGGGTTGCTGTGTATATTATACGATACTCGATTGATGATAATTTATTGTTCTATGTATGCTGGGACTTTTTCCTTCGTTATGTGATGATTGATTTTGATGTTTTGTCTTTGTCCCTTTTTTCTTGATCAAATTTCTCCTTCCTACATATCTTGTATATTGGCTGAAATCTGAATATAGAGTAGTATAGCAACTAAAATGGCCTGGGATCGAAATACAAAATCGTTAAAAAACAATAAATACAAAATTAAATAAAAATTTTGGATATCATACGGGCGGGACAGGGTGGTATTCACATGACTCCTGAGACCATCTCCAACCAAGAAACGCATTCTCAAACTCAAACGCATTCTCAAACGCAAAATGCAGTAATTCTTCTTCAACCGATGAGCTCATTCTTATTATTTTATTTTAAATGTTTGATCTTTTTGGATTGATCAAAATTCTGGATAAGGACTGACTTTACCAATCCAATGACTCCAACTCTTTTAAATGTTTGATCTTTTTACATGTTTACGAGAAAAAACTAAAAAATGTCCGCCGTTTGTTAGTTTTTTCTCAGTTTTTTCTGACACAAAATATGAAAGAGAAGAAAATAATTACTTCAATGTAAAATTAAAAAGATAAACCGCATGCTAACTGTTGCAGACGCAAACATGCGTCGAAACCATGAGAGACAAGATATCTAACGCATTTTGAGTTTAGTTTCGGTGTTCGGTTGGAGTAAATTTACCTCAAATTTCGAATTTTGTGTTCGAGATGCTCGAACAAAAAATCAAGAGATCCGATAATGCAGTAAAAAAAAGTAAATCATCTATTCAGTGTCTAAAATCGGACGAGCTCGTCGAATTCAAATGCTTCACCATATCTCCGGCGCTGTTCGAACTTGCGCTATAATCCCTGGCGTCGGCGTTATAGTAATCACTTGCGGACGACGAATCTTCGTTTGCTCTCCATTTCTGCAGAACTTGAGGGAGGCTCATCTTAAAGTCCACTCCGAAGCTTATACTATCGCCGTCGTCTTCGTCCTCTTCCTCCAGAGCCGTTGGGGTCCACTGCTCGATTAGAGGGGACAAGACGTTCACCGCGTGGCTCATGTCTGGACGTTGGTGAGGCTCTCTTGCAGTACAGTGGCCCGCGAGCTCCACGACTCTCCATATGCTGGGGAAGTTCTCTTCTTCCACGGTCGATGTAAGAACTGGGTCGAGCTCCTTCATCACGGCTTCTCTGTCCGCGAGCAAGCGACGGAACCATGTGACTAGGTGGCATTTTTCTTCGGGTTGAGAGTCGTCTAGAGCTTTCCTCCCCGTGACGATCTCCATGAGGATCACTCCAAAGGCAAACACGTCAACCTTCGTCGTCACTCGTCCCGTAGCTGTTTGTTGAAACGACTCAGTGAGTATTTACATACTTCTCTTATAGCCTTGCTGAAAAAAAGTTGTAAAATTGTCATACAAACCCGCATATTCCGGAGCTAAATAACCGAACGTTCCTGCCAATTTGGTCTCCAGGGAGTAGTTGCTATTGGGAGTGGATTTCACCAACCCAAAATCGGCCACCTTAGCTCTCATATCATCGCCGAGGAGAATATTTGATGGCTTTAAATCTCTGTGAATGAAGCTTTGTTGTGCTAAACCGTGCAAGTACTCAATCCCTCTTGCAACATCTAGGGCTATGGTGACCCTTTGATTCCATGAAAGTGGAGGGACTCTCATTTCTTTCCAGTCGAATAAGTGTCTTCCCAAACACCCTTGCGGCATGTACTCGTAAACCAGAAGCCTCTCGTTGTGGTTATCGCAGAATCCATGTAATGAAACCAAGTGACGGTGTCTAACCTTTGTAAGGACTTCGATCTCAGCCTTAAACTCGTTCATGCCCTTATCGTTGACAAGAGAAGATTCCATTCTCTTAACCGCAATTCTAGTCCCATCATTGAGTTTCCCTTTATAAACTGTGCCAAAGCCTCCCTTTCCTATGATATTGGCTTCGCTGAAGCTGTTTGTTGCTGCTCTCAGGGCTTCGATAGGGATTGTAATGTTTCCACCATCGTATGCGCGATAATCATTCTCAGCACCATTGTATTTAAAACTGCTAGGAGTCTCAGTTGCATTACCGTTGATGTTATCTGTTTTCATGTTTTTCTCTGGGTAATAATTCATGTCATGATCAAACATCTCGTTCCCACTTACGTCACTCTCCGTCCTCTTGCTAACCCACTTACGATATCTCTCGTTTCTTTTGTTATAGCGGCGGTTGTACATTACTACGCTGACGATCACAAGAACGGTCACAAGGATTATTGCAGGTATCACAACTGCCCATGGTGAGAAAGAAGTATTTGCCCCACTGCTGGAAGATGAGCCTGACCCTCTAGTATTGAGTGGCACGTCCTTTCCTATGAATACGTTACCCGATACTTTTACCTCCACTGAAGAAGAAAAAGTTGGAATTTTTCCTGAAATATTATTATTCGACAGGTCTATAAGCCTAAGATTGGTTAGGCTCGTCAAAGACTCGGGTATGGTTCCCTCGAGCTGGTTGTTGTCTAAAAGCAATGATTTGAGGCTTGTGAGGTTGGCAAAAGCAGGGGAAATAGTCCCCGTCCAGTTTTGCTTTCCAAAGTTTATTACGGTAACACTTCCCTTTTCGCAGGTAACGAATTTCCAGCCTTGGCAGGCATCATTACCTTCCCAAGCTTCAGCCAGTGCCATTGGATATAACACCGAACTAGAAATTTCAAGCAGCGTAGAAACAGTGGGATCACATGGGCCCGGCGTAGGGAGACAGAAGGCGTTCTGTGTCCCGAGATTCGCGTCAACGTTACCTTGAAAAGAAGGCATGGGCCCTTGTAATTTATTGTTCTGTAAGGCAACCGTTTGAAGCTTCGGGAGCTTTGTGATCGAATCTGGGATAACGCCCGTGAGCATGTTATCCCGTAGTTGAAGGTCTGTCAGCTCAGTACATTCAGAAAGATCTGGAATTGGCCCAGAAAACTTGTTCCCATGGAGCCAAATCTCATGCAGCTGAGTCATGCTGGCGAGGACGCCTATCAAGCCCGAAATCCCAACTCCTTGGCTGTTGAGCCACAGATTCAGAATCCCCGTGCCGTACAAAGAGCCCGGTAATGAACCCGATAAGTTGTTGTACGAAAGCCGTAAGCTAAGCAGATTTGGAAGGGAGTCGAAAACATCTGGAATCTCTCCCGCAACATTGGCCTTGCTCGCCAGAAAACTCGTGAGGGAAGACGAATCTCTTAGCGTCTCTGGAATGTTCCAAGGCGGGAGGTTCGGATTGTTGTTGATGCTGAAGGATCGCAGGCTGGTCAAACCAGATAAGAATCCCTGAGGTATCGAATCGAAGCTGTTGTCGTCGAGGTTAACCTCTTCGAGAGAGCCCATGTTGGAGAGGGGAGGTAATGGGCCCGAGAATCGATTCCTCTGAAGGCTTAGCAATCTCAAACCCGAGAGGTTGCCGACGTCCGTTGGGATTTTCCCCGAGAGAGATTTGGAAGAAAGGTTGATCGAGCTGACTCTGCCGGACGTATCGCAGCTGATTCCCGTCCAGCCGCAGAAGTCCGGACCGGACCAGCCGGACGGCCTCGGGGTGATGGATTGGGCGAAGAGGGCCATGACGGATGAATCGTCCGAGACGACATTGCGCGAGGATAAAACATAGACGACGATGATTGCGTTGATTATAGTACTGTTGCAGGTGAGTGACGATTTGATTTTGAGTTTCTTTGCAGGCATTGAGGTGGTTGCAGATATGGGATGGGATGGGATGGCGAGGTATGATTTTAGAGGAGATTTTCATGGAAGAACAGAAGATGCGGAAAGGTGATTGTGATATAAAATCGTTGCGTCCATGAGAATATTGAATTTGCTTTTATACCATGAGTTTTTTTTCGTTATTAAAATGCCCCCATTTCCAAAGTAAATAACTTTTGGCTAAAATGCATATAACCCCTCCTGGTTTCGCCGAAATGCACATAAACCTCCGTAATTGGATTAGACGCACTCTTACTGCACGTAGGTTAAGCTTGGATCATATTATTTACCATAAATTACCAGAATAACTCCAATTATGCACATTCTTGTCAAATGATAACCCCCGACCCTCTCTAGAATAAAAACTGCTGCCCGGGAGGTTATCATTTGAAAAGAAGGTGAATAGTTCGAATTTATGTGCATTTCGGCGAAACCACGAGGAGGTTATATGCATTTTAGCCATAATTTTTTTCCCATTATTTGGTTACTACCCTTGCAACTTTGTAGCATACTCCAATTAACATTGTAACAACGCCAATATCGTTAATATATACTAGTCGTTTAGCCCATTAAATGTATGAGCTACAATCTGAAAAATATATATAAATTTGAATATATGATTTAAATAGTGCAACTTTAAAATGTTTTAGTATTTTAATGCCAAATTGTAATGAAGGTGATTTTATGGTGTCATGCTTAACATAATTGTTTAAAAAATTAATAAATTTTTTTTTAATTTTATGTATCAATGGCTAAATGGTAATTAACATGAATTGGCACACCAAATAGCAAATCTATTTTAGTATCATGTTGACTTCACTCCTAAGTTTTATATTTTAAAAAATCATCGTCATTCGTTGGGGGTCTTTTTAAAAACTAGCCTTTGACTGTGGTCAACTTAAAAAATAGTCTCCTCGATTTTACCTTTTGAAAAGTAGCCTTCAATTTAAAGGTATTTTCATCTTTTTACACAGTGTCTTTTTCCACAGTAAAAACCAATATGTTAAATCGGGACCGCGTTAGGGTGGGTGGGTGGACTATAGTCGAGTGATTGTGTAGTGAGACGTTCAAGTGGGACCTCGACAGGGGACCCGTGCTATATAGCAGGGATCCCGCGCATGCTAGCAGGGGTCTCGCCCATTTGCTGCACAGCATGGGCGGGTCTCATGCAGCATAGCACGGGTCCCCTGCAGCATGGGCGGATCTCCTGTGACTACTGCGGGAGGAGACCCACCCATGTTGGGCAGGGGACTCATGCTATATAGCAGGGGTCCCGCGCATGCTAGCAGGGGTCCCGCACATTGCTGCATAGCATGGGCGGGTCTCCTGCAGCATTGCACGGGCCCCCTGCAGCATGGGCGGGTCCCATGTGCCTACTGCGGCAGGAGACCCGCCCATGCTGGGCAAGGGATCCGTGCTATATAGCAGGGGTCCCGCGCATGCTAGCAGGGGTCCCGCCCATTTGCTGCACAGCATGGGCGGGTCTCCTGCAGCATATCACTGGCCCCCTGCTTAGGGGACCCGTGCTATATAGCAAGGGACCCCGCATTTTTTGGGACACGAATTAGTAAGGGCATTAAAGTCATTTTTCATTTAGAGACTACTTTTTTAACATTGACCACGTCAAATGCTATTTACTTAAAAATCCCATTCCTTGGCTTTTTCTTTTTACAAATTTACGGTTTTTTTCTTAAAATAATTTTTCTAGAATAATATTGCTGTTCACAAACCATATGAAATCTATTATTACTAAGAGGGAACTCACTGGTTGTCAGCCAGTTTTTCTTTAGGAAAGAGGTCGACATCAAATTTAAAATAAAAAAAATATGTTCCCCTTCATTAAACCATGGTTTTGAAGACCGGACCGGACCGGCCGGTTTGGCCGGTTCCGACCCGAACGGTCAAAATTCTGGTCCGATCCCGGTCCGGTCTTCTTTAATTTTTTAAAAAAAAAAAGAAAAAACATAATATTAATTAACTACCGCAAAACAAAATATTATTACTGGGTTGGTATAGTGGTGAGACACTCAATTGATTATCAGATGGGCCTGGGTTCGAATTCTATAAGCCCCGAATTTTTTAATTTATAATTAATTATCAGCCCAATATTTTCCTTCTATTTAAGTTTGACAAATTGATAGGTTTAATACTTCACATCCCATTTACAATTAAATCATCCCCAATACATTTTACTTTTATTAATTTTGCCCCTTAAATTTATAGAACTAGAATTTAGAAAAAGTCCATAAAGCATGTATATTTTCTATTTAATTTGATTGATTTATTCATAAATATACATTTTTAAAATATAAAGATACTGGTTAACACCGGTTTGATTCCGGTTCTATACCGGTTAAACCACTAAATTTCCGATCCGGTTCGAAAACCCGATTTCAGAACCTTGAACAATAAATTATGTTATTGTGGATAAACATTAGGTAATCTCACTGCAGCCTGCAGGCTGTTGGCACTCCAAAGGATAAGTCCATCTTTTGTCCCCATTGGTTCAACAAACAGTAGTACATTTACACGTCTTAGGGGAGTTCTCGGTTTTCACCTCTTTCACTGCAACTTCACCCAAGGTTATTAACCATAGAGTGTGGCGTCCCACCTACTACTACCATTTTCTAATACCAATTTGCGTGATTAATAATATGATGGTGATATTGTGCACAAATGCGTATAAAATATTTCCTTTCATAAAAGGAACCCATCATGTACAAGACAAAATATAGATAAGACCCTAGGCAATCAAAATCTAACGTCTCACCACAAGTCATCATCTATGCACACACCACCCTCTACATCTAGTACAATCATCTACCGTGCTCGCGAGCACCTACAACACATAAAAAATTGGGGATGAGCTATAAAGCTCAGTAAGTGAAAACTATGCACGTCGTGCAAGTGCCAATCCCCCAAAAGCATCCGCTTCAATCAGTGTTTTTAAAAGCGTGTTGTCGCGCTCTTCGAAGCATAAGCGTAGAATTTTAACGGGACGAAGCGTATATAATATAGCGTTAATTTTTATCTTTTATTTATCTGTTTATTTTATTATTTTCTCAGTCAAGCGCCGCTTTTGACCGACTTTATTCTGCTTGACTAAGACCTGGACTACTTTAAACTTAGTAATTGGAGAGAGAAAATGTCGTCATATTTTTCCCTTCTTATTTAATGGTTTCAAGTTATTTTTTTTACTTATTGCTTTTATTCTATTTATTTTTTTCTTTTGTTAGTTATAATAAATAGGCAATAACGGGAAGCAAAAAATAAAAAATGGAGTGAATTAAATATATTATTGAAGATATAAGCTATAATATAACAAACTTATTCATATATTACGTTTTCCTGCATTGTAACTTACTTGCTTGAAATACTCACGCGATGCGCTATGCAATTTACGCTACGCGCTTCCGGAGCTAAAACGCGACGCGTTGCGCTTCACGCATTTTAAAACATTGGCGCCAATGCATCTTATCCTCATATTTCAGTCTCTTTCTCATTTCACTCAGGGCGCCCTCTGCTCTTTTGCTATGCAGCATAATGAGCTAGGCCCAACATGGATCAGTGTGACAGTGACCTACGCTGGGTGGCCTACGCTAGGTTTCCCTAGGTCGCCCCGTCCCAAGTCGCCCACTATGACATACGGTAGCCTACGCTGGTACCCACGCTAGGTAGCCTACGCTAGAGTTTCCTACTAGGTCGCTCCTCACAGCTAATAGGACAGTTGCCTACGCCAGGTAGCCTACACTAGCATAGTTAGGTCGCTCCTTTCCTTGGGTCTCTCCTCCTGCCTTAATAAAATATCAGTAGAAGTAGTCCTGACTCAACAGTGAGTCAGCATCAAATGCGTACATGGCAAATATCATTCGCTCTCAGGATATCAATACCGTGCATGCTCACATTCCATAATTTCCCAAATCGTGCATGCACATGTTTATGTCACGTGAATAATATGATAAATCAATTCACTTACCATGTAGTCGCATGCCACAAATAATTCATTCCACATTAGATCATTAAAACAGATAGTCACGTAAGGCAAGCGCCAATAATGCGTTTATGTGTTGTAGTTGAAGTTCCCTCTTACCCGATGTCCTTGATTTATTAGCCTACAGCCTTGTGAAATTCCTAATTTTGGACGCTTAAATACGAAAATATCATAATGTAAGTGTACTAGCTAAGTTAGGTAACTGGTAGAATATTCAAACTATCTAAATGCTGAAACGTTCACGTATCAAAAATATTTATCGAAAATATGTACGTTTTGAAAATTGGGTTTGAAAATCATTAAGGTTCCTAAATTTGTTAAGTGTCGAAATTCGGTTTAAAAAATAATATGTTTCAAAAATCAGCTTCGAAAGTCACCTAAGGTCGGTTTCGAAAATAATGTGTCTTGCCTATTAGCTAGCCATGACCATCTGTCAATTTTACCATTAGCAATGTTGTGTTCAGATTGCCTATTTTATTAATTTTTCTATATATTAGTTTTAGTTTTTATAATGCTTAATTTATTAAGAAGTTCATGAATCAAGTCAAATACTATTTGACCATGCTGTTAAAAATGGGCCTATAACTTGTAGAGGACCAATAATAGTTTGAACATGGGCCCAACTAAAATTAAATGGCCCTACATATGATTGCAATCCTAGCCCATAGGACCCGAGTATTAAGCGAATCTGACGCATGGTTTTGAAAACCGGACCGGACCGGCCAGTTCAAGCCGGAAATCGGCGAACCGGCGGAAATCCGGTCCATTCCGGTTCGGTTCAAGAATTAAAATAAAAAATAAAAATACGAAATCCTGATAAGTAATAAAAAATAGAATTACAAAGTTCTATAAAATGTTGCGGTCCACTTGTTTAAGTGTTCGACTTTGTTTCTAGAGGTTGTGGGTTCAAATCTTCCTATGGACATAACTTAAATTATTTTTTGGTACTTTATTTTACAATCAATTTCTTAATTTCCAGCCTATTTTATGTGTATTTAATTTTTGACACCCTACTTTATAATTAACATTCCACTTTAGTTTTTAATCCTCCAATATTTTTATTTGATTAATAACATAATATCTTATATATAGGAGCCCCGATTTTAACCCGATTCTATACTGATTAAACCACTAAACCTTAAAACAGTAAAATTTTCGGTGGTTTCGAAAACCTGTTTTAAAACGTTGATATGACGTCGGGTTACAAACCGGCCCATTTATTTCTAATATTTTCGACTGAAAACAAAAGGAAAAATATAAAGGAAAATAGAGAACAATTTGGGGCCCACAAGAAACTGGGACAGCCTCTGCGTGGTTCAGAAATAACACTACATCAGCTGATGATCGATTGAATGGTCCTAGTGGGTTCGAAGGTGGAATGGAA